>JAKSZP010014449.1:0-466743 GCA_022478985.1 Massospora cicadina
AGTTTTCATTCAAAACTAAGAAAGGAGGAAAAAGGCTGCTTACCATTTCAAAAAAGGACGAACTACTCATGTTGCATTTGAGAGGTAGGTAGCAATGTACTCCCCAAAAGGGTTTCTATTTCTCATCCTTCTCACCACCAAGATCCTTAAAAAAAGCGATATAGGGGCTGTGTCTGGAAGTGGTGGTGACCATAGGTTAACAACAGTTAGGTCAAATCTTCCCTTAGTGCCTTAACATGTTTTCTTATAGTTTGAATTCAACCCAAGGTTTTAAATTGATGATAAACATGTTTAGGGCGTAAGTTATAAATCTAGTATTAATATCCAGCCAACTCTTTATTTTGCCGCTGGAGAAGATGAGACCATCTTTAAAATAAGTTTAAGCTTGCCAAAACCGTTTATTCTAAAAACGGGATTACCTCAACTTTCCCTGTCCATGGGTGCACACGCTGCAACTTCAAACATGTAATTGCCATACTGAAAGGCGGGATTGAGCTGCAAAGAGCTCCCTAAAATTTTTGATAGTGATTTAGCCTGTCAGGTTAGATCTGAATTACTTTTAAAAAAACTATAATGTATTGATCCACCAGAAATTGTGCATAAAGAGATTATTTGACGTTAATTCACAAACCTTCTTCTTTTATACCCATATGGTTTTTAAGACAGCAGACTCAACAGGTTCTTTTGTTGGCTGATTCTCTTGTTTCTTTATTAATGGACACAACTATCCAAAAAAGTATTATTGGAATTTATTGTTAACTCTTACTATGTAAGTAAACAAAAATACTTGTTAAGTTGCCATGTACCCGGTCTTTTAAATGACTGACTATAGTGACCATCATCACCACGCTTCTGCATCTTGGCTTTGATGGACTTTTAGTATGAGCTCATTTTTTGCTTGTATCTTATCCTGGATACTTTAAAGCCTTCTCACCTTCCCTTACTCTTTGAGGTAATTCCATCCCCACTTATAATTTCTGAGGCCATACCCCAAGATTTTCAACATCTGCTGCCAGAGAAGCTCACACGGTGAAGTCTGTATCTGAGAATGCTATCTATCTTGGATCTTCTGCTATAGCCACTACTAACACTTGCCTTCTTGTAAGAGTATTGGTAAATTTCTTAGAATTTTTCAGCCCCAAGTTCTTCACTATCAATCAAATATATAGTACTGTTGTCAGCTATACCTTTGTTACTTGGACTTTTTTCTGTTTGTCTACATATTTAGACTGAAAGATTAATGTACAAATTGAAATTTTACATGTCATTTCTCATAGTTATGACTTTAAAAATTCTCTACAATAGCATAGGCAATCCAATTCTTCAACAAAACCTGATTCTTGAGTTAATGAGAAAGAGATAAAACTAGACTTATTACATATTTTCTTTGGCGAATTTATTATAATTTAGGCTCCCAACCTACATGTTGTGGCTTTAGCTAATAAGAATAAAGCTAGGCAGCCATTTTCAAGTGGTCATCCACCTAAATCGCCACCTAGAGTAACAAGATTTACAACACCCACTAAATAATGCTTATTTGCCAGAAAGGAGATGCCATTATGGTTATGACTTTCACAACAGGATTATAATTATTAATGGAAGTTGGAATTACCTTTATATAAATTAAAACTGGACATTTTTTTTATCTTTGTCTTTTAGGAAATGTAAATAAAAAAATAGAATGACAGCAGGAACTACTGGCGCCTGATGGCTTAATAACTTATTAGAAATTGATGGAGTGCATATGGCAATCAAATCCTAATGCATCAAAATCCGCAGATTGACACACTAGCTAACAATTACCTAATGTAGGGTCAAATATGCCAGTCCAGATGTTCCAACCCTTTCTTGGAAGTGCTATAAGATTTTCCTTATATTTTTTGCAACTCATTCGCAGATAGGCAGGTGGATGGGCTGTTTGGTGAGGCGGCAAGGCAAGCCCATATACAGACCTGTTAGGATTAATGAAACCCAAATTGAATGGTTTTACAAGCCCATGCTTATCGAGGATGGACTTAACATACTACCTGATGATTAAGAAAGGGTAAAATTAATTTTATAAGCTCAAATCAGCATTATCCAACTTGGCAAATTTTTAATAAATTTCTTCCCTCAGGGAGACTTGAAACTAATCTTCCAACTTTACCACTATTGGTGTTACAGTTCTCTTGACTGTCACCAAATTCCAAAAATGTGCTTAAAGCTATAAATTAGCAGAAAGTTGAAAAACAGATAGATGGAGCGAATATAGACTACTTTATCGAGCTAGAAAGTAAAAATATTTTTCAGGGCGTGTGGGGACATGGTGCCTCAGGGACCTTCGTGGCTCCATAATATCAGGATGTTTTAATGCCTTCCAGATAGACCGCCAGGTCAGCACCCCCTTTGTACTGCATCTCCTCATTACTGCAGCGGTGGGGGTGGCGTCTCTCATGATTCAGGAAGTGAGGATTGGATTTCTGAAGTTTTTCCATCAATTCTCGTATATATGTTGCTTTCTGATTAATTCTAGTTTTGGTGTCTTTATGATAAGATTCCATTTGCTCTGGTCAATAGTTGATCAGTTGAGGCTAAATTTGGGAGCAGGGATTTTGGGTTGCTTATCATCTTTAATACCAACAACGCCCTCCTCAAGATCCTGTTGGTGGAGAGTATAGTGCTGGAGAAGCTGGCCATGCATTCAACACATCACTACCCCTTGATTGATGTTGGCAATGAAGTACTCAGAGCTCACCTTATTAATGACCTTATAAGGTCTGGACCAAAGAGCATGACTTATTCTGTTGACCTCTGTTTTGATGGTAAAGATGAAAAAGGTCACCTAATTGAAAAACGGGTAAGGAGGGTCAGCTAACATTAAATAGGAATGTATACTTCCTGTGGTGGTGAAATCCCATGAATGTTGTAAAGAGAGTGTCAATAAATCTCATGTTTCCAGCGTGGTAGTGCATGGTGCGCAGGGCCAACACCAGAGAACTAGTAGTTATTAGTAAAGTTACTAGAGCCCTGCAGATGGTGCTAGAGATGTAATAACTTGGGTCAAGGATGGTTATCTGTAGAGGGAAGAACCAGAATAGAACCACGCAGTGCGCAGAGTGGGAGTTTATAGGCGACCTAGGTTGAAGGGAACCTGGGCAGCCCAATGGTGCATGGGAGGAGAGATTTACATTTGTTACTTTTAAATGGTTAATGTTGCGCAAGACCTCCTTGAATTAGACCGTGCACAGGTTTGTCAAAGATAATATATAAAAAAGGTGTATTAGCGAAGGGTTTTATTATGAGGGAAGGTGACCAATGAGAGAGATTGGTCTTAATATAATGGATTTAAGAGACTATGGGAATAATCAATTGATAAATGTGGTGCTAAGCCGAGGTGCACCAATAAGTGCATGCTTCCATTAGGCAGTAAACTATACTTGTAAATTGACTAAACTCAGGTTATCAATTGAAGTAGAGGCTACCTTAAGCTGTAAATTTTTAAAAACTGAACAGGTTTTGAGACCCTATTCACCAAGGACCAATGTGAACATTTTTTATAATTGAAAAGCTAGTTTAATTTAACGCATCTGATGTTATAAAGGACCAAACTTCTCTTACAGCCCTAGGACCAACCTGAGCATACCTCGCCTTCACCCAGTGTTGATCCAAGGTATGCTTGAGCTCAGGGAGGCCTTCCAACTTCACCTTCTCGGACACTTGACATGCAGCTTTGTCCTTGGTATTTGTCCCCATAATGATTTCATCTCTAATCCATGGCATTACCCTCTCATCCTTTTGGGGCTCCCACCCTCCAGGGGCTGGCGCCATGGAGAAGTTCTTGAGGGCTGGGGCCAACTTCATATTGGCAACAGTTTGCTTTGACTGAGATTCAGTGGCCTGGGGAAAAAGATTGTAGAAAACATCAACCAGATTTTAAGCATATATGCAGTCACACGCGCTACCCAACTGTATTCTGCTGCATTATATCCCTTCCAAGATACCAGGTACAGAAGCCTTCTTTTTACCCGGCGGGAGGCATTATTTCCTCCACTTCCCACTCTGGCGCCCCATCCATGAGATAAGCCTCAGGAGTCTCTGGTGGGGGCCCTCAAACAATTTTTATTTGTTCTCATGAAAGACATAAAAGATCCAAAACAAAGAGGGGCGATCTAATTGGTATAAGCATGGCATACCTTTCCAAAAACGTGGTAAGGGCCAATCCTCTTTGGTCCAAGATTTTTGCATGACTTCTTGATAGGGATAATTCGAGTACCAAGCAAAACAAGATCCCTTCTTTGTACACCGGACCAACTCATCTCTTACCATCAGCATTCTCCTTATATACTTGCATTGCTGCCTCCAAACTTGTAGAAACCCCCTGATATACTTTATTGATAAACTTATCAAAGTAAACACCGCTTCAACTTTATATCCACAGATGGGCTCCATGTCGAAGGTGGGGTTAAACCCATGGTTGGCAAAAAATGGTGAACAACGATCAACACACGTAACATGTTTTTATAGCCAAACTGGGCCATAGGGAGGTGAGAAACCCAATATGAATGGTCTCAGTTGTGTAACACCGCATGAACCTGTTCTAAGCACTGTTTCACTCGTTTAGTCGGCCTATCTGATTGGTGGTGATAAGTAGTGAATGGCAGGGGCGAATCTAGAGTCTTACACAACTCTTCCCAAAAGACAGAGGTAAACTGGGGTCCCTGATCATTAATAATTCCTTGTGGGACCCCGTGAAGCGCAGAAACATGAGTGACAAAGAGCTTAGCCATCTCAGCCATGGTTATTGTAGTTCTGCAAGGAATAAAGTGGCTGAACTTCATAAAACGGTCCAACACTACCATGATGGCATCATAACTATCAGAAACATGTAATTCCACAATGAAAACCACTGATAGGGGATTCTAGGGCCATTCAGCCTTTTAAATTGGTACCAAATACCCCGCTAGTGGAAGTCAATTTGGTTCCATTTGGTTTCAAATCAGGCACTCTTTTTTATACCTGCCCACCTGAGTGGATAAGCCCTTCCAATTGTATGTGCGGTGAATTAACTCTAAAGTCTTTGCTTTCACGGGATGACCAACGGTAGTTCCGTCATGATAGTCCTGATGATTTTCAGGAAAAGTGGTACAGCAGGAACCCTTAGCCGCTACTGAAACCACACCATCTCATCCTTTACATGTTAACCCTTGGTTAGAGATCTCCTGATTTAGTGCGCTCTTAGAAAGGACCATAGTATATTCTTCTGACAATGTCTGAGAAAGGACTACCTTCCTGAACATATTGTATTCCTTCACATTTTCCAGAGGAGCGAGCGCTGGCCTGTTGGCCATGGAAGAAGGAAGTTGAGACACAATCTTACCCTCTGGAATCATAAACCGGGTACTATGAACCTCTACCTCCTTTGGATCAGGAGCCAATTCAGGATTGCAGCTCATAGCATCTACCAACCCATTCTCCTTGCCCATAGTAAACGCAAAAAAAATTCAAATTGGGCAAGAGTCTCATGTTAACGGGTCTTTTATGGAGTTAAAACATGATGTGCGTGGTAGTACAACAAGGCATAGTGAACTGTACGTATGCGGAAAGGTTGGGAAGAGCCATGCAAGTGATAACTCCAATAAGTTAACGCCTCCAACACTGCTAATAACTCTTTGTTGTAAACGGCGTAGTTTGACTTTGGCAGAGACATCATCCTAGAAAAACAGCACTGGATGCTCTATACCATCCTTGCCCACTTGTAATAAGGCAGCCACTATGGTGAAATTGGAGGTGACATTAGACAATGAACTCCTTTACAGGAACTACATGGTGAATGATGGTCGTGGACAACAGAGGGCACTTTACTGCCTGGTAAGCATCCTCCAAAAGGGGGGAACACTGAATGCACTTTTGCACCCCTTACCTTATACAGTGGCGCCACCGCCTCAGAAAAATTTGCTGTGAACTTCTTGAGGAACGTACATGTCTCCAAAAAAACTCCTCAATTCCTTGAAAGAAGTTGGCGTGGGCACTCACAAATCGCCTTTTCCTTGTCTGGAGTTATCATATGTCCTTAGTCAAACATGATATTTCCCAGGAAGGTGACCTGGGCTTAAAAATACACGCTTAATGATCTTCAGGTAAGGCTAGCTGACTTTAACCTCTCTCCAGCATGCCGATGGTGTACTGCATGGAACTCATAATCAGGGTAAACCCTAATATCATCCATGTAGGCAACTGCACATACCCCCACCATGTCCCCAAAGCTGCATCAATATGGCTGTCACAAAATTGACCATGGGCTCCACTAGTGTACCAGGCCAACCAGTATGAGGACTGGTGGCCCTTTTCTGTTTCACCTTCATTGGTGTACCAACCCCTACAAGTCCAACTCCAACCTACCAACTAACCGCCAACAGCACTGCCTTTAGCCCCAGGCATTCTTGGTGTGTGCCCCAGCAATTCCTGCCCCCTTCCTGGGAAGTTCAGGCACTTCCATGCTGCCCCACCCTCACGACCCATCACCAACCCAACTGGGAATGCCCGATGAATCCATCCCCTTCCTGGGCATCTATGGCAACTCCCACGCTGCACCCCGCAAGGTTGGCAGCTATGCAGCATCCACCATTGATGGCCAACTGGCCAGGCTCCTGCCAGTCCCTCATAGGGAGGAGTGATGGGAAAGCAGCGCCAGCCACTCCAGGCGTGATCACCTGCGCCTATAGGGATCTCCTATCCCACATTCCCCATTTTAGCTGCACTAAGCTACTTCAAACAAACAGGAAAAATGGGCAAACGAGAGATGTTTATTAGGAGGGAATGAACGAAATTTATACTACTTTCAGGGCTACTGCGCTCAAGTACTCTTTAGCCAATCAACTACCAAAAACTATTGGCCTCTTTTTTTTAGTACTAGAAGACTATTGGCCTCTTGATTCCAAAACTCTATCAGATCAAAAACTAATAAGATTTTTATTTCATAGAGATTCCCTCTAGTTTCGCTCATCTGATCAACGAATATTAATATCAGGTCAATCCATCCTCAGCATAAGTCGCTGGTCAATCATATATAAATATATAATTAAATAGGACTTTGAGCATCCTCGGCATGAGTCACTGGTGCTCCAAATTAGTCAGCGAAACCATTTTGAACGATTCATAACGGATTCATCAGCTTTCCACTGGAAACTCCCACAACGATCTTTGGATGGCATTTCAGCAACAAACGCAGATTCCACCGAACCTAAACTCAGATAAATATATATATTTGAATAGTATCAAAATAGGCTATTAGCTGGCAATTACGCCTGACTAACTGAAACCCCAATTTGGATACTATCGCAAGGATCCATCTATTTAAAATCCTGAAATTGCCCTCCACTTAACCAAATGGTATCCTTCTTTGAAACCCACCCCAATGGTGGGTCAAGTCTTCCCAACACCCTCCCAAAGGAGCACTGCTCTTAAATAGTGGCTTTTGCCACTTGTAACTAAACCTCCAACTACTCAAGCAGCCCACTAGCAAAACCCAATGTAGTGAGCACCACTGTTGCAAAAAGACCATCGGTTCCGCTATTGTGCCAGGCCAACCAGTAAGAAGACTGGTAGCCCTTTGGTGTTTTGCCTTCATTGGCTTACCAACCCTACAAGTCCATGTCCAACCTACCAACTAACCACCAACGACTTTGCTTTTGCCCCAGGCATCCTCAGTGTGTGCCCTGGCAAGTCCTGCACCCTTCCTGGGAAGCTCAGGCACTTCCACGCTGCCCCACCCTCACGACCCTTCACCAAACCAACTGGGAATGCCCGGTGAATCCATCCTCTTCCTGGGCAGCTATGGAAACTCCCATGCTGCACCCCGCAAGGTTGGCGGCTATGCAGCATCCATATTGATGGCCGAATGGCCAGGTTCCCGCCAGTTCCTCATAGGGAGAAGTGATGGGAGCTGGAAGCGCCAGCCACTCCAGGCGTGATCACCTGCGCCTATTGGGGATCTCCTATCCCACATTCCCCACTTTAGCTGCACTAAGCTACTTCAAATAAACAGACTAGATGGGCAAACGAGAGATGTTTATTAGGAGGGAATGAATAATTATTATGCTACTTTTGGGGCTACTGCGCCCAAATAACTTTGGCCCATCAACTAACAAAAATCCCATCAGCCTCTTTTATTTCAAAACTCTATCAGATCAAAAACCCATTCATATTTATTACATAGCAATTCCCTCCAGATCCGCACATCTGATCAACAAATATTAATATTAGGTCAATCCATCCTCAGCATAAGTCGCTGGTCAATTGTATATAAATTTTGAAGCTAAATAGAACTTTGAGCATCCTCAGCATGATTTTCCAGTGCTCAAGATTAGCTCTAAGACCCATTTCAGACAATTAAAATGAATTTATCAGCTTTACGCTGGAAACTCCCACAACGATCTTTGGATGATATTTCAGCAGAAAACGCAGCTTCCGCCTAACCTAAACTCAATTAGATATATAACATATAATATTATCAAACTAGGCAATTTCTCCAGCAATTATGCCTGAAAAACTGAAACCCCTAATTTGTATAATATCGGAAGGATCCATCTGGTTAAAATCCTGACAATAGTGACAATATCAGGGGCATTCTTAAGCCCAAAGGGCATGATCCAAAACTGGAAAATACCTTTTATGGTACAAAATGCAGTTAGCCACTCCTGGCCCTTCAAATTTTGGATCTGATTGAATGCATTTAGGCAATTGTTGGAATTTTTGCGCATATTTCCAGCCTTCTAAATTACCAGATATTGCTAGGTGATAATTCCCTAAGGCAAAGTGACAGATTGGTTGGTCCAAGTTTTGGAGTAACTACGCTCAGGGGATTTTGATATATTCTCCTGGTTGTATCCATCAGGTAATGATCGGATGAATACTTAAGGTCTCATCTGGCTGAGTTGCTGACAAAATAGGGGCATATGATAGTGATTAACTATCAGGTGTATCAATTGAGATCAGTCGAGTTTCATCACCTACTGATTTTGAATGAATAGCGAGCTGCGAGGCGAGTGAAGCCAACTGCAACTAGTGAATCAATCAGTTGGTGTGTGACCTGCCTCAATGGGTAATAAGTCATATTACCTAAGCAGGTCGCTAGCCAAATATGGTTTGTTCACTTAAATCAAAAGGAAAACGATAGGGACACGTTTTTAGACTCATTCTGTTTAGGTCTCAAAGATGTCCAATGATGAAATCCTTGCCAGGATGGAGAAGACCATCTCTGCCAAGATGAGGATGGGTGATTCGATGGCAATGGCTGCTGTTTCATCAGAGAGGTGTCTCGAGGGTTAGATGACTGAATCCCCACTTTAAATTCCCTAGAATTCACTCCTAATAAAAAAATAATTACATCATATTATAGATATATAGTTCTATAGTTGTACATCTGGTATATACTTTAGGTAGAAAATTATCATCAGCTTTCCATTGTGCTATTCTTCTCAAAAATAATATTGCTATGTGTGATAATTGGGAGACTATTAGTTAAAAGTTTAAAGATCTGAGCGAGGATCTAGAGAAAAAGGAGAAACAATCAGGGATTGCTGCTTACTGTGTGTTGGACCAAAGAGACTATCACCAGGGAAACTCAGGGAAGATCAGATTGGACAGAGCGAGGGAACAGATCCCTATATCACAACATCTCAAGTATTTCAATTGGGAATACTGGCCGAGAGTTGGGCTTGAATAATAATTCATACTCATTTATGGATAATAGTCGTCATACTATTATTAACCAACAATCTAAAATACTATACTTTGCAGACGAAGTGCACAAGAAACTTAACATGTGCAGTAAAAGATTACTAGGGTTTTTTCCAATAATAACCAATAAGTAAATTTAACAGCAATCCAGTTTGGAGTAGACTTTCGCCTTCTCCACATAGTGCGTAATCTGTAAATCCAAAGGTATGGGATGCAAATCTAGTGCAGTAACATTGTTTAGTTCCCATAGTCTATGCAATGGCGTAAAGCTTCAGCGGCTTTCTTAATGAAGAGAGATGGGGAGCATACTGGCGAGGTACACTAAAAAATCACGCTTTTGGCTAACTGTTCCTTAACTCACACATCTAATGTTGCTTCCTCACGTACAGTCAAAGGGTAAATTGGGGAAGATAAATGGCCCAGATCAGCTGTAAGCTTGAACTTGCAATCAAACTCTGAATGAGCAGTTTATCTATTGGCTGAAGCCGCATCAAATGAAGATTTCAGACCCTCCAAACAAGAAGGTAAAGGTGCCTCCAGTGAGGGCTTCAACAAAGGAGCGATACTGAGAGTGTGGATGTTGATCCAGTGGGGAAGTTCGTCTAAAACTATCCTCAGACAAAGGACAACTAATGTGCAGCCATACTTTAATTTTAAGGATAGTGTGTTATCTCTCAAGTTAGTCCTGACGTCAAACTTTCGCCAACATTCCACTCCCAAAATAATGTGGTACAAAATGTTTTTAATAGCTTGGAAACAGTCCATTAAAATGTACTTGCCCACTTGATAATACACCAACCCTAGTAACTTAAGGTTAGAATACCTTGAGAAACCCTCCCCTAACCATACCACCTGGCAAGTAATTAAGCTCAAGGTAGATGTCTAGGTCCTGGTCAATAAACGTCTCAGAGGCTCCAGTATCCGCCAAGATAGTAGTGCTAATTTTACCTGAAGGGGATGAAAGGGTATCAGTTAACAAAAAATAACCCAACTTTTCTTTATTTATAAGCAGAGAACGACAACACTTCTCCACCAAACTTTTCTTTAGGGTTGTACATACCCGCAGGGTACGTATTTGCATCAACAAATGGAGAGGGATAGTTGGCCACTCTTAATACTGAGGCCACACATTCCACCATATCTTCGCAACTGCATAAACGTTTTTATAAATTAATTGTAACGCTTTCTCCACCTCCTGGGTTCCACGGATCATGGTAGTGGTCAAGCGTGTGTTCTCTGGAGTAATCTGATAAACTAAATGGGGTCCCTATCTAAGCTATATGGGTAGAGACATGGCCTAATAGTATTTAGGGAAACGTCATTATATAATGCGTTTTTGGTCGTGAACAATCCTATTCCCATTTTTGCAACGGGTTGTCTGACGTTATCCTGGACATCACTTCCAGGCCCATCATCTTGGATCCTGTTTGCACATCCAAATGTGGTGCCAAAGAAAAACCAATTTAATTAACTTGGTTATATTAAGTAGTGGAAAATCTGGGAATCATGAGTCTCATATCGTGAAGCATCTGTATCTGCCAGATACAAGCAATAAGGGTGGGTAAATTCCAGTTGGAGGTAGCTAGATTAACGCTGAGCTGCTCCAACCTTTTGGAAAAAGGGTAAAAATTGGTGTGCCCCACCGCATCCTTGGCCATCAGCTGGCACACACCATTTGCACTCTGTGAAAGCCCCACACAGGAAAAAGTTTGTGCTGGTAGGATAAAGTGGTTGGTTGACTATTGTAAGGAGAGTGTCTATAACTCTTCTGGTCCCAGCGTGGTAGTGCATGGTGCACAGGGCTAACTCCGGGAACTAGTCATTAGTAGTAAAGTCTTTAGAGCCCCACAGAGGGTGCTAAAGCTGTAATAACTTAGGTCAAGATAGTTATCATTAGAGGGAAAAACCATAATAAAACTACGCGGTGTGCAGAGTGGGAGTATATAGGCGACACATGTTGGAGGGAACCTAGGTGCCCAATGGTGTACGGGCAGAGAGATTTACACTTGTTACATTTAAATGATTAATGATGCATGAGACCTCCCTGAAGAGGTGCATGCACAGGTTCATTAAAATAATATCTATAAAAAAGGTGTACTAGCGAAGGGTTTTATTATGAGGGAAGGAGACCAATGAGATAGTTTTGTCTCAATATAATGGATTTAAGAGATTTTGGGGAACAATCAATTGATGGATGTGGTGCTTAGCCGAGGTGCACCAATAAGTGCATGCTTCCATTGGGCAGTAAACTATACTTGAAAATTGACTAAAATAAGGTTATCAACTGTAGTAGAGGCTACCCCAAGCTGTAAAATTTTAAAACTGAACAGGTTTCTAGACACCGTTCACCAAGAAAAAAAATAAACCATCTTTATTAATCAAAAAGCTTTTTTTAACACAACTGCTGTTATACAGGGTTGACTTCTCTTACATCCCTAGGACCAACCTGGTCATACCTCGCCTTCACTCCGTGCGGATCCAAGGTATGCTTTAGGTCAGGGAGGCCTGCCAACAATACCTTCTTGTCCTCCTAACACGCAGCTTTGTCTGAGGTATTTGTACCCATAATGATGTCATCTTCAAGCCATGACACATGTCTAGGGGCTCGAAGCTGGGCAATTCTATCACCTAAGGCCCTCATGGTTAGATCAGAGTTCTCAGAAGCAGAGGTCTTGAGCAAAGGCTAAGTCAACTGGGAGAAAGGAGCACGTCCATATAGAGCTTTTAAAGGGGACATCTTAATGACTCAATGGCAGCCTATTCTGTAAATAAGGGAAGCGCTGGGTAAATAATGATTGCAGTGAATAGGGTCGGAGGTGGCTATCTAATTTAATATTTAGAAAAGGGTTCCATTAGCATGTTCTACTGCCCGTTGGTGGATGGGTTGTAAGGGATAGAGAAACTTTGGTTAGTGCCAAAATGCAAAGTAAGTTCTTGTATTAGCTGCGTGGTAAAATCTAACCCATTGTCTGAAGGATCAGTTTGTGGGCATCCGGCTGGGTGAAAACAGATTGAATAAGGAAGAGAGATGTGGCTTTTAGCAATTGTTGTGGGGACCAAAATTTCTTCGAACCTATTGGTTAGTTGGTTCACGGCTAGGAGAAATTATCATGGCTTTGAAAATCTGTGGGGAGAGGGCCTATCACATCAATGCTAACAATATTGAAGGGTTCCATTGGTGAAACAACTGATATTTAGTATTAAAGACTGTCCCAGTCTTGGGATTCGCAAGACATACAGGCCTCCAGACCTCATGGATGGCTTCCACAATTCAGTACCAGTAACAGCGCGTTTTTACCATTGGTGGGCCTTCTTAACTGCCACATGTCCCACAGTAGCATGTCTTTCTAGTATAGCATCAGTTTGAGAAGAAGCGCAAACATAAGGGAGCCATTTATTATTGACCCTTTTGTATAGCAGCCCGTCCTTGTTCTGAGTATCTCAAGGTCATCTTTTGGATCTCAGCTTGGACCACAAGAGTTTCCAACTTTCAGCGTTCAGGTCGGTCATTTAGATCATATAATTGGTCTTTCTCAGTGATCAAGGCACCTAGCACCGGCATCCTAGAGAGACCATTAGCATGATGTTGATATGTTCCCATGCAATGAATAAAAGTGAAATCATAGCTATGATTTCTTAAGCCCATCTAGCTAAATGGCCATCCGTGTCCTTCATCTTCTGGAGCCATCAGATCAAGGAATGATCAGTGACAATGGTAATGTGGGTGCCATAGAGCTAGGGCTAAGTTTGATTGCTATTAAGACAGCCAGGCATTCCTGCTAAGTAGCGCTATTGCTCCGTTTGGCTGTTACTCAGAGTCTTTTTAAAATAGGCCACTGAGTGGTCACCTGATTTTTATCATGCTGGGTAGGATGTCCCCAATTGTGACATTTATTGCGTCCATAAACAACAAGAAAGGTTTAGAAAAACACGGATAAACTTAAAATGAGTTTTCTGAAAAGAGCGCTTACCAATGATTTAATAGCCTGTTCCACTGCTGGCCGCCACTAAAAAGGCACGTATTATGTAGGAGGTAAAATAGATGCTCAGCTATGTCAGCAAACTGAGTGATAAGCTGACATTAATAATTCACCATGCCAAGAAATACCTGATTATTTCTTAGGCTCTAGGGCGTGACATCTTTCTGTGCGTTGACTCTGTTTGGTATGGGCTGGATGCCATCTTTTGAGGCCTTGTGTCCCAGAAACTCCTTTTCCAAATGGAAGAAGGAAAACTTTGAAGGTTTTAGTTTTATAAAATTCTTTCTAAGAAGATTTAAAACTTCCAAAAAATGCTCCACATGCCATTAAAAGTTTGTGAGAAGACAATGATGTCGTCAAGATAGACGAGAATACATAATAGCTTTAAGTCCTTAAGGATTCCATCCATGGCACTTTGAAAAGTGGCTGGGCGTTACAAAGGCTCTGGGGTATCCTCATGTAATAAAACATTTCTTCATTGGCTATGAGCGCGCACTTGGCTCAATCTTTGGTGGCAAGCTCTAAATGCCAATATCCATTTTGTAAGGTTTGTTGCAGAAAAGTACCATGATCTGGCGAGCAGTTGGAAATAGTTGTCAATTTGAGGTAGACCACAACTGTCCTTTTTGGTGATGAAGTTGTGCCATTGATAGTCCATAATCACCTGATGGCTGCCATCCTATTCTGAACAAGCAGAAGAGGAGAGCCTCTAAGGGCTGAATGTATGCAACAAGAGTCCAGCTTCGAGTAGTTGTTTAAGCTCTACCGCCACCTAAGCTTCTTAAAACTTATTTTTTGGTAAGTTTAGACTGGAAGTGGGGAGCGTCCCCAGTCTCCACATGATGTAGACCCCGTTCAATTTTCCAAAGCTATATGTTGAAACCAAAAATAGATCTGAATACTCCTCCAATAATTCTTGTACTTTGCGCTGTTGTTCTACAGTGAGGTCCTTACTGATACTGGTGTCAACTAGGGCCACTGTTGGGGCATCTCCAAACCAAAGCCCCTTAGGCTCTCCAAACTACATATTTCATTGCATCCTCTACTGTAAGGTGGAAATAGGCGGCAGGATTGTCTGGACCTACTACACTGAGTCTGTTGGTAAGGTTGGCCAACAACACTGATTAGATCTGTTTCAAGCTTGGTATTAAATTCCTGGGCAGGTTAAAAACTCCCCGGCGAATGGGTTACCCAGGCCTGAATTTTCAGCAGGTATCCGGAAGAGATGTTAACATGAATACATGATTGGCAATGATCTAGGACTTCATAGGTATAGTGGACGCCCTAGATAAGTAGAACGGCATGCCTTCTTTTCCATCAACAGTAGGCGAGTGAAGCTGGACCAGGAGCCCCTTACATGATTTTTGTTTCAGTCATTTTGGGCCTCACTCTCTAGCTGACAAGCTCGGTCCTTGACCTCCATCTTTGAGTCACAGGGAGATCGAAGGTTTGGGGACTGAATGCTCCAGTAGTATTAAAATCTGTCATCATAATGTACCACTGCTGAGTAATCTCATAGAAACTGAGTTACAAGACTGTCATAGCTCTAGTTATCTAGCGCGATGGCAGGTGTATTTACAAAGAGCTTTATAAGTTAAAAAGGTTGTGAAAATAGGCCCTATTGAATGGGTGCATTACGGCCCAGCTGTGCCATATTCCCTATAATGCGGGAAGTCTGGAGCAATCTTGATACGCTTCGTCAACTTGGACAAAAAAATATAGAAAACCACTGTAGACTATGATGAAAACTGGGATCTTATGAGCTCAAACATTGATGTGGATAACCAGCCTTCCAAACTGTGGAGGTAGCGTGAAAAACATGAGAGAGTCATTGGAAGAATAAGAGGTATCAATTTCTTTATTATCAACGTGTACAGAAACTTCTTCTTCAGGTACAATAGCTCCAGTTTTTTGGATGTCATAGATGATGCTTGAGGCGGGGTAGTGATTTCAGTATGGAGCGCCTCGTCCTTAATGCTGATGCCCTTTTTACCGTCTCATTGGCAAGTCAATTACAGCATGTCTTAGCGCTGTGTTGGAAGCCATTGCAGTAGGCGCATTGGGTCGAGGATTATTCTGGTATTTGATTACATGTAGCCAACGACGGTTGGAGGAAGCTGAAGAGGTAGCCTTGTAATCCAGGATCATCTCAGGGATCACATTAATCGCTTCTTTGATCTCTGAATGCATGTTAAACTGTTCTTTTGGCCAATAATATCCATTTTACCCTCAGTATAGTATCCAAATGCAGAGATGAAAGCAGTAATGGCATCATCTAAGGTAACAAGATCTGGTGATAATTAAGGGTTGTACTTGGGCACAGAATTGGCGGCGAACTTTATATGGCTCTCTTCTTTATTAAGGTGGATACCCATGAATGATTTTTTTTGCTTGGCTAGGGTTTGATTGCTGAGATTCAATTGGATTAAGGACGTAAGGACCTTCTCCCAGGCGTTGCATTCTTTCAGGTGTAGAGTGATAATCTCTGGAGCAGTGCTATTAAGGCAGGAGTGGAAATGCTTCACTTTCTTCTGGCCAGTGGACTCTTCCATAAAACTCCTGTAGGCATATAGGAAAAAGGCTATGTTTTCCTGGACAGGGTGAACTTCTCCTTTAAATTAGTAAAGTTAGCTTCAAGAGTAGTGGAGAGGGTATTAACACCAGGAATTGATGAAGTCTCAGATACCTCAGTCTCCGCATAGTCACAGGGGATCTTCTTTTTCAACCAATATCTCAGGTTCTCCAGGTTCTCTTGGATAGCGTCCCATTTTGGTTGAGGAAGGAGATGGAAGCCTTATGAGCAACCTGCTCAATTATGCTTGAATTTAAGCGCCCTGAAGAAAAAGCTACCTCTCAAGTGTGGTCAAACGGGTCTTGAACCCATGACTGGTTTGTTGAATAAATATGTAGCTATTGGTAAGCTTGGTGAAGGCACTAAAGTTATCCATTTCGTCTACAAAAGCCTTAATGGGAACTCTAGGTTCAAGGGGGACTCCGTCTACTTGGAGTTTACATCCTTGAGCTACATTCCAGATTTGATTACGTAAGGCGGATAGGGCTGAAAAAGCATTTTTTTTCTCCAAGGGTCATCAGTGTCTCTGGGAGTAGGTGCCATGGGGCCAGAGGCCCTCGAGGCCCATGAGGACCTTCAGGTCTTTTAGGTCCCTCTAATCCTTCTAGACAGTCTGGCCCCCTAGGCCCTACAGGTCCTTCACTCCTGGAGGTGTAGTCACAATAGGCCAGCTTCCTTATAGCGTTGTTAAAGGGACCATACCAGTTCTTCAACTTGGTGGATGCGCTGGTTCCAAGCAGCTTTGAGGAGTTGGATATTCTGTTGCAGTTGGTCTTTGAGGTACCCAGAAATCCCACTATCCAACATTATGCTTTGGCCTCGGGATTTGTTGATTAATCTTTTATGAATAATGGCCTCTATGTTGTTATGGAAAAAGGAGGAAGCCGAGTTGTAAAAAGTGACAACATGGGAGTGTAAAGTTTGGGTCTTTCCAGTTGCTGGGAGACTTCATGATGGTGCAACCTGACTAACTGAAGAGGTGATGAATATCAGGATAAACAAAATTTTGAAGATAGCGCAAAGTTCCCAAGGTCAGTTCATCTGCTGGTTGCTGGGCTGAGGTATAAAGATCCCGCATGGTAGAGAGCACTGAAGAGGCGTGGGAGCTGCTGGAGTCGGCACCCATGGAGTAAATGCCAATTATTAACTGTTGGAAGATGTCGTTAAATTTCTCATACTGAAGTTTATACTGATTTCCGTCAACTGAAGGTAGCAAGAACAGGAACGTGGCCCAGAATTCTAAACTTTCAGGCTTTATGGGCGGTACTCCATACCGCAAGGTACTAATCTATTAAGCGACACTTCTCAATTGATCATAAGATTGATCTTTGTGGCTGATAGAATTCTCTATTGTTTGTGATAGACATTTTCACTTTGGATAGCTTATAGCACCATGTAGTGATTACCCCTTCTCTCAGCGTAACAATTCTCTTGACTGTTGCTGAACTCCAAAAATGGGCTTAAAGCTGAAAGTAAGCAGAGAGGTCAGAAAAGAAAAGTTGGAGATAGTATAGGATACTTAATTGAGTTTAAAGCGTTGATATTTATAGGGCAAGTGTAGACATGGTGCCTTAAGGACCTTTTGTGTCCCCATAAAACAGGATATTTTACTGCCTCCCAGATCAACCACCTGGTCGTCGCCCTCAATATACTGCGTTGTTCTCATGACCACAGTGGCGGGTGTGGTGCCTCTTGTGATTTGAAATACGGGGATGGGATTCCTGAAGGATATTCTATTGATTCTCATATGTGTAAAGATTCTTGATCAATTCTAGTTTTGGCTCCTCAGAATAAAGGTTCTGTTCAAGATAGTTTAAAATTCAATCTGTCAATGCCCAATTTGTGAGAAGGGATTTTGGGTTGCTCATAATCTGAAATCCTGACAATCATCTTTTGGAGGATGACAACTTGGAAGCTGGTGATTCCCACTTGCATCTACTACTCTCTCTAAACTCCCACTCTTTAAAAAGGTATTTTGGTGGAGAGGACCATATGGGTAGAAGCCTTCAAAGTTTATTCTGTGACCCACCTCTCATCCATAATGAGGACCAAATTGCCTTTGCTGATGAGGGGCACAGCAGCCCTCTTTGGGGCTCTTCTTAGTTCTATGGAAGAACTCACCCTGGTTCAGGTGTAGGGATTGTTCCTCAAGGCTTACAAACCAGCAAGCAGTTGCTTTGATGTCAGCTTTTCTAGGTTACTACGGCTAAATTATTGTTCTTTTAATATAGTGCTTACTAGGCTACTTATCAGCTGAGTTTTGTTCCCCTTTTCTAGCCTAAAATTCTTGTTGTTTCTCTAAATTTGCCCATTTTCGCAATTTTCAAACCCAATTTGGAGTCATATTTTCATTGCTATTTATTTAGGATTTTGCGTGACTTTCAGGATTAGAAAAAACAATTTCTGGAACGCCAAGTTGGCATTTATGCATTGCAAGTAAAGATGTCCTTACAGAATTAATCAGAGCCAACATGACCCATGGGTGCCTGAAGCCCTATTCAAAAGAGACCTTAAGCCACCATGAGGGTATTAGCACATACTGGCAGGCATGGAAGAAAGGAGGCATGCATGGGGAAATTTCTATCCATACCTTAATCCATTCTAGAGCCAAGTTTGGCTATTTACCATTTGAGCGCAGCCCTGTGATGCTCGCAAGGTGACAGAGGCTGGTATTTTTGAAAGCTTGACACACTTCAACCTGTTCTGATATATTTTCTGCTTATAATGTTTTAAATGCAATATTTTTGGAACAATCAAACTTTGCATCATTTTTAACTTACTTTTTTATTTTTTTTGTAATACATATCAAGAATTTAAATGAAAACTGATCCGCCAAAAAACTGAATCATCTCTATTTTTGATTAGTTTTGTAATGTCAAATGGCAAATAAAATCTTGAGAACCTCATCTGTTACTACTAGTCTTAGTTCTATTATTCATCCTCATGACATAATTGAACAACACTTGATTTCATCCATATCCAATCTTCAATTTGAGGTAGGTGATGTGATGGATTTAGTCTACCGAATGAAACTCCAATCTGTGCATAGTCTTGTATCCTTTGTGTGATCAGTCTATGAATTTGTTAAATGATTCTATGCAGTGGTGGTGGACTACTTTCTGACCTGAAATTCCATTTTCCTATGATTTGAATTCATCTCATCCCATACAGTGTGAATGGTTCGTCCCTACTTTCCTCAGAGGTGGTAATCAAGTTTTGGACGCATGATTGGAGTTCAGGTTTGATTATCAGAAAGGACTTCTACTCCATCTACCTTTACATATACACAACGAAGTGTTGCTCTCTTTAAAATGGTAGATTAGGATTTCCACTTCTTGGTGCAGGGAATCCTGCACTAAGACATTCAGACTGAAGTTTCCACGCCATTGGTCACTTTAGTGCCCTTTGTAATTCAAGCACCAGTATCAAGCTTGGATTATCTTTTTAATGTTTCACTTTGGCGCAGAGTCTTAAAATTTACACTCCTTAACCGAGACTTTCAGGCTCATAATCTGGCCCAAGACTCTTTTGTATGATCTGATTGCAGTATTATGTGCCGCTCTATCCTGTTACAAATCATCTCTTTTGGAAACTTCAATTGGCATTCTTGGAGCAAGTCTCTGCATTTATTTCATCCATTGGTGCCACGCTTCACAGTGCCCAAGAAGGGATGGGAGGAGTGCCAAAGTTCTTTTTACCAGGAGCTGCATCTCAAATATCACTTCTGAAAGATGTCCAGTTCATCTTCTGTCCATCAGGCTGCAAGTTCTGACCTGGTCACGGGTGTGAGTGTCTTGTCATTAACCTTTCTGCCCTTACCTCTCCTCTTCCAGTTCCTCTGATCTTAGATAATCAGGTCCTTCCATTGAGTTTGATACAGGTAGAAGCAAGTACCTTTGAATCCCCTGATGCATGTATTGTCTGCATTTCAACAATTTTCAATTGAGGAGATCCATTCTATTGATGGTCCTGTTCCCCTTCCATATTCTAGTTCAGTGGATATCTTGTGATTACCACATCTCAGAAATCATGTCTCATGTTGTTGCAAATAAAAAGAAGCATGCTATTTTTGTTGCATATTAAAATTTATTTGTGATCCCTTAATGTGTTTATTGATGGTACCTTGGATACTTGTGCAGCATGGAACGTCATGAGTTTAAAAATAGCGTAGGATCTTAATCTTTCACTTTGAAATGGGCTCGTCTACATTGGGTGCTTCTACTAATCTAATGGCTTTTTATAAAATCAAACATCCTATACCCTTTTCCGTGCACAAGTCCTGCTTTTGCATTTGGCTTACCAAAGTTCTAGATTTGCTGTTACCAGTTGTTCTGGGAGTTGTCTGATGTCGTCGTCAACAGTTAAATATCATTTTGGACTCCAACTTTGTTCTTTAAGAATAACCATTTGTGGGGGATTTACTCTCACTAATTTGTTTGAATTTTCAAAAAATAGGCTCTTTACTGTAACACCTTCTTTACAGAGCTTCCTTCTGATTTTCTTAGGCTAATGTCATATAAGGACGTTTTTAATATCTAAAAGAGCTAACCATCTATCACCTCATTCTGAATAAAATTGACTTTTCATTTGATGGTGGAATTAATCAAAATAACCTGTTATTTTATCCATATACTTAAAAGGAAGATAAAGCGCAGGAGATCTGATTCTTGATATGCCAAAAAAGTTTAGATAACATATAAATATTCTCTTATTGCTTATCCTTTATTTTTAACTATAAAACAAATTGGAACCCTGCAACCTTCCGTGGGCTAGAGTCTTTTGAATAACATATTGGTGCACAATTACTTCTCCTTTACCCTAGAACAACCCATCATCAGGCTATTACAAAGTCATAGGGTTTTCTAAATCCAAATGTTATAAACGCTTTTAATCAGAAGCAATTAACAGAAAGCCATTAGTATCTCATGGATATCCATAAAAAGAGGTATCTTTTAGTCCTTTGTAATTCCCCTCAGTTCTAAAGATGCACCTGCGACATTTCAACACATGATTAATGAATTACTTAGCAAACTCTGTGTTTCACTTGTTGATGGCATACATTGATGACACCTTGGTACACTATACCACTAACAAGTAGAATGAAAGGAATTGAGGTGGTGGCAGCTGCGTTTCAGAAGGAAAGTCTTTAAGTGAAGTCTTCACAGTGTGAGTTTTAAATAAGTCACATATGTGGTAATCTAGTACTGAAGGATAGGTATGCCATTTTTTCTTAAAAAATTGAGGCCATTCTCTTGTAGTCCACTTCTACCACACAGAAACGGCTGCATAGGTTCTTAGGTGTCAATATTTTCTTGAAGAATATTCTCACTTGCGCTCTCCTGGATGGCGGAGCCCCTTTGTTATAAAATCGGTGGTATTCTAGAAATACACAGAAGGGTTTTTTCACAGGGTCAAATCACTGAGCAATAAGATCTAATGATATGATGATCGTCATCCTTAAAACAACAGAGTAAACTTTTTAATAAATATAGAGCACTCACTCCCACAACACTCTTTTATATAATATATCAAAATACAGATGATCAGCGTTGTTCTGCTCACTTCTAAACTGTTAACAACCCCCTTTCTCAACCATCTCATCTCGCCTATATCTCAGCAACTTTGGACGAAACTGCTTCTTTGGCTTAGTATTTCAATTCGCCATATTTCATTAGTTCCAGTTTTTCTTCATTTGTTAGTTTCATGATCACCTAACTTGAGGCGATTTCACAATAACCCAATATCACCTCATCTCAAGGCGCTTGAATAATAATAAATCATATCAAACTTAACAGAATCTATTCATTCCGCCATAATGACTTAGGGCTTATCATCCAGTCATATCAGAATCGTGACATTACCCCACTTGACTTGACGATAAGGCTCATATTACTTATATGCCCGGAGGAACTTTGTGTGCACCAGTTAATGATCTGACTGCTCACTATTCTTGATATTATATGCATCCATTCATGTCTTCATAATAACTTCGAATGGCCCAATCCAGATACTGGCCAACTTGTGTTTCTGCCTGAACTCATGTTGATCATGGAATAAAACATTTACCCATATTTAAGTTGGGGTAACCCGCTACACCATACATGTTTATCAGCTTGAGTTTTATTCTTCTTGGCTAAACTGAACAAGTAAGCTTCAGTTCGCAATTTGATTAATTTGTTGGCTAGGGTCATCAAATAACTTTGGGGATCCATTTCGCTGGTATCTTCTTCACAGGAATATAGCAGCGTCAGAAGAGCAGGGTGTTGTCCATATAGTAATTGGAAGGGACTCTTCTCCATGACGGAATGATAACTAATATTATAGATGAAGATGGCGGTGGACAGAGGGGAACTCCAATCTGAAGATCTATCCACTACTGATTTATGGAGTATGTTCACTAAAGTCCCATTGACCCGCTCAACCATTCCTTTGGACTTGAGGTGGTATGGGGTATTCAAAACCCCTCAGATGGCCATCAGCTCATAAAGCTTTTGGAGGATGTGGGAAGTGAAGTTAGTACAGTTATTAGTAAGGAGTAGCTGAGGGCATTCATGCCATTGGATAATGCATTATTATATTTTTGGTCTCCATGACCTCCTCTAAATCCCATATCACCCTTGCTTCAACCTACTGGGTTAAGTGGTCAATTGCCACCAAAATGTACTTGGACTGGTTGGCTCCTGTTGGCAGAGGGCCAACGACATCCAGGGAAACCATATGCCAAGAAAAGTACAGCTTCACTAACTGATATGAAGACTTCTGCTGGAATGGCTTTTCCAATTGGCACTGGTGGCTTGAGGAGATAATATCAAGCACGTCGAAGTTCATGCTTTCCCACTAATACTGAGTCCTCAAAAATTCCATTGTCTTATGCATACCACCTGGCGATGGCCCTATGTGCGCTCATAATAATATTAGGCTGTGCCGAGGGTAATGGAATGTTCACTGTTGGATCACTAATCTGCTTATATAACTCGCCATTCTACTGGAAATTATCAGCTCACATTTCATTCAACGCCTTTACAACTTGTGGCAGCTCATCATTGTACCTACCACTAAGCATCTTATCATACTTGAAGTCACTTAGATCCGCTTCACTGAAATGGTTGGTAATATTAATAAGCAGTCTGCATTCTGGTATTTGGCACCCAGTCAGTCAAGAACCTCATAATTGAAAGCAGACTATTTAGGGCCCATCAAGTTAGACGCCCCTCCAGCTCCTTAAGGTTTTGTAACCAGCATAATAAGGCATGATCCGTTATAATTTTGAACTTTATATCATGGAAATATACTCTGAATTGCTTGTATGTGTAGATTACCACTAAGCACTCCTACTTGGTCACAGTATAAATACGTTCATGGCTATTCAAACTTCAACTGCAGTACGCTACTGGGTGCTCCTCCCCTTCGTCATCTTTTTAGGACAGAACTGCCCCCATACCAGAAAGGGATGCATCTGTCTGTACAATAATTCTTTTTGAAAATTTGGGTAGCGTAGCATTATCTCATTGATCAACACCATTTGAAGTGTATCAAAGGGGTGTTGATGGCGTTCCGTCCATTCAAACGTAGCATCCTTTTTTAATAACTCAAACAACAGACCTCCAATACAGCTGAAGTTGGGGATGAAGCGTTGGTAGTAACTGACCATACCCAACAAAACCTGTACATTGCGTTTTCTGTTCAACATGGTCATTTTTGAATAGCTTCTACTTTAGCTGGTTGGGGCCTCAGCCCAGTTTCATCCACCACATACCTAAGGTACTCCAGTGGTCCTTAATAAGTGGCATTTATGGGCTTAATTTTGATGCTTGCTTCCATGAGTCAGTGGAAGACCTCCTCCAAATGGGTATATGCTCAGAGAATGTACACAAAAAGACATTAGTATTGTCAAGGTACACGAGTACACATGGCAGCTTCATGTTGCTGAGAATGGTATCCATGGCCTGCTGAAACGTAGCCAGGGCGTTACATAACCCTTAAGGCATATGGGTTGGTTGGAAAAACCCCTTGGACGTAATTTTAGCGCATTTCTCCTGTTCCACCACAGGGAACAAAATTTGCCAATAACTTTAATGATAATTCCATCGCTGAAAAGTAACGAGTCTTAACCAACTGATCCAGGGCATCATCAATTCGCAGCAAGGGGTTTGAGTCCTTTTCGGTAATGGTGTTGAGCTTTTGGTAATCTATTAATACCTGGTTGGTGCCATCCTTCTTTTTGACAATCTGAACAGGTGAAGCCCACAGACTCTTTGATGGTTTGATCATCCCTTGTTCAAACAACTTATCAACTTTCTCAGTTACTACCTTTTCTGCTGCCCTTGACCAGCGGATCAGCCAAGATCTGATAATAGGATGATCCCAGTGTCCATTCGATGGACCACTCCTTGTGCGCACCCTAAATCGTGGTCATCTACAGCAAAAATCTTTTTATATTTTTGGAAAAAAGCTATCGCCTGCTCTTTTTGTTCCTCCAATAACACTATTAAATTTCTTTGTGGTACCACCATCATTACGCCGAGTTGTGATTCAGAGGGTAACCCAAATTCACTCAGTGAACCAAACTTGTGAACCAGGAGGGCCTCCTCCTCAGGGATCAGATTTAAAAACGCCACTATTTGGTGTCAGTTTATGTGTATCAGTTTGTGCTGCAGATTCGCTACCAACACCTTAATTTCTCCATTAACCTGAAAAAAAATGCCTGGAACCATGTGGGGCTCAAACCGTGGCTGCTGATAAGGACCATGGATCTCCCCATAAAACCTGGCTGGCACTTCCACCTCTAACTCAGTGTTTACTATTACATGATGTCCAGAGGAAATGGTTATAGCTCCAGCAGCTCTGTGCGGCAGCACTTGATATTCATATATCTGCTGGGGAAGGGCCCAAATCTTAATCTTCAGTCGATGGCAGCAAACTGAAACTATTTCACTGTAGGCAAGGTTGATATGTCCCATGGGTTCCAGATTCTTCAGCACTCCGAAGGAGGTAAAACAAATTGGGATCTTCTGTGCCAAAATTTTGTGGTTCCTTCCATCATATCAACAACAGCCCATAGTGACACATGCAAGAAGTTACAATTAACAGACCATAATTATTTTTTGGTAACACTATCGTTAGAGCTACAATGATAAGGACCCAAATCATAACAGAAGTGAACTGTACGCTCCCTCAGAGACTGTGTTTTCCACTCCAGCAGTTCCATACACCCTACGGTGGTCCAGATCAGGTTTTAAAACCAGCTTTGCTGCCAGCTTTGTGAAAACTATGTTGACTGGAGCGCCCATATCTATGATAGCGCGAATCTGGGTTTCTGCTACAACAATGTCACAGTAGGTACATTCAGTATAAGAGGAATATTGACTGTTTACTAAATGAACATTTAAGGGATTGTGCTTATCTAATAAGCTGGTAATCCCCTCAAAGACTTTTGGGGTACTCTTTGACAATAGCATTTATTGGAAGTGCAACGTTCACTTCTATTAAGGATGGGCCATCAGCGGCAGAATCTAGCTTGTCTGAAGAAGCCTGGTCAAACGTCTGGCATGCGTACGGCTTTATCTGCTCCCCAAGTCCTTCTGCTGAGGACTGAGATTGTGCCTATTTCAGTATATTTACTCTTCTAACTGGCTGCTGATATAAGAATTTATCATCATACTGGTGGGTTACCACTGTAATTAATTCAGTCGATTCAAGTGGGAGATTGAATTTGAGCTAGTGAATGTAGAGAGTCCCATCTCTACTTTGCTCTCACTTTTCCCTGGTTTCATTGATCCTGCTGTACATAATGGACCCATGATTGGGGCAACCGCATGCCTGTGCCCAGAGTGGCCACATTCAAAACAATTTCCCATAGGGCCTGCTTTCTTGAATATTGTAAGTTGGTACATGTGGAAAGCTGTACAGAAGGTGCTTAACGTAAACAGGACTAGGCCGATAAAATGACTGTTGATAGTCAGCATAATTAGGCCCAGGGCGGTAGTTAGATTAGTGACATTAAGCAGGTTAGGGGAGGAAGTCCAACTGCTGAGAGTAACTTGGCAGACTCTGAACTGGGCAGGCAAATTTTCCTGAGTAAGATGGTCCAGAGATGAATCAGGAGGATTTTACTCTGTATTGGGTGGAGGGAAGATTATGGCTAGATGGCACAAAAACTGAACAATTTTAAGCAGGGGTACGTCTTCATCTAACATAGGGGTCATGACGTTGTACAGCTTATGGTATAGCTTTACGGCGGAGGTCATTGCAATACACACATCAGATTTTGATAAAATACCTGCCCCATTCAACACATGGGCTTCCGTTGTGATCAATCAGCAAACGTTGTGAGAGTCTCATTACATTGAAATCCGATGGTCAAGAATTCAGCCTTCCGTTGTGCCATCTTTGCAGTATCCCTGAAAGACTGGAACATAGTTTTCTTTACTTCTCAGTATAAAATGGAACGTTTGAAAGATAACAGGTGACCTGGTCGGCACTTTTAACATCCAAGGTGGATAATAACAGCTTCACATTCCACCAGTTAGAGGCTCCATCCATTTCAAGCTCAAATTGCTTAAAGAAACCATAAATATTCCCATTTTAATTAAATGGAGGCAATTATCACTACAAACTTTATGTAATAGCTTATCTTGCCTTCTGAGCATACCATTTAGAGAAAGTTTGAGTTCTGCGCATTTTGACTGATATAGTATGTCATGAAGATCCTTAGTCCATGCAAGCCTGATCCGCCATGGCCAGCAACGGGATTTATATTTAATCAATGAGCCCCCTGTAGTGAGCACCACTATTACAAAAATTGGCGGTATTCTAGAGATAAGCTGAAGGGTTTTTGCACAGGGTTTACCCAACTGACTAATAGGACCAACAATATGATGATTGTCATCCTTGAAACAACAAAGTAAACTTTTTAATAAATATGGAGCACTCACTCCCACAACACTCTTTTATTTAATATATTATAATACAGCTGATCCGCGCTGTTCTACTCACTTCTAAACTATTAACAATCACATTTCGTAATCATCTCATCTCGCCTGTATCTCAGCAACTTTGGACGAAACTGCTTCTTTGGCTTAGTATTTTAATTCGCTGTATCTCATTAGTTCTGTCATTTCTTCATTCGTTGATTTCACAATTGCCTAAATTGAGGCGACTTCATAACAACCCAATATCGCCTCATCTCAAGTGCTAAATAATAATAACTCATATCAAACTCATTGGATTTTATCCATTCTTCCATAATGACTTAGGTCTTATCATCCAGTCATATCAGAATCACGACCTCTTTATCCCAATTCAGGAAAAATATAACCTCAAATGAACAAAATTCTTGGAAATATGCATTTTTATCTATTAAGGAAGAAATTGTGGCGCCTCATTTTCTTAAGCAAGAAGACCCATCCAGGCCCTTTATAGCGGCATTTAATGCTTCTGAAGCTTCAGTGGGGGATTTTCTGCTTCAGGACCATGATGGGGTTAAGCATCCTGTTGCCTACTTATTATGCAAGCTCTCCTACTCAAAGCAAACATAGGATATCTATGATAAGGAGCTTGCTGCAGTGGCATGGTCACCTACACTGTCAGGATTTTTGCCCAAATCTAAGAATTGCATGTGTCAAGTGATGGGAATTGAACTCAATCAGCTGAAATAGGTGAAACCATTCTTGGGTATAACCCCCACCAAAATTCAAGACCTTTCAATATTGGGGATAAGCCCTGACTTGAGCAATTTATATCTTTAATCAAAACCCATAGTATTGAGGTTCAGACCCAATATATGCATCAATCAGATCACATTTGACAGATGTGAACAAAATGCACAAAATCCTCAATTGATAAATTATTATAGATCTAAGCTTGGAATGCTTGGAGAATTGCCAAAAAACACTCCCTGATCTCCCATATAATCATGTTCTAACCAATTAAAATGCTCACTTTTTGCTTTTTAAAATTTGTTTTACCTCTATTTTTATTAGGGATGAAAACATAGTTAGGGTTTATAACTCAAGGACATTTATCCCGAGTGAAGACTTTCTGAATAGGAAAGTGCAAACTTAATATTCAACATCCAAAAACTTTGTGTCTCCTGGCTTTAAAACAAAAGGACGAGTGGTTTAAAGCCCCTTAGTCCTAATACACTGGAAGTATCCTCTTAGGAGCATGACATGAAGTATTTGTCATAAAAGACCCCCAAACCCTTATATATTTTAGGAGCTGAAAAAGTTGGCACATAGTCAATCCCAAATCTATTGCAACCTTTGTAGCTATAATTTTAAATAGAAATTTGTGAAGTGTGTCCTAAATGCTCTTCCAAATCTGTTGAGTTGTAACCCCACTCTAAGTCTAATTGAAGATGAGTCACAGAATCTGACCATATATGTCACTTTTTCCAAATCTTAAACATTTATTCTCTTATATCTCTATGGTATACTGGGCTAAGATGTGCCTTTTGGTTTTTCAGGTGCTGGCTATTCAGACATCCTGCTTGGTTGGTCGTATTTACTGATCAATTAGTACTTTCAGCCCATAATCGAACCCACTTTTTGTGAAGGAGAATATTTATCTAGGAATAAAGTTTGGGTTACTCCCCTGCTTCACAATATGGTATCTATGCTCATCATGATCCCCCAGCATGAAGATTTGGTAAACAAGAAATACATGGATCTGGTGAAATGGCTATTCAATTACCTAGTATCTTCAAGGATATTTCTGCTTGGATCAGAAAGCACGACTTGTACTGGGAAAAATCAGGTAAGTGATGCAAGAAAAGTCTTCTCCATCTATTAGAGAATACAGAAGACCCGTGATTTTCAACATCAGCGATTATCCCTGTTGAATTCTCTAGTTTTAAGGAGTTTGACTCAATCATGGAGGTCATAGATCATTTTACCAAATTCCATGTTTATACTGTGTGAGTCAGCAATATCCTCAGAATACTTAGTTTGGTTCTTTGTACAGAAGTCTTTTACATGTTTGACATACCTAAGGAAGTAATGGATGAAAAGGCTCCAGTTAAAGCCCTTTTCGTAGAGCATTTCTAGCCATCTTTAAAATTAAGCCTTGTTGTTCCACTGCGTATCACCCCAGTATGACTAGCAGATGGGGAGGGTTATCTGATCCTCAAGCAGTATCTTTATGTTATGTGCCATGAAAGCGGCAAATGAGACTTAGACTGGCCTGCCAATTGGTGCGTGAGCACACAGAAGGTAAGCAAGAATGACAATGTTACTTCTGCTTTAATGACTTAAAGTTGGGATGGAAGGTGGGCGAGCTACAAACGGCGACTAAAGATGGTAGTAAAGAGCAAACTGTCCAACAGTTAGGTTGTTACCTCTATGGAGCTGGCGTATTTGGGCAAAAAGCTTGTTGCTGCAACAACAGGGATGGGTTAAGCCATAGGGTTGTTGGTGAGAGGCCAGGTGGTGAGAATGCATAATCACGCCCAGCGGGGAGGTTAAGCTTCCAACAAGAGTGACAGATCTCAATGCTAAATAGCTTTGGGTAGTAGTAAGTATCCAAGGATGCCTTAAGTATGGTATGCCCAGTCCATAATGATTGGGAATATTGTTGTTATGATTGCCACAAGGACTTAGTCATTGCACAACCAAAAAATTATTTTTAGGGCTGGTTTTTGAGGTGGATACCACGGTAAAAGTTTCAAAAATAAAATTTATTCGGTGTGTGGGGTTTTTATTTCACAATAAGATAAAAATTGACTGACAATCAAACCTGAAATGGATGATTGCTTTGAATACTCAGTCGCTTAGGGGATAAGATGGCGTGCATGGGCGTGGGGCCCTAATTTTATAACTTAAAATGACGGAACTTGAGTGAATTTTAATCAAACCATTTTGGCCATGTCAGCAGAAGACTGAGTTAATGTTAATTAGGTTTTTGGTGCCCAGAATCACGTTTTTTGTTATTCCACCTGCCCAAGTAACAACATCTTGCTTGACGGGTGATGAGGACCTCTAAGGGTCATTCCACATAGGTTAGTTAATTTAATTGGAAATAAATTCAGGATACCCATCCCTACAGCCCCTGGTCACTTCACTTCATATACAATTATTAAATTTTTGTGAAACTGAGCATCGACACAGAATGGGAGGGTTTGTTTTCCTCCATTGATTAGAAGGAATCAAATCTGGCATTGGTGAGGGACTCACTTTATTCCTCCTGTGTCAGTTCCTTTCCGTTATGACTTTGATGCAAACCACCTTGATATGCTGTATCGATTTGACAGCTGTCAGAATGGAATGATGGCGGGGCATTCGGGGGGTAGGCCATATCCCACCACTCATCTACTTCATGGGTGAGATCTCCCCATATAATGAGAGGGGCAGCCTCCCTCTTTGGACCCTTCATGATGGGAAATGGAACGCCACACAGTATAAAAACAAGGGCGCACCCCAAGACCTACATTATTCTTTCTTTTTCAAAAATGGGAGCACCACTTAGTAGACTTGGTAAAAGTGAGCTTCTTAAGAGTTTTTGGTAGCTTAATCACCATTAGGGTTGCGATCTTTGGGGGAGCCTCAGGGGGAGCAGCGTGAAATGCTTTGACTAATGCAAAACAGTTTCGCAGTCCCAAATACCAACCCAGCTATTCTCATAGGAAAGGTAACCTTTCCAAGTGACTAAGAATTGAACCCTTTTGCAACTTATGCGAAGCCAAGATAGCATCGACCTTGTCCTTTTCTGACCCCTCAATCATTATTGGCTCAGTTTCAGCGGAATCAGACCCTTGAACGGGGCAATTTTGATACATGAAATACATGGTGTTGCTTCCAATGAGCTGGCAACTTAAGCGGAACTACACCATTCCTCAGGTCCCATATTACCAAATGAGGCCAAAAAGTTTGCACACAAATTTTCTAGAGAGCATCTGCATTTGCAGGTGGCGCATGTCCAACGTAACATGTGATCCCGCCCTAATATTGTGGGCTAAAAGACGCTTCCAGTTGGCAAACCGCTTATAGTCTTTAATAGCCTTGGTTAGATGTTCACGGACCAAAAATGGGTGAGCAAATCTGCTGTGCATGATTTTCTGCAGCTGACACCTCTGGATGAAGGCACAGACCTACCAAAAACGATTGTCTATGACCTAAATTGCCCTCATAGGGGGAAGCCTGTAGATACTGAGTTCCATTGCTATATGCAAACTAAGCAACCGGGAGATTGTCCGCCCTAGTATACTAAGTGTCCATGACATAACACCAGAGATATTGCTCTAAATTTGATTTACACGCTCAGTTTGGCTATCTGACAGAGGATAATAAGCTTTTTATATTACATAGTAATCTTTAAAATTACCAGCAGTTTGTTCCAAAATTGCACTGTAAATTGAGTGCCGCATTAGCTGATGATTTCCTGAAGCAGCTCAAACATGGACAAAATATTCTCACTAACACTCTAGACATCTCCTTGGTGGTAATGGCTGAGCAACAGGGTATGAAGAGGTGAATTTTATGAAGCGACTACGACTACCATAATGGCCATAAACCCATTGGAGATTGGCAGCTCAACAATGAAGTCTACAGACACAGAGGTCCATGGCCCCTCCGCATGCTGCAGGGGGTGGAGGAGACCGTTTTTACATGATCTGTCCAACTTAGCCTGCGCACATGCCACACAATTTATGATCCATGTTGGAATATCTTTTGACTGTCCCATCCAGTTGTAGTCCACTTGATCAAGTTGAGAATCTCTTATTGTCCAGATGCCCAACTGCATGGGGGTCGTGGTGCACATGGATGACTTTGTCATGGACGAGGGGCAGCACCCTCAAGAGAGACCTAAATTGAATAAGCCCTTACGCTAAGTAATATAGTGAGTGCTTTTGCGTTAGGAGTGAAAACTATTTTAACAACTCCAACCTTTATAAAAGCTGTTTGGGCCACTAGGACCCTCAAAGCCAGGGGCGCATTTGAACTTAAATTTCCACCAAAATTGTAGGAGGAGCAATAGCTAGAATTTGGGCTGGAGTTGTTACTGAGATGTATCTTTGGTCTGCCTTTAGCAGACAGTGCGCTGTGTTATTATTCAGAAATTTGATGAGCACATTCAACGTTTCCTTCACAAACTTGAACTTTAAGTTGAAGCTGCATAGGTCATGAAGTGTCCAAGCTTGTCGGTGCGCCAACTTCTGAGGCTTTCAAAAGTACCAGAGCTTGGTGATCCGTTCATATGGTTCTTTTATGTTGAGTCCCCTGTTAAGATACCGCCAGTGAGTTAGGGCTCACGCCATTGCGGCCAACTTTTTGTCATAAATGGTCCATGTCTGCTCAGTAGAAGTGAACTTGTATGAAAAATAGGGGACTGGGTGTTCCAAACCATCTAGATCTTAAAGCAGAACAGCCCCCACTGCAGAAGAATATGCATATCATGCTATGATATATGGTTTATTGGGGTGCACATGTTTAAGAAAGTGGTTGGTAAAAGCACCTCCTTGATTGATTGAACGCCTGTTGGCATTTAGAAGTCCAGTGGAAGGGAACATTCTTATCCATAAGGGGGTGTGTGACGCACCCAGCTGTGAGAGTGCAGGAGAAAAGTTTTTAATTAAGATTATGGTACCTATAAAGCTCCTTAACTGCTTTGGGTTGTGGGGTGGTCCACTCTCATATGGCGTCAAGATTATTAGGATGAACGGCGTATCCATTTTTAGTAATAATTTATCCATGAAAGGAACTTCTTCCTGATAGAATTTGCGCTTAGATGGCTTGACAAAAAACTTGGATTATGCTGAGTGGCCATCACCATCTCCAGATCCTTCTCATGCTACTCATATGTGGGAGTATGAAATAGGATATTGTAAAGGTATGTTGTCACTCAGGTGAATCTAAGGTTACTCAGCACACTATCAATCATCCATTGAAATGTTGTGAGGCATTCTTTATCTCAAATGACATTACTCGAAATTTTAAATACCTCTCCCTGTCCAAATAGTGGCCACAAATTCCTAGCTTTTGGCCACTCAAATTTGGTTAAAGGGATTTACAAGGTGAGCTTTGAGAACACCCAGGATTTTGCGATTGCCTGACCAATGGTTTGCTCCTGAAGGAGGGTAGGGATTGTACACCGTGATTTTTTCAGGTGTTCATAGTCCATGCAGGGTGCAGCATCCCGTAGTCTTTTTTTCATGAAGACAATGGGTGAGGCAATAGGGAACGTCTACTTAAATACCTACCTTTTTGAGTATATCATCCAACCATGCATCCCAAGCCTCGTTTTTCTTCCAATGTAAGGGTACGTTGGCCAATTCATTTTCACCATAGCCACTGTCATATGTAAGATAAGTTTAATTAAATTTGTGGTGGAAGATGGCTCGCTTTGTCAAATTGAAAATTATATTGGTAGGCCATCAAAGCTGGAGGTAAATCCTGCGAAAAGCCTGCAGGAGAAACAAGCATCACGATGGAGCCACAGTTCTGGGCTTTAAAAAGTGTAATAAAAAGAGGAAACCCACCCTCCATTTGTGCATTGCAAAAGACAGCATGATCGAATCCAAATGAAATTTTCACATGATGGCTCCACTACCACCACTTCCCAAAATGACAGGAACACCAAGTCAGGAGATTCCAAAAAACAAGTCAAAGAAGCTAAATTAATGGACCAAAGAAGGCACTGGGCGCTGCACCCTAAAGGACATATGTGCAGCTGATGATGTAACCATCACTGCAGACCCAGGTCCAAGTATAATTCAAGCTGATGGGCCAGCTTAAACTCACGAAATTACCCATCGCACTTGTGTCTACCTGCGCCTCAAAGGATACATGGTGCGCGCCAATCCTAATTTCCATTGGCATTAGAAAACAAGCATAGTTCTGTTTATTGACAACGGTGTGCAATTCCACTGACAAGGTGGAAATAACAATCAGTTCATGCGGGAGAACAATCTTGGTAGGAAGGAAGATATCCAAACCAAGGTGGTTGGCTCACAGTCGCCTCAGCTGCGCGCCCATCAACTGGAGACAGATGGATTGGTAGTTACTTGTTCTGATGTGGGGGCCGCCAAACCTATTGGGGGCCAAAGCGGATACTGCATCAACACTAGGATTGTGAACCGTCTCTTTGTAAAAACCCTATAATAAATAAATTATCCACTGCATGGGGGATCTTGTGGAGCTTCTCTCTGATTGAGGTTGTCGCCATACACATCTGGTCCACCATCTCTACCAGGGATGTCCAAATAGCATGGTTTACGGATGCCAAATCCAACACAGATCAGAATATTGCTTGAATAATGTCCAGAGGTAAGCCAAGGGTGGGTGTTTGCTTGCAGAACGATGTCATAAAGGAAGTTAATTTGAACGCCAAAGTGTCCGTGGAAAACAGTCAGAGCAAGCGAGTGGAATATGGCACTGGCACCTCTATGCTGAAGATACCAGAGGTCAAAAGGGTTAAATTTCCAGTCTGAATGGCTGCACGAAAAAGCTCTGCATTTAATGGTGGGCGTCGCCTTTAAAGGAGTCCAAGAGGGCCACGCTCTGTTAGGCGCCCTTCATAAAAGCAGAGTCTGAAGGGATGATTAGGAACTGCACCTTCATCTCAGAAAGGGCGTAGCGCACCTGGTAAGCAATATCTATGGACGGAGCAGATGAACAGACCACCTGAGAGTGGTTTATTACTGAAGTGGGTGTTTCCAGTGTTGACTGTATAGTGAAAAGCTCTCCCAACGCCACCTGGGAGCTTCCTACAAACTTGGTTACTGATCAAACAAACAAACAATAGGCAAATCACTGACTGAAAGTTCATTTTGGTAGATAGAAACTACTGCGGCACCCACCTCAAAGAAGGAGAGCGGAAATGGCATGTAAAATGGTCAGTTGACTATGTCATGAAAGCAGCAAATGAGATCTAAACTGGCATGCCAGTTGGTGCATGAGCACACAGAATGTAAGCCAGAATGCCAAAGGCACTTCTGCTTTATTGACTCAAAGATGAGACAGAATGTGGTGAACCACAAATGGAGACTCAAGATGGTAGTAAGGAGCAAATTAGCACGCACTCAGATTGTTGCCACTATATAGCTGGAGGATTTGGGCGTGGAAAGCTTGTGTGCTGCGACAACAGGTCTGGCGCTGTAGGGTTGTTGGCGATAGGAAAAGTGGTGAAATTGCAAAACTCGCCCTGTAAGTATAAAGCCTCAAAGAGTGTGAAAAATCCTTATGCTTAATAGCTTTGGCAAGCGAGAAGTGTCTAAGGATGTCTCAAGTATGATATGGCCATTCCAATATAGTAAGCAATACTGTTGTTATAATGGCAAAAAGGCCCAGTCATTGCACAGCTCAAAAAAAATTTTTGGAGCTTTTTTTTTGTGGCGGATACCAAGGGAAAAATTTTCAAATAATCAAATTTATTCAGTATTAGGATTTTAGTTGCAAAAAAATAAAAAAATTGACTGAAAATCATACCTGTTGAGATTGATTGCTTAAATACATTGTCACTTAGAGAATTAGATGCCTTACGTGAGAGTTGAGCCTCTATCTTCTGACCTAGAATGACGGAACTTGAGTGGGAATTATTCAAACTATTGTGGCCATGTCAGCAGAAAAATGAGTTGATGTCAATTTGGGCTCTGGCGCCCAGAATCACGTTTTCATTGTGATTGCACCTACCCCAAGTGGCGACATCTCACTTTATGGGTGGTGAGGACCTCAAAGGGCCATTCCACGTAGGGACAGTCACATTTAATTGAAAACGGATTCAGGAAACCCAAATTTATCTCCCCTGGTCTCTTCAGTTCATATACAATTATTGGATTTTGTGGAACTGAGCCTCGCCAAAAAAAGGAGGGCTCATTTTCCTCCATTGATTTGGCAGAACTCAAACCTAGAATTGGGGTGGGACTCACTTTATTCTTCCTGTGTCAGTCCCTTTCTGCTGCAATTTTGGCGCAAACCACCTTAATACGCTGCATCAATTTTCTAGTCATCATAACAGGAATGGTCGTAGGGGCCCTCAGGGTTAGGCAGTAACCCATTGATCGTCTACCACATGCACAAGATCGCCCTGTGTGATGAGGGGGATGGCCGCCATCTTCAGACCCTTCTTGTTAGGAAATGGGAACGCCTCCCAGCTTAAGTGTAAGGCGCTCCCTCAGTTTTTACACTACGCCTCTGCTGCTCAGGATACCTTGGCTGCTAATCTTTCCTTGGTTCAGCTCATGTACATTAATGAAACCACTTGACTAATGATTTTCCCCATATAAATCCAACTTAGGGTACAATCCTTTGCTTTAAATTGGCCCATGCCTTTTCCTGGAGGGCATGCAGCTGAAGAACATTTATGCAAATCTAAAATACCCAATCCCAGGCTATGGAACACTTGACAAAGACAAGCAGTGACTACAAGTGGTTTGCAGATTGTAAGCAACACCATACCCATGAGTTCAAGTTGGGCTCTCTAATCAATACTGGATACATTTGTTGGAATCAGTTCTAAGGCAATGAATCTCAGTTCACAGGTATTTACTAATAATCTCAAAAGACGCTATAAGAGGACAGCGACCTTGTCAAACCTAGTAAAAAGGGGAGCTTGTCTAACAAAAATGAATCTCTATTTATAAGGTAATTAGAAGCACTAGGAATTATTAAATACTTACACTTGCTTTGGGGCTCGCTGGAAGGGTCTCTTTTTGCTGAAGTTAGCATTCAATGACATAAGGAAAAAAGAATCTCATTATTTGGAGTTCCGCTAAGAAAGTTTTTTCCTTTAGCGTTCCTATTGGTGCCTTTCCTGTATAATAAGCAACACTCCATACTGGTAGACTAGAGGGGTAATAATCCAATTGAGGATTAGGGGAGCAAATCACCAAAATTCAGGGTAAATTTACTTTAGTCATGATTGACCAACTGCATGTAAGATCCCAACGAATAGCATAATAAATATAGATCTTACTACCAAATATTTTATGCCGGTGGTTAGGGACCATATCAAGTATAGTGATTGATGTAGAGGGAGCAGATCTAATTATCAAAGGCCAAGAGCCAAGGTAAGTACTAGATAAAGGAGATAGAATTGCACCTTAGGGTTAAAAGCTTATGAACTGCTGTATTTTTAGATCCAAGGACCTAAGGTGAAATCATCAAAAGTAATTAAATACAACTTTGATGACTCCTTAAGAACTTGAGGGCCACACGCTCAAGATTTCCTATGACATCAAATACAACTTCTAAGTAATAATGAAGTAAATATTAGCTAAATATTACATGGGCTGATGGTTGGTCAAACCAGTTGCAACATTCCCCCCACTTGACCAAACATCAGGTAACAGAAATTAGTGGGGGTCTGATAAATTATTCAGAGCACGATGTTAAGGCCCATATTGCAAATATGTCGGTTTTTAGAAATTTAGCATGCAATATTGATCAAACAACCCTTAGTGAGATCCTTCAGACTATAGACATCGGTTAATGTCTTCTTTATTATCTCAGAAGATCTTTTTAAATAAAGGCTAGTTTATTATTTCTCCCAAACCCATGGTTTTCATGGTACAAACTATATCTCCTATGTAAATGTAGGTAGGGTCCAATGGTCCTTGTTATCCTAAGATCAAGCCTCAATCTTTTGAGTCAATGCATTGGAATAAGAAGAGTTTTGTAGCTGAATTAAGGTTTTCAAGATTATCCAGATACTTACTGGTGCTTTTACTCTCATTTGACACACAAAATACAGAAGTATGGACGGCGCCAGTTGCTTTCTGTGAAGTAAAGCAAATGGGGATTGCCCTGTGGCTGATTTCTACGTGATGTTACATGAAAATATAGAGGAAGGTAAAAATAGATTCCAACTGGATGACTTACTAGTGGCTAGCTTACACAGAAAACTCAAAGGTGCACCATTCGCTCACTTAATGGTACTGTTGATCTCAGGGTGTGTAAGGCGTAGAAATTACCCCGTTTATCTCATTAAATCTTTGAGCTTAGTAGTCATATGAAATATAAATTGGTCCCATTATCAGTCAATATAAATTTTTGGATATCTGTGCCAGTAAATGATATCTTCCAAAAAAATTGTGGTGCTATTAGCCCCTAACCTTATGAACGTCTTCGCCTCCACCCACTTGGTGAGGTGATCTATAGCTAAAATTATATATTTAAACTTACTGAAGGTATTGTTCAAAGGGCACACGAAGTCAAGGGATACTATATGCCATGTTAAGTTAGGCTTAACTAGTTGATAAGAGGTGGCCTTTTCAAAGAGGAGCTTCTGTTTAACACTCATGACAGCAGCTAAGCGCCTTGTGGACATCAAATGACATGGAATCCCAATTAATTAAAAACATAATTGTTCAAGCGTTTTCTTAAATTTTACATGCTCAATTGCCTGGTGGGCCATGACAATTATGTCAGTTAGTTCTGAAGGCCCAGGAAACACAACTCATGTTTGTCAATGACCCTATATAGTTTCCCACCCTTAGTAAAAGTAAACTTCTCAATTTTTCTAGCTTTCATTGAATCTCCAAAGGTAAATTATAATAATTCTAGGTTATCAATTTTGCCAAAAATTTAATCATCCCTATCAGCCAGTAAATCTACCATCACCAACTGGGACAGGCTGTCCGCATTTTGGTGCTTGGCCCTAGGGCAATGCTGAATATCAAAAAAATAGCTTGTAACTTCAATGCCCAGAAGGACAGTCAACCATCTGGTTCTTTCAAACAATGTAACCAGCGTTCAACTCATGATCTTAACCACTGTAAAGTGTGCTTTATGAATGTAAATGAGAAATTGTTTGCAAGCATATATGACAGCTTAATACTATATTTTAAAATACCATTTAGTTTCACTCATACACATCCATAGTCCAACTACAGTAAGCTATGATGTAATCCACTCCGTCAGGATCTAGTTGGGAAACAGTACCCCTACGGCGGTGATAGAGGCTTCCATTTGAATAATAAACAGGTTTTTATAGTTTGAATACAACAAATTGGGAGCTTGGATGAGACATAGTCATAGGTAATCGGAGGCCAGTTGGCAATCTTCCTTCCATTCAAATGGTACCCCGTCTTAAGAAGGTGAATAATGGCTACCTATCTTACTAAAATTCTTACACGAACCTGTGGTAATAGCCTACCATCCCTAGGAATAATTGAATATCGCGTTTACTTGGCTAAAAATTTCCAATAGCTTCAACTTTAGTGGACTTAGGCTGTAAGCTCTGTAGGTCAATGAAAAGCCCCAGATATTCAAGTTGCTACAAGAAAAAAGCACACTTATGAGGTTTAATTTTCTGTCAGATTTGGCCAACTGGTAGAGAACCTATTCTCAGTGGTGCAAATTTTTTTTAAAGTTTCTGGGAAAAACGTTGATATTATATAGATAAACTAGGATTCAAGATTTTTAAATCTGCCTAAATACTGTTCATTGCACGCTGGAATGACGCTGTGATATTTTACAGCCTTAGCGGCATCCTCACGTATTGGTATAGACCCTTGACGTTAATCATAGCTCTTTTCTCTTGTTCCTCCTTGGGCAACTCAATCTGCAAATATCCGAATAAAAAGTACAAGTGGAGAAATATTGTGCATTACCCAACCGGTTTAATGCATCATTGATATGTGGTAGTGGATAGGTTTCTTTTTAGTGATTGCATTATTTTCCATTAGTCTATCACTACTCAATTTGTTCCATCCTTCTTTTTGATACCCAAAACTGTGGCGACCCAAGGACACTTGGAGGGTACTAACATCCCCTGCTGCACTGGTTGGTTAGATTTCACGGATAAAAACTTCATCTGCTGCTTTAGAGTGCTGGATCTGATTGGATGAAAATCAGCAGATGATCCCATCATGTCAATATGGCTTAACACCTCGTTACCACAGCCAAAATCATAAATATCTTTGGCAAAAATCATGCTATACTTATCAAATAAGGCTAAAGCTTTATCTTTTTCTTCTTAGGTTAATCTGTAAAGATGCTCCCTGGGTACCAGGGAGCATACTGATTGACATCTGTGCCTTTAAGCCCTAGTTCTTATAAGGTACCAAAGTTATAAATGTCAGATACTTCTACCACGGTTAGAATATGAATGAAAGCAGCAATCTGATGTCACTTGATTTCTATAGCATATGGAAATACGTTGATTAACAGAATCTGAAATTCGCCATGTGCCAGAAAAATAAACCCAGGTGCAGCGACAGTTTAAAATGAGAACGCTCAAAGGAGGCAACTATCTACCCATATAAACCTTGAGAGAATATGTAAATTGATTTTGGTTCCCACAATAAAACGATGCCCTCTGGAATGGTAAGGGTCTGATTAGCTAAAATGGGATACCTTTAGGCACAATGACTTGGTTTTTAATCGCTGAGTGTGGAATCAGAGCTGCTGATATTCTATTGCTACTATACCTTTTTTAACCACTAAGTTAAAAAACCATTTCTTCAATCCTTTGGGGCCTTACTCTTCCAGTTATATAATAAAAGAAAAGTTTTCCTTAGCAACTCCAGCTTATTTTCTTTCAAGTTGGCCTTTACACCATACTTCCACATAAAGGAGGTCCCAATTAAGTCGTGATAATGGTTAGATAAAACAACGGCAGTAGAGGAGATCACTAACATACTGGACTATAGTGGTAGCGCGCTATATGCTCTTCAAAGGTAGTAGTCTGAGGGCAAGTGGTACCATGGTTTTCCGATGATTTATGTCTGGAGCAATACCCAGTTCTTCACCAATGGGGTGGACACAATATTAATTAGTGCTCCACTGTCTACAATAACACGCACCTTAATCATGATTACCATAGTATCAATGTATGTAAACTCCAAAAATAAGAATCATTAGGGTTTATTGTGTGACGTCCAAGTCATTTGCTTGCCTTAAATCATTCTGAAGTTCATCACTTTGTGAGAACTGGAGGCACGCAAAGCCACAACGGTTACAGCCCCTTGGCCCTCAATCAGCTTAGGGTCCTCACTCAAAGGAATGAGAAGCTCAATGGTTCCTAACTGTTGCACTTAAGGCTTGAATATTTCTTCTGCCATCACTTTGACTTTGGGCCATTATGTTGTATTTTTGGTAGGGAAGATTCTCGCTGGTGCTTGTTACCTTTAATCCAACAATAATTTAAATTTAAATTTAAAATTATTCAAATTATGCCCACCAGGGGATAGACATTGCCTTAACAGAAATTCCACCAAAACAAACCAAAAATTGATTCAACTGCCTGAAATGAGCAGCGAGGCACATAAAAGTACAAAAAATTTAATCTACCAGGTGGCACAGCAGCGAGCCGCTTATCTCACCATGGCATAGGGGGAGGAGGGATCAGGCAGATTATTGCATTCAGCTACAATTAGATCTTCAGCATTGAAGAGGCAGATCAATGCTGATAGTAAGGGGATTGGGTCATTCGCAGGATGAGGGTTAAGGTGTAGTAGATATTTTTTAGACTGAAACTGATAATTTGCGCCTGGAGCATAGCCTCCATGAGTTTGGCAACATAGTGTTCATCATGGATGTAGGCATCAGGAAGCTGGGAAAATCTTACATTGGTGGCTCTTGTGATGCATGTGGATGGGGAAAATTCTGCCAGTTAGTGACATGCTTGATTGTGGTGATGGCTGTGGGAAACAAGATGAAGTCAGCTCGCTGGTGCTTTTATGCTGCTGGCTTCCACAAAGAATTAAAATAAAATTTTAATGTAAAATGCTATAAAACTGGGTTTTTATGTATTTTAGTTTAAATGTGGGGTAGAGTAAAAAACAATGCCCCTCAACATCTGACTATTTAGTATTTAAAGTAAATTAAAGGTTGAAGTGAATTTGGGAATATGTTCATAATAGCTTCAGCTAGTCTGAATTAGGAAATATGAAGGAATAGCATATAATAACTTGTGACCTCGCTTCAGGGAATAGGAAGGAAGGAAGGGTAATTTTAATTGGCCCAAATGTACCTATGAGGTAAAAATTTATGTATTTGAGCTCATCACCACCTTAGAAATCTTTGCACCTTGGGGGACCCCCACCAAGCCTATAAAAGGGGAGTCCCCGTCTAGGTGCTTTAGGGGACTTTATTGGGGTCTGAGGAGCCATCTGATTATTGCCCCAAAGTCTGTGGTGAGGTCAGAGTAATCTGACTGGTGGATTTCACATTTGGTGCCCATAGAGGTTTCAAACTCATGTTACCCCGATTAATGAGGTTCCACCAAGAGTCAGCCAGGGATTGTTGGCCAAAATTTTCAATAAACATTTTGTTTTTATTATTGTGGTTATTACTTTTAAAATCCTCAGATAATCGCAAATGGCTGACATTTCCCTTTTCTGGCTGAGATTGCCCTAAAATATTCTTCTTTTTCATCTGTAAAGGCAAATGTCTGACAATGGCATTTTCATCTAGGCGTTTGATTTACTCTTTTTCAACTACAGGGAAATTGGGGGACGTGGTTTCATGCAGCCCTTCTTTAAATTCAGTGACAGAGGCTGCCATGTCTTTGTGGAGATGGAGACTTTTGGGTGAAGCCACTGCAGCCTTGGCTAGTGATGGTTGCTCAGTAAAGGGGTAGCGGTGGGTTTGGGGATATATTTTTTGGGTGGGAATGAGGCATGAAACTCTGAATTCAGATAGGGTTCTAAATTAATCAGTAAGTCAGGGAGATGGGACAATTTCACCAGATTTATTCACTTAATCTTAAATAAATCTCTTTGGGATTTTGGTTGAGAGAATTTATTTAATGATATGTGGCTTAGGTTGGGTAAGGTTTGGGGCGGGAAATTGATAAAATTAATTTTGGGTCCAAACCTGCACCCAATTGGTTGGAATGGGTGAGAATTGGCCATCTTGGGCTTGAGGTGCTAGATTTTGCTTCTGATTTAAGCTCACGGCATGTGGGGGGTGAGGGCAGCCAAAATCAATATTTGAATGCAGTTGGTGTGGCATATGGGCAGAGTCAGCAGTTTACACATGGTATAAATTGTAATGACATACTTTTTTTGTATGGTCCAATTCAAGCATAGGGGGCAAATTGTGATACTATTGTCAGTGCGAGCCCAAAAGAAATGGTCAGGTGCAGATGGGATAAAGGCACGTGGTGTGATGTACTGGCCACATTTAGCTGATTGGGGGTAATGGTGGCTATTGCCCGAGGTACCACTAGGCGCTCAGCACCACTTGGTACAAGGAATTGGAGGATGGGGTTTGTGCTATAAGTGGACAGCCCTGACATCAACTCATCATATAGTGTTTGAGGAAGAAGGTGCTAGGAAAGGTTTTTTGAAGGTCACCACAAGTGTGAATATTTTGGGGAGACGAGTTTGGGTGGTGGTAATGGGTGTGTTTTTGCAAATTAAGGGCGTTGCTGCTCCAGAAGCCGCATCCTCTTCCGTGGGGAAGCCATTATAAAACTAGCTTTTATAAGGGCAGAGGTTGATGAAACATGCTGGTGCAAAGGTGACCGTTGCCAGCGCAATTATTGCTTTGTTGGCATATGGGAAGAGATGTTCCTATTTGACGTGGAAGGCAAAATTGGATACCGGAGCAAGGTAGGGCTAGGGAATGGGGACAGGTTGGGTGGACTTATGCAAGGTGCAGTGCTAAGTCCCTTGGATGGACAAATTGGCCAGAAGTATTTGGCAGACTGGATGAGCCTTTCCACACGCGTTTGCTTGCTGAGTGGTAAGCGCTAGCAGGTGGAGCACCACTTCCCCACACGAGGCAACAGGTGTGGATCTGAGGACATAAATGTAAAACTGATGCAGTAGAGTGGTAGTGGAAAATTAACAGTTTCTTTATCAAAAATTGCTTAAAAGTGATGTTGACCTGAAAGAAAAGTTCTTAAATCCAACAATTTAATTTATGGTTTATTCTCAACACTTTATAAGAAAATATCAAATTACTACTAAATACTAAAAGGTTGATTTTTATAGATTTTATTAGTAGCTGCACAGGTTTAAAGGAGAAAATCTAATTATAAATCGGTGCTTAGTATTTAAAATGACTTTGGCTTAAGTGCAATAAGCATCATATGATATTAACTTTAGACCTAATTTGAAAAAGGGACATTTGATCTATTGGGGCTCTCAAATTTGGCTTGCTTTGATGGAATAGCTAAGGGAGGGTCAGAAGTAGGTATGACATATCTGTGAGGCAAAGATTGTATATATTTAAGCCAATCACCTTGGCAGAAAATAGTTGCACCTTGAGGGACCTCCTTTAAAGCTATAAAAGGGGTTTACCGCGTATGTGCACAAATTAGATTAGTAATAGTCTGGGGAGGAACCACTAAAGGACTCCTCTGATTTTGCCGCCTAGTCAGGGTAATTTGCTTACCTGAACTCGTGCTATTACCCTGAGGATTGTTTATAAAAGTATTGCCCCAATTTGAGGGGCTCCAACGCAAATAGGCCAGGGCCTTTTGGCCAATTGTATTATTACATTCATCCTGAACATTCTTCTCACAATATCAGACTTAAAATTGTCTGACACATTCTTCTAATGACTATTCATAACCATTCTATCAATTTCTGCCATCCAAACTGCTAAAGGCGGAGCAGCGCCATTTTCCTTCCATCTCAGTGAAGGAGATTTACAAGTTAGTTTCATACCTGAGATCTTGTTAAAGGAGGCGGAGATAGAAAATCCCAAACATACTTCGCCCTGCCTTTTCCAAACTCTTCTTTGTTTATCAAGTTATAGTATGACCTGAGGCCTTAGAACTCCATATAAAGCAACTATTAGCCTAATGCCTTAGTTTCCCACATAAGTAACAGGTAATAAAACCACTCTCTAGTCTTCCAACATAAGTGCCATATTGAGGCGATAGATCTTCTTTTAGGGAGGGGCTTATGGCTGTGGTACACAAGCTTTTCGAACAATTTTGTTTGGGATCCTAAAAGTGATGGTGCATCACCAAAGATAATTAACTATATGCGTGATATCATTATCCTCATTTAGGACAATAATCATAGCTCTATACTAATCCTGATAAATCTCACAAGCATGAAAATGGGTGATTTGAGCATCAAAATCATTGAAAAACATTAGCCCCTTCCAGAATTTGGGCTACAAGATAAAACTGTTCTGCGAAGGCTTGCATGGTCTTATATTTATTGAAACAGATATTAGATGTTTCTGTTTTTTTGGAAGTCATTCGCTCTGGTCCGCTAAACTCTTTAATAAGCACATTTTAGAATTGAGGTAGTTGACGCCAATCTTCTGAAGTTTAGTCATAAAACCCTTGGCTATTAATGTACACCAAATTCATGCTGTTGCTAACTTAGCATGCTCCAGTGGCTCAGCATATACTAATTTCAAAGAGGATGATAAAGTTGTATATATTTTCCTTATTATCAAATTTTGGCAAATTAATTGGATTAACATACAGTAGAGACCCATAACTATAAGTGTGAAAGGCCAGTTGTTGAAATTCTAGTATGACTTGGCGATAAGCTAGTGTTCCAGTGAATCATTAATTAGATGTGAAGCAAGCTCCAAGGGCGAGTAGTAAGTTAGAGCAATGTGAGGTGAATCGATTCAATCAATAAAGGTTTGGTAATTGAGGAAATTTCGTTGAAGCCTTGATGATCAAATGAATTATACATTGATAGCGAATTGAGATTGACTAAGCAAAATATGTTGAATTCATTGAGAAATACCGAGGGTTAAGGGTTGAGCGAGAGAGAAAAGTAAGGAGGTCTTCTGGAGAAGAAGAGGAAAAAGGAAGTAATGAGAAGTGAGTAGGAGTAAGTAGAGAGTGTAAGCAAAGAGGGTCTGAAGTTAGATCATATTAAATAAAAGTAGAGAAGCTGGGGAGATTGCCTCATATTTTATATAAATCTATTATGTTTATTTGAGGAACTAGCGATCGCCATATCATTTGGTCATTGCTCAGTGAGCTAGACGCTGTGTAAACTTGTTCAGCGGAATTAAGTCATATCCGCCAAAAGTTAACAGTGGTGCTCACCACTTGGGGCCCTTTGAACAACGATTAACAACTTCATCATTGCACCTATGGCGCAACCAGCTTGCTTTGATTGGGTACTTCCCCATCTACTAATTTATCTCAATATGGGGAGCTGAAGCTTGCTTTGGATACCTTACTTCAGGCGCAAACGGTTCTTTTTCAAGAAAATAAGACTATCACTGAGCAGCTCAACCATGCCTTCTGCCAACTGCTCCTGGTAGGTGACCACACCAACCAACCTGCAAAACTCTTGAGCAGCACGACGGAGCGGCTAGATTGTTCAGAGTATAAATTGAATAAGGTTATTAAGGAGGAGGAAATCTTTGGTGACAGGCTTCCCCATTTTAACCGTGATGGTAACATACATGGGGTTTTCAAGCGGATTGAGTTTGCCATAGAGAGGGCTTCCAATTGGCAGAAAGCTAAACTGCTGTTATCTGCGTTGGAAGTTTAAAGGGCTGATCAAGTTACATGTTATCTTAAACATAGTACTGTAGCTTACCAAGAGGTGAAGGAGATTGTAATTCGCCTGTTTGGGGGCAAAGCAAAAATGGCTCAGCGCAAGGCGGACTTTTTAACAATATCTTTTCAAAAAGATGAACTTTAATACAGTTTGCAGAGCGGTTCACTAATGAGGCACATGTGTTGTTGGGTGCAAATGTCTATTCTAGTGAGGAGGTGGGCATAGCGATGACAGCGGCTATCAAGCCCTATTGCTAATTGTATAATGCTATGGTATACACTCTTCAGGAGGATGTAAGTTACTTAAAATCATCCATCATTTTATGCCATCTATCCTTCACCTTTAGTGCTCCCAATGTGGAGCGGAAGGATCCTGCATCTGCCACTGAAATTCCGCTAAATGAAGAATCCCTACAATATGGGGGAAATCTATGGGTCTCTCCTTGGTCACTTAACTCATAAGCGGGTCCTTTACATCCCTATTATGATCAACCCGCTTATCCTCGGGCCCATAATAACCAATGGTTTAATAGTAGACCTAGACCTTCAGGGGTGATTCAGAGACGAGTGCCAGTCCCAAACTCTTGTTTTTCGTGTGGCCAAGCAGGCCATTATGCGGTTAGTTGTCAGGCCAAAACAAAGATCCATGCAGTATCCGTTGTTCCAAATTAACAGGGAAAAGGACGAGTGGAGTAGAGATGGGATGCTCTGCTTCTGCTGATTCAAATTCAATTGTCCCTGATGTCTATCACGAGTCACTTTGTGTCAGGCCTGAGGCACAATCCTAGAATCTACTATATCAACAGATCCCTTACCATCTTTTGGCCTCCAACCAGGGGAGAGACCCCAAAATGCAGACACTGGGTTCCACCAAGATGTGCATAAGCCGTACGCCTGGAAACTCCTTGAGCGGAATGGTACAGTCAACGGCGTACCCTCTGCATATGTCGCCGCTTTGAAGGGGGTTAGGTGGCGATTCCTGTATAAAGGATTGCACAATAGTATCCTCATGTTAGGGCCAGTATGCTCACTTTTCTGGATAATCAAACGCTTGGATGTTTATGTAATGAATACCAAGGGATCTTCTTATTTGGAATGCACATATTGTGACATATTCGTACAGAATACCAAAATTTGCGCGATCATTGATACCAGTGCTTCTGCCAATATAATATCCACCAAGCTTGTGGCTAAGCTTCCACTGAATCCAGATGTGGACCATCGAGTAGTATATGGGACTGCGGGGGCACAGAGTACTGTGTCAGAAGGCGCATATAGCTCATTGCCTTTGAGGTTCAGGTCAGCCGGCGCATCCACTCCAGTGGTGGTGTTGCCTAATAGCCAATATGACATGTTGATTAGTGCTGCACCTATGCGGCGCTTTGGGGCTGTGGTTAATATGGCAGACAAAACCATCAGTATCCTGGGACAACGGATCCTTATCTATTTTACTTCCAGCGGAGTCCCAGATGACTTAATCCGCTCTGGTCGAATTAATCTTTCCTATAGCGATGGTGTGATTCCTGTAAGATATCGGTGGATGAAGCGGAAGACTTTAACGCTTCCAAACCAGATTTACTAGTACAAAGGGATTCCGCAACGATCCACTAATGCTTTGACTATCCCTTCTGGGCATCAGGTCATAATTGGGACAGAGCTCAAAATGTGATATACTGGGAGGTCTGTACGAAAGAGGTTGTGGGGCCTTATCAACAACTGCAGCTTGAACCTCATGTGGCTCCTGGGGTATTGTTACCAGGGCAGGGGGAAGTGAAGGTGTTGGTAGAAAATCTGCAAAAGGAGGAGATGAAGGTTCAGCGGCACCAAGTGGTGGCTTACCTGTACCTGGTCCCTATTGATGAGGTCCACCAGGTACATGACTTTGGTTCCTGGGATGATCTTGGCTTGCCTCTAAAAAACTATCTTCAGCATAATGATGGTGGTTCTGCGGAAGGCGCTAACTGGTCTATCAGAGGATCAGAAGGATAGGGTGATGGATCTGTTTAAGAAATATCACAGCATTTTTGCAATTGACAATCACAACTTGGGTTGCGCTCGCAGGGTCATTCATTGGGTGGACACAGGTGACCACCCCCCTATCAGGTCATGAACTATCTGATGCTCAAAGGCAGCAGAAGAAGTTGTATCTGAAGAAATAGATACATTGGTGGAACAGGGAATGTTAGAGCCGTCAAAGAGTCCCTGGGCATCTCCGGTGCTCATTGTCAAAAAGAAAGTTGGCTCCAATTGAGTAATAATTGATTATTGGAAGCTTAACAGCATAACAAAAAAGATTTGTACCTGCTTCCACGAATTGATGATGCTTTAGATTGGTTAGGTGGCGCCAAGTTTGTACTGCTATGGACTTGATATCAGAGTACTGGCAGATCGAGTTGCCAGCGGCGGAACAAGAAAAGTGCGCTATAATTACCTCAAAGGGATTGTTCCAGCCTACATGTATGCCACAGGGTTTTTTCAATGCCCCTGCTACTTTCCAGCGGGATATGTACACCATTTTGGGCGACCTAAAGCTGTCTTGCTTTCTTGTCTACCTTGAAGATATCAACATACCTTTGCAGACATTCACGGAGCATCTTGGACACCTGGAGCAAGTATTCTGCCACCTAGCTGATGCTAATATCAAGGTTAAGCCCTTAAAGTGCCATTCATAAGGAACAATTGAAATACCTCGGCTTTGTGGTAGACTCCAAAGGGCTTAGTCCTCAGCTGGCCAAGGTGGAAGCCATCCGCAAGATGACTTAGCCAAGCAATAAGTGGGATATCCAGGTGTTCCTGGGGATGGTCAGTTACTACCAGCGGTTCATTCCCAATTTCAACTTTATTGGGGCTCCACTCAATGAGCTACTTAAGAAAAACGCTGCCTTCAACTGGACAGATCGATGTTAAACTGCTTTTGATGTATTATGAATCACGGTGGCTAGCGCGCATGTTTTGCAATACCCCAATTTTGAAAAAGAGTTTATTGTGCAAATGGATTCTTCACTTTCCACTGTAGGGGTTGTGTTATCTCAAAAAGATGATGACGGTGTGGAGCACCCCATTGCATATTGCAGCCGCAATTTAACTGGCCCTTAATGGAATTACACCATGACCAAGCAGGAGTGTTTAGTGGTAATCTATGCATATAAAAAATTCCAGGTCTACCTCCATGGGGTGAAATTCAAGGTGTTAAGTATTATGCCTCCTTGCGCTGACTACAGAATCTGCGGGAACCTGAAGGGCGGCTCAACCGATGGGCTTTATAGCTATAAGTGTATAATTTTGAGTTCATGCATCAGCCATGGGCGAAGCATCAAAATGTTGACTATCTTTCCTGATTACCCACAATTTCCATAACAGCAGATGTGGCGGACATAATTTACAAAAAGATGATTGTGGGCAAGTATCACTATGAGCCGCTGCCTGTGATCAAAGTGCTAATGGGCTTAGCCAGGATACCTTCTTGTGCAATGGGGAATTATATAAGATGATTGGGGAATCGACGCTGAGTTTCCCAAAACCCTCTGCCAGGCATGTGATTAATATGGATGCCCATAGAGCGGTAGGTCATGGAGGGTTGAAAAAGATGCTGGAACTTTTCTCTCTCGTTGCAATCACTTTTTCAACTTATTCAAAAAGTCTGATTCTAGTTCGATAATCTCACAGAGGAGATTAATCTGCGCCCATGTCAGGGAGCAGTTGGGCAAGTAAGGTAAGAGGAGCAGGTGGTAGGCCTGCGGCCTCAAATGTTAGAAAACGCCCTGGAGAAACCAGCAGAGTAGAAAAAAATAAAAAACTGGCGGTGAATATTTCCCCAGAAATCCTCGCTTGGCAAACGCGATGCAACCAGTAAGTCAACACGCTGCACTCTAACCACTCTTGTCGGTGGAATATGGAGTCTGTGTGTTTCTGGACATCCAACAAACAACTTTATGGGAAAAATTTTGTGGGGATGTGCACACTTTTTTCCCTACCGCGGTGTACATCGCACCTCACTTCATGTCATGCAGTTGGCTGGACCTCAGTTTCAAAAACAAGGAGGCAGCAGATGAAGCTGCTGTGGTGCACATAGTGATCGACCTCCCCAAAGGGCAACAGGTCGTCAAAACCAAACTCACCAGATAACAAAATACAACCAAATTTTCCTCACATTTGACTTTTTGCCTACTACAGTAAAACGTGCCAAAATGGAGCAAACCTGAAAGATGGTCTCACTGTATATGGCGAAATACAATCTTTTGAGATTCAACGCTTTACGCCAATGCCACACCTGTGCACTGGCAAAGCCATTGCATTTCTGACCCCAACTGAGGAGATTGTGAAGGAACTAACTTAAATCCCACACTCCACATATATCAATATTGAAGGGCATACCACCCACCCTTTCTGGGTAACCGTGTACAGCGCACCCCCCATCTGCACCACTGCAACGCGTTCAGCCATAAGGCACATGCATGCCCCACCAAGGAGGGCATCACATTCCAAGAGCACCCCTCGGCGGCCATGGCCAGTGGAAAGGCGCACTATAAACCAACCACAAGCACCAAAGAGGCTTTCCCGTGGGGAGCACAAGACTGCTACCTACTAGTAAAACCTATCTCTTGCAAGAGTGGAAGAAGGCCAAGCAGGCCTGCAGGGCTGCAACCAAGGAAGTGGCTAAAGTCACCACCGCTATCCCACACTCCCAACGCCAGGAGGACATCAAAACCTTCTCGGTGGAAGCAACTCAGGAATCCCTCAACCAATTAGATTGGGAAGCCCATGCCGATTAGGCCACTCAATCTGAGGATCCGAAGGGTGACTCAATCTCACCCAATCTTTGCAACCAAGCTCTGAGTGAAACCAACTTGGGGTCCAACCTACCTGAAAATTTTTTTCGACCCAAACGTTGGTGCACTGAATCATCTGCACCACAAAAAATTTGTTTGATGTCAGGGAAACAAAAAGCGAAGGCAAAAGCCAATGCAAACCTTTCTGCTAAAATTAACAAAACTACTGATAGCGTTGCTGCAAACACCTGTGCTGCCTTGAATGCCTGTGGGGATCCAGAGGAGGCTAGTGGGCCTGGGTGCCCACCCCCTCGCACCTAAGGTATGATGGGGGAAACCTTCACTTTAGGGACGTTGAATATCGCTGGACTCAAGGCCTCGCCGTCCCAGGCTAGGAAACTGAGTTTTTTACAAAAAAATTTACCCATGGATATCCTGTCCATCCAGAAGTCCCACTGTCCACGAGGTTCCGAGGATGCTTGGAAAACCATGCTCCTCCCTTCCCTATCCTTTTGGTCAGAGCACTGTGGGGTGCTAGTTCAGAAAAACAAATTTTTAATTTTTATCATCGGAATTCTTCCTCAATGGCCAAGTCCTCAAAGTCACTTTCTCATGGGCTGACGTGGCACATGCTATCATCAACATCTATGCCCCAACCTGTGCATGAGAGCGTCAGGAATTTTTCTCATCGGTCAAATCCCTTCCATTACCCCCAGACCCTTTTGTAGTCAGCGACATGAACTGATGGCTAAACACACCCGCAGACCGTTGGCCTTCCTCCCCTCATGCCCCAGGGTCACATAGAACTTCACGTTCTAAAGGCCACCCTTGGGTTAATAAATGCGCTGCCGTGGCAAGCCCCACTGCTCAAAAACATGATGCACCCCCACGTCCACAACGGCCAATTAAGGTCCAAGACCTGCATCGACCTTATCCTCACGCTAGCAAAATTCCAACCTCACATTTCCCACTTCCAAACAACAAAAATTGAATTCTCCAATCACCAGCTGGTCTTGATAACCTACCACCTACCTGTCACAGTGGCTAAGGCCCCACATTGGTGCAAACTCCACCCTCCTGAACTTGCGTCGCCAGGATTTTCCACTTGGGTGGAATCAGCAAATTTGGCAAAAAAGTTTGTTACACCGTTTTTCGTGGACCCCATCTCTTCATGGTCAGCCTTCAAAGAGTATACCATCTGCCACTCTCACCACCTCTCCTCCCGACGCTCATGAGCCACATCGGCCATCTTTTTGTGCACTCTGGCAGAGTTGGCACACCTGGAGTCCAACATCCCAGCTACAGGCTACAGCCCTGCATGGGGCTGGAAGTGGGCGGAAGCAGCCGCCCACCTCAACGCGCTCAAAAGGCAACACAAACATTGGGTTTATGTTCAGTACAGGGCCAAACGCATTACAGAGGGTGACAAGTGCACCACATATTTTTTTAAAAAAAATTTCACACCACGCCAGAGCGTGGCCTGCACACAGGTGCAAAGATTGGATGATTCTGTCGCAGATACGCCAGCCAAAGTGGCAATCAAAATACAAAAGTATTACTCCAAGTTATACTGATCTAATCCAATTCAGCCAGCCGAAGTGGCGAAATTTTTTGAATGAACTCACAACTGCACCATTTCCCAATAACCAGAAATAATGAATTTGATTACTCCAAATGAACTATGGACAGCCATCCACGGTGCACCAAATTGGAAATGCCCAGGCCCAGATGGCATTACATATGAATTCTATAAAAAGTACTTCAAATATATATCCCCACTGCTGCTTGCCTCACTTAACCAGTGCCTTCTGGAAACGCGCCTCCTACCAGGAGGACAAGAGGCTTTCACCATCACACTCTTCAAGAAAGGGGACAAGCTAGACTTAGCAAACTGGCGCCCCATTTCTTTAACTAACATGGATACAAAAATTTTAACTAAAATCATGGCTAACCGTTTAGGGATTGTAGCATCTGCCACCATCTCCCCAGAACAATTCGGTTTCATACCCAGAAGGTCGATTTGGGACAATGTGCACTCTGTAGCTAACGCATGCCAGTCCACAGCCTCTGGAGCACTTGTATTCTTGGACCAACAGAAGGCCTATGATAGAGTAAACTGGGAATACCTCAGGGCCTGCCTCCATCAATTCCGCCTACCCCCTCGCTTCATCAACTGGGTAATGCTGCTCACGGAATCTGCAACAATGGCAGTGCGTGGCCTTGGCTTCCTAACGGAAGTAGTCCGTCCTCAAAGGGGCTTACGACAAGGGGACCCCCTTATCCCACTCTTATACAACTTCAGCCTTGACCCACTACTTCAAAATGCTAATGCCCAACTCACTGGGGTCCATGTACCAGGCCAAGCTCCAGTCAAGATGATGGCGTTTGCAGATGACTGTGTGGTTGGGGTGTCTAATAATAAAGACGCACGCGCGCTAGAAGCTCTCATCCAGGAATATTCCCGGGTAAGTAATGCTGCACTGAACGCTTCCAAAACTGTAATCATCCTCCTTGGTCGGTATCAAACCTGCCGGGCCCCAGCAACCAGTGCCCAGCCTGGCCCATCTGCTTGCACACGTGCTCGCCCTCCCTGCTCACCCCACACCGCCCCACTAGTGCTCCCCTTTGTTCCACGCCCTACCATAGGGCCTGTCCGCCATCTGGGCGTGTGGGTGTAGGCAGGCGGATACGCATCGCAGTAATGGAAAGTCATATTCTAGACAACGTGATGAAGCGCATCACCTCCCTCAGAGCCCACCCTACTTCCCTTACTGGCAGGGTTGTTTTAGCCAACTCTATGCTCCTCTCCAAAGTCTGGTTTGGAGCCCACGCTATCCCCTTCTCCCCAGGCTTTTTCAAATCCTTGTATGCCCTTCGCAAGGATGGCTTTGGTCATGCCGCCCACCACCATTACGGATTGAGGTCATGTTTGGCCCTCATCATCATGGTGGCATGGGCCTGCTTGACTTCAAAGCCCATGCTGCCAAGATCCTGGGCACCTGGATTGTGGCTGTCACCTCCCCTACGCTCCCCTCCCAACACTGGTCCCACGTGGCCCACTCCAACTTCTCCCGCACCTTGGGCATTAACAATCCATCGAACCCTCACTCCTTGATAAAATACCTGGCTTTACACCCATCGGCCACAGGTCCTCATGGGACTAAAACCCAATACAAACGAATCCTCCTCTCCACGCGGAGCGCTGAGTGGAGAATTCATATTAGCGGACACACAGCCCAGAGAGGCCGCCCCTCTCCTCAGTTCACACAAGAGGTACAGGGGCTACCCATTCAAGATGGCGTGATACCCACACGGCCTCATGTCCTAGCCAGGGTGGACTACCTGGACATGATGGACATCCCTTACTCCATTGAAACTCAGAAGACTATTTGGAAATATGCACACCATCCTCTGTTGCAGCCTCAAATTTGTTCCCATGTGTGGCACTGCCTGAGGCGGGTGTACCGTAAGGATGAGCGCTCTAACGCTTTACACTTATCCTGCGTCGTGTGTGGCCAGTATGGAACGCTGTTCCACCGCATAGAGAAGTGTCCTACCTCTAGAGTGATATGGCGCGAAGTTCAACATCTGCTTGGCCAGGATCAAACACATCCCTTCAGTCTGTCAAGAGATATGTTTGCATTATCAATGGCCTCCCCCCTTCCACCCTCCCTCCGTGCTCTGGTGGTTGCAATCGCCATGTGGACTATCCACACTATTGTCCTGGATGCCATCGCAGGCTGCACCCCCACCCTCCCAGAAACTGTCCACAGATTCCGGTCTCATTTGGTGGACCACTTTCAGGTGTGGATGTTTGGATACCTCCCACCGCGTCGCGAACAGCTGGTCTCATCCTGGTTCCCAGTTTGGTTCATCAAATCAGACCCTTTCCTCCACACATGTTTAAGTGTGGTTACGGCCCCTTCACACGTTGCCTCCCCCTCCTCATAGTGGCGTCCCCACTGGCAACAAGAGATAGCATCGCTTCTCTGGGGTGCCTTCCCTGTTACTAAGTTTTTGTTTCTTTTGGGTCAAATTCAGAAGTGTCCATCCCATGGTCGGCCTTCCTCACAAAAAATCAAATTAAAAAAAGATGCTGGAATTCTTGTGACCCTGCTACTATTGTGAGAGTATGCACTATGATGTGCTTGAGACGGTTGGTTGTTGCCATCAGTGCCAAGTGGAGAAACCATTTCACCAGAAGACCACCTACCAGCTGGTTAATCCTCATTTCGCATGGCATAAGGTTTTCTGGATGTGATGGGGCCTCTGCCGACTGGTGTGAACCACTCCAAATATATAATAGTTGCCATTGACCATTTGACAGGATGGGTGAAGCAAGGGCTATCAAGGATTTGGGGGCTGTCACTACCACCAAGTTCATCCTGGAGTATGTCATACACGCAATGGCTGTCCATAATTTATCCTAATGGACAATGGAACTTATTTCACATCATATATATTGGCCAAGTTGAACGAGCTCATGGCAATCTGCGGGGTTCTAACTACCCCCTACTCTCCTGAATCTAACGGTATGGTGGAATGGGTCAATGGGACCTTGGTAATTATTCTACGCAAACTTGTAAATGAGCGGCCATCAGACTGGAGCACCCTTTTATCCACCGCTGTCTTCACATATAATATCAACTACCACTTGGCAACTGATAAGAGTCCATTCCAATACTCTATGGATGACATCCAGCGCTAACTGCATTGCTTTACTCCTGTATAGAGTATACCGGCGGAGTCAAGCCCCACCGCTATTTGTCTACCTTAATGAACACACTGATTAAGCTTCAAACCGAGGCATATTCAACTAGTCTTTCTAAGAAGATTTGGGATCATTCGGCTGATCAATGTAGATGCAGCAGTCTTCCACAGTTTGGGGTAGAGGAATTGGTCCTGTTTCACGACAAAAATGGGTTTGGAAGAAGGAACAAGCTCGCCAACATATGGAGCAGACCATTTGATATCATCAAGAAGACCGTGGCTGATGCCTACACCATTAAGGAACCCACAGGTGGTCAGATAATCAACCGAGTACATGCGAAGTTTCTTCAGCCCTACAAGCATTAGGCGCTTATCATCCATTCATGGGGGTAATGGTGAGATTTCAATATGACTGGGCGATAAGCTAGTGTCATGGTGAATCATTAATTAGATGCAAAGTGAGCTCTGAGGGCGAGTAATAGGTAAAAACAATGTGAGGTGAATCGATTGAATCAATTAGGGTTTGGTAATTGAGGAAATTCTGTTGAAGCCTTGATGATCAAATGAGTTATATATTGATAGCGAATTGAGATTGACTAAGCAAAATGTGTTGAATCCATTGAGAAATACCGAGGGTTAAGGGTTGAGTGAAAGAGAAAAGTAAGGAGGTTTTTGGAGAAGAAGAGGAAAAAGGAAGAAAAGAGAAGTGAGTAGGAATAAGTAGAGAGTGTAAGCATAGAGGGTCTGCGGTTAGATCATATTTAATAAAAGTAATGAAGTGTAGGCGATTGCCTCATATTTCATATAACTTTATTATGTTTATTTGAGGGACCAACGTTTTCCATATCGTTTAGCTGTTGCACAGTGGGCTAAACCCTGTGCAAACTCGTTTACCAGAATTAAGTCATATCTGTCAAAAGTTAAGACCAGTGCATCATCCTCATAATTCAGCTAACTTTACAGAAGGTGTAATTCAGCCAGAAGTTGGGCCAGCTCTTGGGAAGGGCGCCGTGGGTACATTAGGGGGGACAGAGGTTTTCAGCTGTTCATGGGAAAAGTGATTTCACAAATGATAGATTTGATAAGCTCCGCTGAAGGAGTCATTGAATTACGCATAGAAACTGACTCTATAGGGCCAGGCACGGAGGTAAGGAAGGTAGGTATCTCCCTCATAATCAGCCCCTCTTTATTTTCACCTTTGAGTACTGTCAGAATAGTCTCTTGGTAATTGAAGAATAACCTCACTAATGACATGCTAAGACCTTCCTGGCAGCACTTATAAAGGCCGACAATGATTTAAACTTTGATTAGATCCATCATACTGGACAGCTGCTATGTTCTACCTGTAACAGATGGAAGAACCCCAGTTCCGACTGCCATATATTGAAATAAGTCTTTGGTGCACTGACAAGCAATCAAAGTAGCCTAACCAAGTAGTGAGAGGTTTAAGGCACTGACAGCGTCAAACATTGCTACTACTAGTTGGTTATGCAAAGTCCTCTGTGGGGTTGGTCTGATTCAACCCACTCAAAAACTCCTCAAAACAGGACAAAAAAGACCAACAGGTAAGCGAGGTATGAAAACCCCAAAACAACCTTTATTTTATTCAGGATAATAAAAATGGCCCGCCGACCAGAGCTCGTCTGGGAGCAACTGAAAATGTTTTCCAGGAAGGGAATGCTAGGGTTAATATTCCAAAGAGAACTTCATAATTGGCATGTGCACCTTATAAAGGCAGCCCTTTGAGGGCCTCATCCAAATCATTGATTAGGCTCATATGAGCCTAATCTACAACTCAGGTGATGCACAACCTAGCGCCCAAAAAGACCAAGCTAACAAACTTTCTAAAGTATTTTCAACCCATATTTGGAAAATCTGAATCAGAGTCAAAGTGTAACAATTAAGACAAAATCAAACATTACACTACAAGGGCACATTCTCAACATGCTCTTTTATTATTAGTGGCCATCAGGTCCATTTTTTGATTCAATTCTATGTTTATAAGGCTCACACCTTCTGTCCTTGAGTTTTCAGACCTAGCCATAAGGAGTCAATGATCTGATGTAGATCAGTCTCAGAAAAAATTGCTCTGTCTATACTCATATCTAGGCCATTGAGGCGGCAATGATAATAAAGTCCATCCGTGGTTAACTCTTTTAACAACCAGTCTCGCTCTTGTAATATGCTCAATAATCACCTACTTGGCTCTTGAATCATCTTATGTTTGATGAATCCCGTCCACATTATTCTGCAGAGCAATCCAATTGGCTACTTCAGCCTCAATATGTCATTCTATTCCACTTTTTGATAGTCCTATACCTGCGTGAAAAGTTGGGTAATATCAGCAACCCATTGATGAGTTACCCCACGATGGCTCAGAAGGTCATTGGTATCTCCTAAAAAGTCAGCATTAGGTTGGACAGCAAGCCCTTCCACTTATTGATAGGCTTCTTGCGCACACTGCAAATTAAACAACATAACAGCCCAAAGATCCCAAAATGCGCTGTCCAAATGTACCATTAGGGAATAATCATCTCTTTTCTGGCCTCCATTAACATAATGAGTCCCCCTATATCAATGGTATGAAGAGCTATAATTTGATGTACTTGTCAGATTAAGGGATGCACATATCGAGCTATAACGTCCACCAGCTGATCCTGGGTGATAAGTCATCTAATCATTTCTCTTATGGTCAACTTGTGGATAATCTGATAGATATCATACAAAGATACTTGATGCCTATAGTTTCAAAACATAGCCTGCTGGCCCTCATGCACATTATTTAGCCCCCAGGTGGTGGCCATGCAGCAGCCATCTAGATACTTCTCATATTGAGTCTTGGGAAAATTCAATACTCAAACTAACGCATGAGACTCATATGCACCTGAAGTGGGAAGATCTGCCATAGATACCTCCATCCCTTCATTATAGTAAATGGTCATATGTAAATAATCATTCACTGGATTGTCACATCCATGGGCTCATACAAATATTTTGCCTACGGTCAATGGCGAACCAGTTACCCTCCAGATATCTTAAAACAAGTCTTATGAACAAAGTGCAATCCTTTAGTGAGTACCACTGTTAACTTTTAGCGGTACTTATTAAATCCGTTAAGTTGATTGCACAGGTTTTAACACCACTGAGCAATGGACCGATGATGTAAAGATTATCAATTTTTGATAAATATTACTTATATATATAAATTATGAAGCTATCTATCCCAACTGACACTATTTTTTTGTATTTTAAAACGCAGCCTACTTCTGATAACTCTCTTCCTCGTTTCATTTTGTAGACTCTCCCTTCCATTCTTCCATTGAGCTATTAATTTTCAATTATCTCATTTGATTTTGAACCGTCAGCTTGGTAACGCTCTATTCCTTACAAATAAAGGGTTTTCATCTCAGCATCATGGTTCTGGCAGAATTTACTCAATTTGCTAATCTATCAGTACTTTGATCAATTTGCTTCACTTTGACTAATCTTTCACTCGCTCTCAAGGCTCACCTCAACTCATAAAATACGGTCCAACAGATATATAGCTTATCATCCAGTCATATTAATATCTTGACATTACCCCCTTGACTGGATGGTAAGCTCCTATTGCTTTTATACCCAAAGAAACTTTGCATGAACTCAGTTGATAATCTGACCACCCATAGATTCCTTAATGGTCATTGGAATCCAGGGCTTGACATATGCTCGCAGGTGCTTTTGAGCCCTAAACTTCAAACAATTTTATTTGCAGGAGAGGTTATTCTTCAACTGCAGGAATATAATTATCAATAAATTTTTATAGTATTTAAATTGAAATATGAAAACCCATAAAATTGATAAATAGTTGAATTTATATAATATTTTATTAGTGGCGGCAAGAGGATATAAAGTGAACCCTATTATGATCTCACAGCTTAGTACTTAATTGTGTCATGGCTTGAAGTTTGTATCAGACTAGGAATGTCCAAATTATGTGATATTTGAATTTGACCTATTGGATATCTTGAGCCTTGCTTTACTTCAGTGGAATGGCAGATGGATGGTTGATATTGGATAGTACCAGTCTATTAGGTCAAAGATTCTTATAGTTGACCCAATTAATGAGTGAGAAAATATTAGCACCTTGTGGGACCCCTCCAACCCTATAAAAGGGGTGGTCTCCGCCTAGGTGTGTGAAGTAAACTGGAAGTGGGCCAGGGAGGAACCTCGGACAGACTCCCTTGATTCTGCCACATGGTCGTTGCAATCTGACTGCCCACACTTGTGCTAATTGCCCGAGAAGTATCAATAAAAGCGTTACCTTAATTCAAGGGGTTCCACCAAGATTTTACCAGGGTCTTTTGGCTGATTTTATCCATATCAAAACACAAATCATTATTATTGCAATATCAGACTTGTAATTGTCCAACATAACCCCCTTCAAGAGTGTTAGGGGAGAATAAGGCCATGAGAACCAACCATGAACTTAGTTGACAGTAACTCTTGTAGCAAGGGATTTGATAAAAGTACTCATCCCCTCGCTTTATAAATGACTACAAAAAGGTTAACTTAATTAAACCTGAGGTTCTTCCTTATAGGAGTGATGAATTTGATAGTACAGATCAAGTTGGATACTTGGAAGGAAGGTAGAGGGGACCAGAGCTCAATAAAGGCTTGACCCTCTTTTGTGACAGTTTTGGCCAAATTAGACATAGCCTCTGATTGTAATTGAATGATGTTCTGGGCCAACTTCTTCATGTCATGCTCAGGGTTAGTCCTATCAGAGAAGACATCTTTAGCTAATAATGCTGGCACTCCAGGCTCCCGTCCTTACAGCACATGGAAAGGAGACATTTTAAGGATTTGGTGGTAACTGATATGGTAGACCATGAGTTCACTTGGTAAGTACAGATCTCAGTGAAGGGTATCTGAAGTGACCATTTTTTGTAGTATAGAGACCAGAGTCAATTGGCTCTTTCCACGGTACCATTGGTTAAGGAGTGATATGGGGCAGAAAAGAGCTATTGCATGTCCATGGAGGTAGCAAGGATTTTCACCACTCTGGATGTGAAGTTTTTCCATTGTCACATATAAGAACCTGGGGGCAATCATGCTGGGTAAAAATATTTTGATGGAAGAAGACGTCAGTGGCTTTGGCCGTCTGAGCTGGAAGAGTCACAGCCTTGGCCCATGTGGGAATTTATATGAGCACATTATCCAGCTTGTGAATTATCTAAGCTTCAATTAATTTAAGATAATTGGTTCATTTATTTGTTTGGCTTATTGATTAAGCTTTGAGACGTTAATCAATTATTCCATCTCATTTTGTGATAATCACCAATTAAATGGTTAATTGTAATTCACAGAGGATTGAATCTGATGAGAATTATAATTCCAATTTTGTCAGGGATTATTGCTGACAATTTGGAGATGAGTAAATTTGACTCAAAATGGGTAATTACTCATAGAAAATTGTCAGGTTTGGTAGCTGACATATGGTCTGATATGAATAGTGATTTAATTACGCTATTCCTTGTGAATATCAGCTGAATATTACCTAAAATTGAACCAATATCCCTTTTCTGTTGGCTAGGCGTGCCAAGACCATCGCAGATATCCTTTTTGTCAGCTAGGCGTTCTGAGACCCTCATGGATATCCCTTTTCTGTCAGCTAGGCGTGCCAAGAACCTTGTGGTTACCACTAACACCCCTAACACATGTCCTTCATCATTTTACCCTATAAATATTCCCTCACTTTATTAATAATAAACACCTTAGTACTGTGAATACTTTATTGTTTTCAATTAGTGATTGTTTACTTCAAAGTGAAGTTGTGAAGAAGTACTTCCTGTCTAAGTGTCAACGCCAGAGTGAGGCCAAAGTCACTTAAACCTTTTTATTGCTAGAGTAGGATTGAAGCTACCCAAATTATCTGAACTTGACTAGGCTAATTGTCTTCGTACAATTAGCAAATTCGTGTTTACTCCCAGAGTCAATAGTTAAGTGAACCTGTGCACCAGTAGAAACCCCACAGTTTTTACACGTGGTGCTCACTACAGGGGTCAATTCAAGCTTACTAGAAAATAATAAAGCCAAATTATCTAACTAATAGGGAACATCGAAGAAACAAAGAAACAGGATCATCAGCAAGCCACCAGGGAGATATCCAATTAGAGGCTGGAATGCTGGTGGATCCCCAATACATACATCTATCAAAGTTTGGAGTAAATGAGAACGCCATAACAATTTACAAACCACTTTTGGAGAGAATACAAGATAATATACCCAGTATCAGAGATATCCTAATGAGAGGATTCCAAATTTTGCTGACTGATACCTTATACCAAAGCTGTGGATTATTCCACCACACTACCAATCAGGAAGAGTGATAATGACAACTTGATAAACTTCCTTAATATGAACACTTCAATGTAAATAGGATACTTGTGGAGCAATGGTAATATTGGTGATTATATAAAATACATGAAGCCAACTACCCAAAACATGAGAGACATAAAGTACGGCAGCAGGCAAAGATTGCCAATCTTGTTGAGTATACTCAAAACAACAGCGTACAACAGCAGGCGCTGATGCGACAATTAGATGTCAGTTTTCAGAAGATTTGCGCTGGTTTGGATTCCACATCACAGTGTATCCAACAATCAAACACCCAAATCAAGAATCTGGTGGCTGAGCTGAATACAAAACTTCAGGGATAGTTGAAGAGATCATCAACCAAATTGGGTTCAATTACTGATGGAAACATGATGTGGATAAGCACTGCTGACTAGCTGAATCGGTCTTCACTGATTTAATTTGAGCTCAGGAGGCAGCTGTGCCAACGGCTGCAGCCAACACCAAAACTCACATGGTCATGCTTGATTTAGTCAAAGGAAGACAGGAAATCAAGAGTACCATTGATGATAACGAAAGAAAATTCAAACAACTCATCAAAGAAATGAGAGCCAAAATTGATAAGCTTTGCACAGAAATAGAAATCGGCAACAAGAATGCTTAAAATCATCAACTCAATCTGAGTTAGATTTGTTGAAACTTAAAGTCGTTAAATTAGATGATGAAATGTCCAAATATGAAAAAGAGAGTCATGAATTGTATGAGCATTTATTACATGTCCAAACCTGAGAGGGAAAGCTGTAGAATGAAGTCAAAAACCTTGAAAGTGACTTTACAAGAAAAAATTGATAGAAATTGTCAATTTCAGAAAATGACCAAAAAAGCTTGGCTTGGGAAGATAAAATCCTGAGATGAGTGAATAACCTCAAAGACTCTAAGTGTACTTGTTCATGGGATGAGTACCATGAGGCGAATTTATTCAAGGAGGAATTGGCATCCATTGAAGCAGAGAGTATCGCTGACAGAACCATCCAATCTGTTTGGGAAATGCCTCCAACCATTGCAGCACTTCCTGGAAGTAACACCCAAAGCAACTCCAATGTCTGGTCGAATCCCAATCAGAAGTGCTGGACCAATTATTATTGAATATTTCAAGAGTACTCCAAAGTTGCCCACTTTCCATTGGGATAATGCACCTGCCTTCTTCCAGTTATTTTAAATGACAATGTACAGTTATAGTGACCAACAAAAAGCTGTCACCATTGTGAATTGTCTTGATACTTCATGCCAAAACCTAGTTTTGCATACCCTCATGGGGAGAACTGGAGTTACAAGGAGGCGAAGGAGGCGATTCTGATTAAATTTGGTAGTCCAGATAAGATGGCAGCTTGGAAACAAGAATTCATGGGCATTCAATTTAAGAAGGACAAAACAGTATGTGCGTTTGCCAATTGTTTCTATGAGGAAACTCAGATCCTCAATGGGGCCAATATGATGACCAATTTTGATGAGATAATTGCGAAGCAGAATGCATTGCGCCCTCATTGAGCATTGCACCAAATGATGTCATCCACTTTGACCAGTAAATCCACCATTGCTCAAATGGTAGAACACCTAAGAGTTCTATCAGCAACGTTAATGCACCAAATTGGACATACAAGCTGAATAACCAGTCAAATAATAACAAGGGACCTGGACAATTCCCCAACAAATCCAGAGAATTTCACAGTCATGGGAATCAAGATAAACAGAATGAAGGAGCTAGACCATTCAAGCTTCAGTTAACTTGCAATAACTTTGGACAGCCTTGTCATTTCGCCAATAACTGTGGACAACGCAAACCAAAGGATCAGGTTAACTTAATTCAGCACCAGGATAAACAAAAAACTTCTTAAGGGCAGGGAAAAGGCCATGCAGTCTAGACGCAGAACAGTCTAGAACCTCAGGTAACTAAGTTCCCCCGGATAAATCAGATTGTTTAGACAAGTTGGACCTATTTGCGGATGAGCCTGAATTAGATCCCCTTCATCAGATTGTGTACCAAGATGTAAACGCAATAATGAGATCAAAATCGAAGGGGATTGCTTCTAAAATTATACAGGAGGTAGCTCAGCTGTACGCCCAAAAGATAGTGGAGAAGGTCCAAAATGCCGAAGATGAGATGGACATATTGAATACCAAGTTGGATGGAGTTAATGTATCAATTCCAAATTAGTACAAATTGAGAAACGTTCCCTGATATATCAGCTCAGTTAATTCATACCCTAGATTCGACCAAAGAATCTGTTATAAATTCATTAAACAGTAGCTTATCTTATTTTTCCAAGTGCACATATACAGATATTTTTGTGAAACGAATCCCTGTCAGAGCAATAATTGACAGTGGAGCGCCAATCAATATAGTATAGACCAAATTAGTAAAGAAATTAAAGGCCAAACCATATTTAGAGCACTGGAAGCAGTACAGGATGGCAGGCCCTAACTCGACAACTTCCTGTGGGGCTTATAGCGCTCTACCACTATGGTTTAGATCCTTGGTCATATTGGCACCAGCAAAAGTTCTATCTAACCAGAATTATGACATACTCATTGGCACTGACTTCATGCGGAAGTATGGGGTCAAATATGACTTTGAAGAAGACACTTTGATGATTCTGGGGCAAACATTGCCGCTGCTCTTCAAAGCGAGGGGGAAGCACCCCTCAGTAGATGGAATAATTTCATCAATTTAGTCTATAAGGATGGAATACTACCTATCAGTTACAAATTAGTCAGAAGTAAAGCCCAAAAATTACCTAAATATGTAAACAAGAATTGTGGAATCCCAATTTGTTCTAAAGAAGATGTTATAATTCAGCCAGGAATGTAGCAGATCATAGAGACTGGACTGACTTTGGAGATCCCAGAGCAATTAAATTTGAAAATCAAAGCTCCTTGGCAACAATCGAGGATTTATACTTGGGTAGCCCCAGGAATTTTAATCCCCAGTCATGAGGATATTCGGGTTCTTTTAGCCAATCTGGGAAAATATCTTATAAAGGTCAAACGACACCAGGTGGTCACATTCGCCCAACTAAAACTGGTATTGGAGATTCATTCCTTCCATGAATTTATTGAATTGGACGAATTGAGACTTCCAAAAGAAAATCATGGGAAGATTCATACACTAATTGAATGGGATCATTTACCCAGATTAACTGAGGGCCAGAAAGATGAAGTTCTGTCCTTATTTGAGAAATACTGAGTTATTTTCGTGCAGGATGACCATGATCTTAGGTGTGTGAAAGATGTTTTACATCGAGTTGATACTGGGGATTATGGGATGATTTGATTGAGGCCTATTCAACAGTCCAGGGCGGCAGAGGCAGATGTTGCTGAAGAAATTGAAAAAATCTTGAAGCATGAAATGCTCGTACTGTTTTCCAGCCCATGGGCAAGCCCCATATTAATAATTAAGAAGAAAGATGGTTTAAATTGAGTCATAATAGATTACTGAAAGTTAAATAAAATCACAAAAAAGAACTCGTACCCCCTGCCAGGATTGATGACATGCTGGATCAGTTAAGAGGAGCCAAGCTTTTCTCTGCCATGGACTTAATCTCCAGATATTGGTAGATAGACATGCCCCCAGAAGACCAAGAGAAGTGTGCTATTATCATAGCACAGGGGTTGTATTATCCAACGAGGATGCCTCAAGGCTTATGCAACGCCCCCGCGTCATTTCAATGGGCTATGGACACGATTTTGTTGGATTTGAAGCTGTCCCATGTCCTGGTCTATCTGGATGACATTAATGTATTCAGCTGAACTTTATAAATCATTTACAACATCTTGAGGAAATATTTAAGCGACTGGCTTCAGCAAATCTCAAAATCAAGCCAAGAAAATGCCATTTCTTTAAGGAGGAATTAGAATATTTAGTATTTGTAATTAACGCTGAGGGACTTAAGCCCCAAGTCCAAAAGATAGAAGCAATTATTTGGATGTTGGTCCCCAAGAGCATATGCAATATTCAAGTTTTCCTTAGTGGTCAGCTACTATCTCTGATTTATTAAGGGTTTTACAAAAATAGCAAGCCACTTTTCCACCTATTGAAAGATCTGAAGAAGGGATTTGTCCGGAGTGATGAGGCTCAACTCACATTTGATGAATTAAGGAAATACTTGATGATGAGTCCGATTTTAAAATACCCAAATTGTGAGAAGCCATTCATTATTCAATTGGATGCATCACTGACGGCAATAGGAGCCATCCTTAGCCAAGTGGATGACAAGGGGGATGAACACCTCATGGCATATGTCAGCTAAACACTGTCAAAGGCCAAAAGGAACTATACAGTTATGGAGCAAGAATCTCTTGTGGTTATTTATGCATGCAAGCAGTTTTGAGTCTTTATCCACAGAACGCACTTCAAAGTCATGACCGACCATGCCTCTCTCCAATGGCTTTATAACCTTAAAGAACTAGAAGGGAGATTGGAGCAGTGGGCTTTGAAGTTCCAGGCCTATGACTTTGAGATAGAACATCGGCGGGAGATAAGAATCAGAACGCTGATGGTCTTTCTAGGTTGCCAACCGTTCTTGCTGTGCAAGATCATGCTGATGACCTATTTGAACGAATGATCCATGGGGAATTGCAGGAAGAGCCAATCAAAATTCAAAAAGTGTTAAAGAAGACAATGGAAAATACCAAACTCATTAATGGACAATTATTCAAAATAACAAATGAAAAGAGGCTTTTATTTCTGAAACCATTGGAATGCACTGAGATATGCTGGCCACCCACAAGGTCGTCAGACATGGTGGGTTAAAGAAGATGCTCAAAAATATCTGGCAATACTACTATTGGGATCACTGAGCTTCAACATTACCGATTATATCACCTGTTGCATGGAATGTCAGATCCATAAGCCCCATAAGAACGTGATGAATTACCAATTAGTGAAGCCAGGGTTTGCTTGGCACACGATTAAAATTGATGTTATGAGGTCACTAAGTATGAGTACAGGTGGGGTACATTACATAATAGTAGCGATCAACCACCTTATGAGATGGGTTGAAACCTGAGCCTTGAGGCGATCAGATGCCCTAAGTATCACCAAATTCATCCTGGAGCAGGTTTAATGACATGGGTGTCCACAAGTGTTACAGAGCAACAATGGGACTAATTCTACCTCATTCATAGTTCCATGCCTGAATGAACTAATGGAATTAAGGGGGTGGTGTCTGCACCCTAGCATCCTGAAACAAACGGAGTTGTGGAATGAGTCAATGGGACACTTGCCACTATGCTAAGGAAGCTGATCTTGGGTAAAGTGTCATCTTGGGCGTCTTATCTAAGTTCAGTAACTTTTGCATATAATATCAGATTTCATTTGGTGATGAGAAAAACGCCGTTCAAATTATTGTACAGTCATAGAGCAGCATTGCCGCCGATTCTCTATTCAGCGGTGGAGCTGACTCTGAGGATGAGCGCGGATAAATATCTATATTGACTAATGAACATAATAGTGGATCTCCAATCTCAAGCCTGTGATACAATGATCAAGGGAAGGATTCAGGCCAAAAAAGCTATGATAAGAATTAATCCACCCTTAGGGAATTTACCATTAGAGATCAAGTACCCTATTGCAATACCCATAGGTTTAGTCACCAAAATAAGATAGATGCATTATGGTTGGGACCAAGTGAGGTTTATTGAAAAACGTGGAATGATGCCAACACAATCAAAAATATATCTGATGGTCATGTGATTGATAGAGTACACAGTAAAGTTCTTAAAAAACAGGTATTAATATATATATATATGAAAAAAGATTAAAAATAATAAAAAAAGATAAAAAAGATAAAAAAATTTATTTTGATTTTTTAATTTTTTTTATTTTGATTTCTTGGGTTGAAAATTGCGAGCTCTTCTTTGATGCCTCTGGGGGAGGGAGGTTGAACAATGATGTTGTGAAAGAGGTCGCCAAAGTCAATCTGAGACTGTATACTTGCAAGGGATAGAGCAAGACAAAACCAAGTTCTTTGAACCTGAGGTGGATTTTGTGAATAAACAATGTTGGGAAGAGTGATGGGGACGTCCAGTTCAGCAAGTCAGGATACCCCAGATTGGGAGGAAAACAGCAATGCAAGAATATGCAATCTTCAAATAAGTCCATGTAATATTGATATGGCACAGGTGCTGGAAGCTGTGTCCAGAGTGCTTGATGATGGGCTTTGTCAAGAAAACTTGGCATATGATAAACCAATGAACAAGGGAAATGTTCAGGGGGCTGCCAAACCATACCACCAATTATTGGAATTTATGGAAGATATCGCCAGATAGTCCCAGTTACGAAGTAATTGTGCAGGCAGCAAACAGCATCTTGAAGGTGGTGGCTGCAGGCCTCCTGAAACTGGAAGGGAAAGGAAAGGTGATAATTTGGTGATGTGGGGAGTGAAGTAGCCCACATATAAAGTACTTGCCCTGCGAATCAGAGTACAAAGGAGGCAGAATCCTGATCAAGTAAACTATCAAGATCATGAGGCGCGAAAGAGATATTAAGTGCCTTGGTCAATTTACCCCAAAGTTCATAATACGGAAGTTTGATGTGCTTGTTGTTACTGATTGTCAATTTAGTAGACAAGATAATTAGTTTATAAAATTTGGCCAATTTGGAAAAGGAACTCAGGAAGAAGATCCAACTCAATCAGGAAAGATTGATCTAAGTTGGGAGAAATCACTTTGGTATGCATAAGGGCAATTACTAGATTTAGCACAATGGGAGCTGAATCCAGTAATGCCTCAAATTCGAGCGTAGTGACAAGAGAACGAGGGATAAAAGAATGAGAGTTCAATGATATAACAGCCAAACCTGTCCCCTCTTTGGAAATTGGCACTGTTGCGGAAAGAGCAAAAGAGGGGATTGCTGAATCAAGTTGAGTTGGGGGCTGGATCTAGCTGGACCTGAAAGGATACCTCTTTGGGAAGTTTGTGACATTGCTCAAAAAATGGGAGGCATCAGCTTTGTTCAAACTAGATAAGATTCATTTGTAGAAGGAATTATTTGATGAAGACATTTTTAGCTGATAATCTGGTCAAGCGGGGGATGTGTGGAAATTTATATGACCACATTATCCAGCTTGTGAATTATCTAAGCTTCAATTAATTTAAGATAATTGGTTCATTTATTTAATTAGGCTTATTGATTAAGCTTTGAGATGTTGATCAATTATTCCATCTCATTTGTGATAATCACCAATTAAATGGTTAATTGTAATTCACAGAGGATTGAATCTGATGAGAATTATAATTCCAGTTTTTTCAGGGATTATTGCTGACAATTTGGAGATGGGTAAATTGACTCAAAATGGGTAATTACATATGGGAAATCATTGGGTTTGATAGCCAACATGTGGGCTGATACAAATAGTGATTTATTTTTCGCTATTCCTTGTGAATATCAGCTGGAATATTTCCTAAAATTGAACCAATATCCCTTTTCTGTTGGCTAGGCGTGCCAAGACCATCGCAGATATCCCTTTTTGTCAGCTAGGCGTTCTGAGACCCTCATGGATATCCCTTTTCTGTCAGCTAAGTGTGCCGAGAACCTCGTGGTTACCACAAATACCCCTAACACATGTCCTTCATCATTTTACCCTATATATATCCCACTTTAATATCAATAAACACCTTAGTACTGTGAATACTTTATTGTTTTCAATTAGTGATTGTTTACTTCAAGGTGAAGTTGTGAAGAAGTACTTCCAGTCTAAGTGTCAACGCCAGAGTGAGGCCAAAGTCACTTGAATCCTTATATTGCCAGAGTGATGCTGAAGTCACTTAACCCTTTTTATTTCCAGAGAGTAGGGCCAAAGCTACCCAATTATCTGAACTTGACTAGGCTGATTGTCTTCACACAATTAGCAAATTCGTGTTAATTCCCAGAGTCAATAGTTAAGTGAACCTGTGCACCAGTAGAAACCCCGCGGTTTTTACAGCCAGTTTGGTAAAATGATAAATCTCTACCAATATATATCAATTTCCACCTGTAGTTTGGGGTAGAGGCCAACCACATCTAACTTATCGTGAGGAAGGGCTTTCGCAGAGTGGTAGGTTAATACTGGTATTTGGGCTTGAGTTGGAAATGTTTTTTACAGGTTAAGCAGGCATTTAAGGCTTCAATAATAGATTCTATGATGCCCTCCCAATAATATCATTCCTTGATCCACTATATTTCTTCCTTAATCAGCCATGCCTAAGGGTAGATTGGGCGTCCTTGTCACCAGTACCTATTCTGAAGGTCACAGATAGGGCAGAAAATTTACGCCTACCCTCTTTTATAACTTTCCGCTCTTCAACTTAATGTTATGATAGTGTTGTGCTAGCATTTTTTGGATGGGGTCATCCTCATTGTCCCAGACCTCGGGGCTATAAGGAGATTATGTAATCTCTCCGCTTAACTGTTGTCCAGATGAAGGATAAGCAGTTGAGTCAAACCATCCACATACATATGACGCTTCAGCTTGGTGCTCAATATCCATGTCGTATTGTTGAGGTTTGAGGGCATAACGGGCCAATTGTCCAGTAGGAACCTTCATTTTTTGTAGCCATTATTTAAAGAAGCGTGGTAGTTATCACAGTAAAGGAATTGCCATATATTAAAGGACAGTAATGTTTAACATCGAGTAAGACCACAAGGCACTCCTTTTCAGTGACACTGTAGTTACGTTCAGCTTTTGACAACATCATGCTGAAGTAGGAAATCAAATGATCTACGCCATTACTGTTCAATTGGGCCAGGATGACTCCAACGGTATAGTCTGAGGCATTAGTGAACAATATTAAGGGTTTCCTATAGTTGGGGTGGCGTAGGATAGGGTAAGCTGAAGCAATCTCTTTATCATCTCAAAAGCGGCCATTTGTTCTGTACCCCAATAAAAAGGGGTGTTCTTGGCCAATAGTCAAATGAGAGGCTCACTGAGTTGGTCAAACTTGGAGATAAACTGATGGTAATATCCCATCATACTCAGAAGACTTATATAAACAGAGAGGTTCTTAAGGGCAGGCATTTTCGAGATATCTTTGACCTTATCCTGTAACATCTGGATCCCTTCTGGGAAATAGCATGTCTAAAGAGATGTAGCTTTTTTTGTAGAAGATGCATTTTGAAGCTTTTAACTTGATGTTAGAAGACCACAGGCGTTGAAATTCTTCTTTTAAATAAATAAGATGATTGGTGAACGTTGCAGAAATGACAGTGATTTCATCAAGATAGACAATTACACAGCTTAGCTTGAGGTCCCGCAGAATGTGTTCAATTGCATGTTAGAAGGATGCCGGCACAATGCACAGCTCTTGGGGTAGGCGGGTAGGCTGAAATAAACCTTCACTGCAAATTAGAGCACATTCCTCTTGATCTTGGTGAGAAAGATCCATTTGCCAATATCCGCTGGCCAAATTCATGACTGATATTGGATATAGGCTTTTATTGTGCTCGCAGGTGCATTTTTAGCCTAAATTTTAACAATTAATTGCAGGAGAATTTCGTTTCTCTAATGCTAGGATAATTATTTTAGGGGTGAGTTGATCACTTTTTTAAATAAAGGAAAAAGTTGATTTAATCAAAAGGTTGGTTTTTTATAAGTTTTATTATTAATCACATGGGGTAAAGAAACAAACCCTCTTAATAAGTTGATAACTAGTAAGTAAGATGTCAAGGCTCGAAGTTCAGTTTGCTTAGTAAAGTCCAAATAATGGCATATTGAGATTTGGCCTATTGGATCGGTTAAGAATCACCTTGCATTTATGAAACAGTCAATCAAAGATAGGTAGTATCAATCCATGAGTAAGATTTTGGTATATTTTACCCAATCATTTGAGAGAAAATATTTGCACCTGGTGAGTCCCCCTCCAACCATATAAAAGGGGACAGTCTCCATGATGTTGATTGTATTAGACGTGCAGTATGAGGGGAAGGGACCTTAGAAGGGATCCCCAATTTGGCTGACAATTTGGAGCAATTTGACTTCCTGAACGCGTGTTATTTTCCTGAGTAATAATAGAAGTGTTACCCCAAGTTGAGGGGTACCACCAGAAATTGAACAGGGCCTTTGGCCGTTATTATTTCTTTCTTTATCTGAAACATTCTTTTTACAATATCATACTTGTAATTTTCCGACATTACCCCCTCTATGAGTGTTAAGGGGTGAATAATGCCACAAGAGCTGGTCATGGACCCAGTTGACAATGACTCCAGAAGCAAGGGATTTGCTATAGAACTCATCCCCTTAATTATATGTGACTACAAATGGGCCTTCCCAGATAGAACCAAGCTTCTCACTTTTAGGAGTGATGCAGTTGTGGTAATACAACACTAAGTCAGATACTTGGAAGGAAGGGAGAGGAGCCCAGAGCTTATTAGCTGTTTGCCTTCTTTAGTGACCATCTTGGCCAAGTTAGTCATAGCCTCTGCTTGTAGTTGGATGATGGGGGCTAATTTTTTCATGGCCTGCTCTGGGTCAGTTCTTTCAGTGAAGATATCTTTGGCTAATAATACTACCCCAGATTCTCAGCTATACAACATATGGAAAGGGGAAATCTTGAGGATGCGATGGTAGCTAATATGATAAGCCATGAGGGCACTAGGCAAGTAGAGATCCCTTTGGGGAGGGTCTTGAGTGGCCATTTAGCATAAAATCGAGACCAAGGTCCCAGCATCTCTTTCTACCGCCCCATTTGTAGATGATTATAGGGGGCTGAGAAGAGTGTTGAGCTCTCATAGAAGTGGTGAGGAGCTTTACCACTCGTGAAGTAAAATTTTTCCCAATGTCACAAAGGAGGACTTGGGGGCAGCCATGCCGTGTGAAGACTTTTTGATGTAAAAAGGTATCGCCGGCCTTAGACATCCGAGCGTGGAGAGCAACAGCTTCAACCCAAATGGTGAGATAATCAATACTGACCAGGATATAGCGATTGTTACCTGTAGTCTGAGGAAAAGGATCTAACACTTCCAAACTTATGGTGTGGAAAGGTTGCTTGGGCGTAGTTAGTTGATACTTATACTAGGTCTTATAGCTGGATTGCTTTTTACAGATCAGACAGGCATCCAGGGCTTCAGCTATGGTCTCCATGATGCCTTCCCAGTAATACTGCTCTTTAATCCACTCATAGGTTTTTTAGACTCTGCCATCGCCCATGATATTGTGATACTTCATGATCACATGTACTCGCTCAGATGACTGAAGATAGGGCAACCAGCTTAACCTACTTTCTTGTATAACTTCCCACATTTCTCATTGGTGTTGAGGGAGTGCCGTGCTAGCAACTTTTGTGCACGTTCATCTTCATCCGCCCATGAATCAGGAGTCATGAGGTGGTTATGCAACCTCTCTTCTTCACTATTGTTAAGGTGTAGGATAGACAGCCGTGTCAACCCATCAACGTTCATATGACTCATCCCAACTCAGTGCTCAATGGTCATATAATAATGCTGGAGCTTAAGTTCCCAGAGAGCCAACCGCCCAGAAGGTCCTTCATATTTTGTAACCACCTCAAGGATGTGTGGTCAGTAATCTCTTAAAATGGAGTCCCATATATAAAAGGGTGAAAGTATTTGACAGAGTGTAAGATGGTAAGACGCTCCTTTTCAGCAACGCTGTAGTTGCGCTCAGCTTTTGAGAGCATCTTACTGAAATAAGACACAGGATGATTGACCCCATTTTCATCCAACTGAGCCAAGGTAACTCCAAAAGAGTAATCAGAGGCGTCTGTGAACAACATGAAAGACTTACCATAGTCAGCGTAATGTAGGATAGGTTTTTTTGCAATAATGCCTTCAGGGTCTCGTACGTGGCCTTTTGTTAAGCATCCCAATGGTATGATGTGTCCTTACCCAAGAGATTCACGAGGGGCTCATTAAACTGGGCGACCTTCAGGATGAATTGATGGTAAAAACTCATCATGACCAAGAATACCTGTATGTCGCAAAGGTTTTTTTGATTCAGTCATCTTAGATATAACTTCCACCTTATCTTGAAGGTGTTGTATCCCATCTTGAGATATATCATGCCCTAGAAAATACAATTTCTTTTGAAAGAAGGTATATTTGGAGGGCTTCAGCTTGTTGTTGGATGCCGCAACTGTTGAAACACTTTCTTCATGTAAGAGAGGTGCTCAATGAACATCTTGGAAAAAAACTCTTATGTCATCAAGATAGAAATTTACAAAGTTGATCTCGATATCCTTGGGAATATGATCCATCTCCCGCTGAGAAGAGGCAGGCGCATTGCATAACCCCTGGGGTGGCCGAGTGGGTTGGAAAAAGCCCTTACTACATATAAGGGCGCACTTCTCCTATCCTGTGGAGAAAGGTCAATATGCCAGTAACACTAGCCAAGTCCATGGCGGAGAAGGACTTGGACCCAGAGAGGTGTTCCAGAGCGTCGTCAATATGGGGGGTTTTGGTAACTATCCTTCTTGGTGAGGTAGTTTAGCTTATGGTAGTCCATAACTACCTGAAGACCTCCATTTTTCTTTTTATAAGTAGAAGAGGGGATGTCAAGGGGCTTTGTGAGGGCACCAGCAACCCAGAGTCTAACAATTTTTTGAGCTCCATCCACATCTGTAGCTCCTCAACTTTTGATTTGTGGTAGGGCTTGGATTAAATGGGATGAGAATCCTCAACATCAACAGTGTGAGTCCAACCTTTCATGTGCCCATAGTCAGTATTAGTTTGGAGAAAATATCGCTATAGGACTCCAGTAAACTATGAACTTTATTAAACTGTGCTTGGGTCATACCATTATAGATTTGAACAGTGGGAAAAGTGCATAACGCTTGCTCATCAGGTAGGCCCATATCTGCCATAGACCTGATACAGTGAACTTGTTTAAAGTCCTCATTAGGGACCAGCAGGCCTCTTTTAATCTCCTGATGCTTCTTGACGACCACATGCTTGTTAGTGATATTCCCCAACAGGAGATTAATTGGTCACTGATAATCTGGGTCTAGGATACCTGGCAACACCTGAGGTTCCAAAGGACTTATTCCATCTATGCTTGTTAAGTACAGTAGGCAGTTGCGGGGGAATTTCACGGTAATCCTAGTGTCAATCACCTTTTGTTCACCCGTCTTGACTACTACCACCTTTGACGCATACAATGGAAGACCCTCTGAAGCATCCACGGAGTCAGGCAGTTTTTTTGTGTTTCTTCCTGACGTGGTATAAGTAAAAGTGAGGGCAAGGAGGGTACTCATTGGCGCAGATGTATTTCTTTTTTCTTGGGCTCATCGTTTTTAAATCCAGGGGAACTTCATAATTAAGAAGGGAAATGGATCCCTGTTTCATATTGATGATTCCGTCATACTCAATCATGAATTGAGTGCCAATGAGTAGTTCGTATGCATTATTGTTTAATGCCACAGCGTGGGCAGCCAGTAGGAGTTTCCCAATCTGTATGGGTAGAGAAGAGTAGGCTCCAATAGCTCGCATTTTGTTGTGCCCCGCAGTTCCAAACTCTTGCAAATAGTCCAGGTCATGTGCCAACTTAATTTTGTCAATGAGCTTTGAAGACACCACGTTTATTGGAGCACCCATAGCAAGGATGGCTAGAACTCGCACCTTATTGATGATAATCTGATTTATTCGAGGTAAGCTGACCAGGGGACGGACAGTACCAAACACAACACTCAAAATGAAAAAACAAAACTACTAACCAGGTGGGAAGCAGAAACTGCTAACCCACCATGGCAGAGGGTGAGGAGGGGTCAGGGGGTTGGTTTTCAGAAAGACCCACCTCAATCATGGGATTTTGGTTACAGTATTGGATCAGAGCAGAGAGCCAGGGCGTTGGGGCATCCGCATATTGGGGGTTGAGGTCAGCGTAGTAGGAGTTTTCCTCTTCTGCATCAAGATAATGATGGATAAGTGTTTCAACAAAAGCTGCGAGGAGAACTTCAGCTTCTTTGCGGGCTTCAGGAAGTTGGGTGAAAAGGGAGATACTGTGGCGGGTGATTTTGGCTGAGGGGTTGAATGAAGCAATCATTGCGACATTCATAACAGCAATTTCAGCATCATCAAATAGTTTTTAGATGTCACTACAGGAGATTCAGGGAAGTCGGGGGGGAAGAAGAGGGTGGGCAGGCCATGCTGGAGCTGAGCCACTGACTGGGCCACCGCGGTGCGTAGTTTTGGGCAGTGAGGAGAGGCCACCGCAGCTAAGGCGAGCTGGTGATCGCTTTGGAAGGGGGCTGTATCAGGCAGAGAAATGAAATGGCGAGGGGTAGGGTTTTCATCAGTCAGGAAGGAAAAATTCCTCCTGACCATAATCGCCTTGGCAGAGAGGTTGATCTGTATGCTTACTAATGAGGACTTTACCTGATTCGTCAGTTTCAGCCAATAGATCCCATGGATTTTGGTTCACTGGAATAGTGGCGTTCAAATTTGGGTGGGTGGGATTGGGCGAATGGGCAGCTGCTTGGGTGCCAAGGTGGTCCAAGCATTGCTCTGATTGGCTGGGGTAGATTTAGGTGGGAGAGTGAGGCTGGAGGTTTTGAGGGGGGCTGATTTTCCATGTGGGCCCACTGAACGAGATTGGAGGGTGGGAGGGGGCAGCAAAGCGCCCCATACTGAACCACCAGAGGGGGGCTCAGAAGCCACAGCAGCGGACTTGGCCTGAGGGCACGCTCTTTTTGCATGGTTGAGGCCAAAGCAGAGGGAACAAATCTGCCTACCATTATCAACCCAAGCCCAAAAGAAATGATCAGGAGCTGCAGCCACACTAACGCGGGGTGGGATTTGTTGGGCTATGGTAGGGTGGTGTGGTATGATGGTGGCTGTTGCCCGAGGAGCAGAAAGGCGCTCTGCACCAGATGGAATGGCAAAGATGAGGTTGGGCTGAGTGCCATAAGCCATGAGCCCCGCGACCAACTGGTCATATAAAACCTGGGGTGGAAGGTGGGATGGGAGATTTGCAAAGGATACCACCAGCGTGGTGTCAGAAGGGAGGCGAGTACGGGTTGTGGGAATGGGGTTTTTTATAAATTAGAGGAGTTTGTGCTGCCGCTTCAGCATCCTCCTCAGATTGGAACCCAACGTCAAAGTAGCCCTTAAAAGGGCGGAAGTCTATAAAGCCAGCTGGCGCAAAGGCCTCAGTGGCTAAGTCAATAATTGCCTTATCAGCATATGGGAACAAACGCCCATAGTCCACTCTAAGGCAATAGCGAATGGCAGAGCGAGGGGGGCGAGAGGATGGGGCAAGAAGGGTGGACACGCGCCAGGTGGAGCGCTAAGTCCCGTGGGGGGACAAAACGGTTGGAAGCAGTGGGCGGGCTGTTTGAGCCCATCCAAACGCGCTTGCCCATGGGGTGGAAAACGCTAGGTGGGGGCGCACTGATGCCCCACACTGGGGTGGCAGGCGGCGGAGCCAAGGACATCAAAGAATAGGTTTGGGCAGACGGCTGTGGATAAATAAAACTTTAGATTTAAAATCGCTTAAAAGTGACTTTGAGCGATAAAAGAAAGTTTTTTTCTTATTGATGATAATCTCTATCTTGGTTATTGTTTTACCAAAAGTAGGGGGCGAGAACCTTCTTCAAATGTAGAGAGGCGGCAAGGCGTTGAGCCATTGCAGGGTATTTATCTTTAATAGATTAGAGGGCATGAACCTTCTGGGTAGATTGGATCCCTGTACCAACAAGCTGGTTAGCATCACTGGCGGTATCAATCACTTTTGAAAAACTCAACAACTGTATGGATAGTTTTTTCAGGGTATCATGGCTATATCAATTCCTTCAGAACTCAACCTATCCAGAATCTGCACTCTCATTGGGGCTCCCAAGACATAATAGCCTGCGATTTCACTACCCCCTTCAGACTCGTCATCAGAGGGACTGTAAATGTACCTCAAGGAGTTAATAAGAGTAAGCTAAAAACTGGCTTATTCTCCTCATAGGGGAGGACTTTTTTGCGCTTATCTGTCCTTTTTACTTTTGAAGGGAGCATCTTAGCTGCACCAAATTTTGGGGGAGGTGTTGGAAATTTAAAAGCTTTGCCTTATGCCTTAGAAGGGATAGGTTTGGGTTGTCCCATGGCCATAGGTTTTGGGCGAGGCACAGCTGGAGGAGATGCCAATGGGACCAGCTCCTAGATGAGGCCATTTTGGTGGTCCAGTTTGCTGAGTTGCACTCCCATCTCTCCCACAAATGCCTCCGCCGTGAGCTTATGGAGGGTTTAGCCATTTATGGCGCAGACCCCTTTGGCAGTTTGTGGTTCCAAATGGGGAAGATTGTCTGTCAGGGCCTCGCGCCTTTGTAATGATCTGCCATTTCATTGCAATACCCATCTCGCAATTCCCCTCTCCACACTTTAATCATATTCGCCCCTTATCACCCATTCTGGGCGTGCATCAAAAATGGCTGCGCCATTTGCCCCTTGTACTTTGAACTTGACCACTCAAAGTGCAAGCGCCCCACAGTTTCCGCTTCTGCCACTCATCCCTTAATCGTTGGGCCCATGGCTGTTTCACCCCAATTTTTTGAACGGGGCTCAATCCTCACGCCCCTAACCTTGGGGCAATTTGGCGCTGCTCCAAAAGCATCAGTCAATCAAAAACAAAATTTTGAAAATTTCAATAAAAATTTGACCGTATTATGGAATCCTGAGTTGATGGCTGAACCAGTTTCAGACGAGATGCCATGATCAACAGCACGTGGCCAATCAGCTCCTACTACTGCCCCAATTCTGGTGGCTGGCCCAGTGCTGACTGAAATAATCCTTTTAAGGCTATCAAATGGATTGATGTGGATGAACAGGCGTACCATGTAAGGCCAGATTTTGCTTTTTAGGAGTCCTTTATTGACCCTCATGATTTGCATCCCCACCGTTTTGCCCTCAAAACAGTTTTCCAATTTTATAAAAAATCAAAAAATTGGCAGTTGAAGCTGCAGTTCCCCTACCTACACCTTACTTTACCAGAAATTTTATGGGGGCGATTGAGCCCCTTGTTGATGGTATTCATATCCCCAATTTTCCCCACAATTTCGAGGATGATGCGAAGTATGAAATTGAGGAGCTTGCTTTTGGTGCGAGCTGCGCTTGCATTGATGCAGAAAAAACTTCGTTTTTAACCCAAATTATCCTGAGACCTGCCCGTGCTTCAAGTCATTCACTTGTATGACTGCTCTCATTACTTTTGCTGAGCATCAACTTGCTTAATATGTTGAGGCAATGGATACTGTCGTCCTCATCAACAAAGAGAAAACGCAATTATACCTCTTTTTATGCCTCATGTCGCTGATGCTCCTACCTCAATGTTGTCCACTATGGTCCACCAGCTAAAGCGGGCACTGGCAAAAAGTTTCCTCAAAGCTTCCTCACATTCTGATATTTCTTCCTAGGCTGTTAGCTATGGTGCCATATTGGAAATTTTTATTCTTAATAAGCCCTTTGTTTGGCCCATTTGCAAATAAAGATGCATGGCGACTCACCCTTTTGGGTTATACACTACTAGTGCTAATAAGAGATGGCAATGGGGATAGAGGCAGCGCCTTAGTGGGACGTGTCACTTCAGACACTTTGGAAGACTTCTCTGAAGAAGGAGGGTAACAAGGCAAAGTGATAGCCAACTTCACCAGTTGAGCTTTAAAGTGGAAGAAGGAGAGTGCTGCCCTGTCACTACTATTACTATCTGCATATCCTCATATGGGGGAGGAGCATCTCTTGGTGGCAGCTTAATGGGAGCAGATTTGAAAGGGAAACAGCCATAGAAGAGGCTAGAGAGGTTGTAGTGGATTCTTGCTTTAAAGCTCTTTGAGTAAGATCACGTTCATAATATTCAGCCACAGCTAACAAGGCCTCCTTGATGTCCCATATATTTTGGAAGGAGCGCTTGACGGCAGAGATATGCATCGCCAAAGAAGGATGAGATGACAATCCAGACAAAATAGAAGCAATAGCATAGTTGAGGGTCCGCCATTGTCCGCTAGCTAAAGTGGGCTCCAGACAAAAGCTTCCGCACCTTCTGATATGGCTTCCTAGGCTTTAAGCTGAGGTGCCATATTAGAAATTTTTTATTTTTAATAATCCCTTTGTTTGGCCCATTTTCAGATAAAGATGCGTGGCGGCTCCCCCTTTTTTGGGTTGTGCACCACTAGTGCTAAAAAAATAGCATAGTTGAGGGGAGCATTTTGGTCAACAACTGAGGTTGAGCTTCACTATAGAATCGCTCAACAAAAAAGGGGATTGATTCTCCCTCTTGCCGGATAAGACATCTAAAAACCTGTTTTTGCCATTGTAAGCTTTGTGTGGAGCCAAACTCGTCATTAAGCGTATGCTGAATCTCCGCCCAGGCGCTGAGGTTAACTATGTTGGGAACCATTATTTCTTGAGCTATACGACTCAAGCATGGGAGGATGTACCTGAGTTTTTGTTGGATAATTTTCCCTTCTATCACTGATTCATAAACATACAGGAAGGATGCAATACTGCCCTTACCATGTGTAAACATATCTCGAAGAAAGAGATTTATGAATTCTAGGGAAGGCCCCATGAAAGCCTTGGGAAGAGTGCTACTCAAGCCTTTTAAGGAGAAAAAGCACTAGCTAGCTGTTGTTTTAAAGCAGCTAATTTTGATTATGATCCAGTTGTTATGTTTTAAAAGAAGATCTGTGATGAACAGGTCCCCCTGAAGTGAGCACCACTTGGTGGAAATAGGCTTTTATTATGATCGCAGATGCATTTTTAGCCTAAAATTAACACTTAACTGCAGAAGAATTTTGTTTCTATACTGCTAGGATAGTTATCTTAGGGTGAGTTGACCACTTATCTTCAAAATAGTAGAAAAGTTGAAATAAAAAAGTTGGCTTTTATTTTAATATTAGTAATTGCGTGAGGGTAAATAAACAAACCCAATTAATAAGTCAATAATTAGTATTAAAGATGTCGAGCCTTGAAGTTTGGATTGCTTAATAAAGTCTAAATTAAGAAATATTGAGATTTGACCTATCATATTTGTCGAGACTCACCTCACATTTATGTAAAGTTGATCATTGAGTGGTAGCATCAATTCATGAGGTAAGGTTTTGATGTATTTTACCCAATCATTTGATGGGTAAATATTTGCACTTGGCGAGGCCCCCCAACCCATAAGAAGTGCCGGTATCCTTAGAGTTGGTTGTATTAGACGTGCAGTATGATGGGAAGGAACTCCAGAAGGGTTCCCCAGATTTGGCTGAAATTTGGAGCAATCCGACCATCCAAACGCGTGTTATAGCCCAAGTAATAATAGAAGTGTTACCCCAATTTGAGTGGTTCCACCAAGAATTGACCAGGGTTTTTTGGCCAATATTATTGCTTTTTCATCTAAAAACAATCTTAATAGGATATCGGACTTGTATTTGTCTGACAACTGAAAAGAAATTTTGATCTGGTAAGCTGTGCAAGGGCATCATCTAAGTGAGGGATACGATGACTGTCTTTTTTAGTGAGATTATTCAATTTACACTAGTCCATCACTACCCAATGACCTCCATTCTTCTTTTTAATCAGCAAGAGAGGAGACTCCCAATGGATTTGGGATGGCACTAATAACACAGCGTCTAATAACTGTTTGAGTTTACCCCTCATTTGCTGCTCTTCAACTTTGGACTTACAGTAAGGTTTAGATCAAAATAGGTTGATCATCACCAACATCAATGGTGTGTCTCCATCCCTTCATGTGCCCATAATCCGTCAGTCTGGGAGAAAATATCACTATAGGTATTCAATAGGGAATGAACTTTTTAATAACATCCAGGTTAAATCTTCTGTAATGTGGATGTTAGGCATATTACACCAACTGGTTTGTAGGTAAGCCCATACCAACATTAACCCAATAAATTGGATTCTGTCAATCTTTTTGGAGATTAGCAAACTTACCCTATCTCTTGATGTTTTTTAAAATGATGGGTCTTTAAGACGAACGGGGTCTCTCCACATTGCCACAAAGCAATTGGGCAAGAGGGCCCATGTGAGGGCCCATAGGCAAGAGAGGGCCGCTGTGGTTAGGTCCCTCATTCATTGGCTTGATGAGCGGTTTAGATGTCCCTGGAACACTGTGAGGATGATGCTCACACTGAGGAGGGCAGTTTGACCCCCAGAGAGAGCATACAGAGAGGCGACAGCTCTGTCAAAATCTAAGCAATGGTCCATTTGCTTCGCTCAAAATCCCTGGTTTTCATTCAAAATCTCGATAAATGATTTTGAAATCTGTAAATATTATTTTTGATTTTTAAGGTTTTTATTTAATATATTAGAAGACGAAATTGTTTTAAACACCTTCGCTCGGTTGGTTTTTATATTGTGATATGGGGGATATGGGGAAATTGGACCCCACGGAGTCCATGGGCAGCAGGCTATTTGTGGGCCTATTTTGAGAATCTCAGCCTCCGATATTCCCATCTAGACCTGTTCTAGACCATTCATTGAGTACCCGTGGTGTTACAGAAACTTTTTTGCATTTATTTTCATTTGTCGAGGATGAATCAGATTTTGTCTTGACCTTATCACCAAAATTCCCATTTTTTGGGATAATTCACCCCAGCAGCCCCTGTTTCGCTGGGCTGCCCTTTACCATGGCTCTCAATAAAATCAATGAGTGGCAGATTCAGCTTTGCAGCTCCTGATTTGCTGAGCTTCCCAATGCCATTATTTCCTCTTTTGGTGTTATTCAGCTTGGCAGCTCTAATTTTCTGAGCTGCCTGATGCCATGATTCTTGCCACTTCCATTTTTGGCATAATTTGGCTTGGCAGTCCCTGATTCGCTGGGCTGCTCTTTGCCATTGCCAACCTCTATGCATGGGTCATTGGAATTTGGGTTGGCGGCCTCTGATTGGCCCAGTCGACCTTTGCCACCTTTGCCTTGATGTTTCATCGATTTTTTGGCATCTGATCCATCAGAATGCCATTTTTGAGGGTCGTTGCCCTCGAGCCCTACATTCTTATTTATATTGTGTATGATACTCTTAGCCGTGATCCCCGACTTAGGGGGGTCAGGGCTATGTGGCGGTCAGGCAGCGCTTTGACTGTCATAGGTTTATCAGTAATTTTCCCCAATAGGATAATAATGGGTCATCTATATATGGGGTCTAGAATACCTGGCAACACCCTTGGTTCTAGACAGCTTACTCCATAAATGCTTGTTATGTGCAACAGACAGGTTCAGGGGATATGTAGCGCATTGTTGTTAGCTTAACCCGTTGTTCACCAGCCTTGATTACTATCTCATCTGAAGCAAAAAAGGGAATTCCCTCTTAAGCGTCCACAAAATCAAGAAAAATTTTTGTGATGCGTCCAGAGTTCATGTAGAATAAGGATAAGGCATAGGAAGCGTGCTCAACTAAGCAGAAGTATTCCTTTTCATTGGGTTTTTCATTGTTAGAGATTAGAGGGATATTATAACCGAGTAAGGTAGATAACACTGTTTCATGTTGATTATACCATCATAATCAATCATAAACTGCATTCAATAAGCATGTTGTAAGTGTTATTGTCTAAGGCCATGGCGGGAGATGACAAGATGAGCTTTCTAATCTGAATAGGCAAGAAAGAGTAGGCTCTAAATGCATGGGTGTTTTTGGGACCCACGGTTCCAAACTCCTGTGTTGTACCAAGATCAGAAGTCCTTAATCTTCTTGATCAGCTTTGAAGAGAAAAGGTTCATTGGAGATCCAGTGTCCAAGATAGCCCTAACCTATACTTTTTAAATAAAGACCTCTACCTTTGTTATTGTCCCGCCAAAGTTATGGGGGATAGCTAATACTTCCTTGAGACGGAGAGTAGAGGCAAGATTTTTAGTTGTCTCAGGCTAGCTATTTTTAATGGACTGTAGGGTGTGAACATGATAAATTGATTGGATCAGCGAAGCAATAACCTGGTCAGCATTGCTAGCGGTATCAATAACCTCAGGGCACCCCAGCACTTGATTAAGGTAGTTTTCTTGAGAGATCAGGGCTTTATCTACTCCTTCTGGGTTCAGCCAATCTGTTATACCTACTTTGGTAGGGACCCCTAGGACATAATAACCAACGTCCAAATAAATCCCTTCATACTCATCATCAGAAGGGTTGTACACACACATTGGACGGATGCTAGAAGAGCCTTTGAGGTGGAAGCCATAATTTTGGTAGCTGTGGGGTCATCCGCAGCTATGATTATTGGAGGAGCAGGCATTTTAGCTTTAGCAGCTTTGTCCTTGAGCCCATGGTTGGTGGGAGCAACTGTCACCGGAGGAAGAGGATTGGGATTAGGAGTAGCCTTTTGGGCCACTGGGATAGATCTCTCTATAGAAGGCTTGGGGAGGATTAGAGGCTCAATAGATGGCAAATAATGAGCTTTGCCAGTTGTTAGAGGCGAGAGAGTGGCCCCACTGATGGTAGCGCACTTTAATCACTGGCTTAGTACCCTCAGTTTTGCAGGGTGAAGGGAGCTTAGGTTTGAGCTGCACTGCAGGTGCTGTTCTTGGGGTAGTAACCAACACAGGTGGGTCTATCGGGATCATCCAGGATAACACTTGTGGGGCTGTTAAAAATTTGGAGATGACTAATCTTCTCGTAAGTACTAAGTTATAATACTGGGTTCTTCACCAATTGATAGCTCACAATTGTTCAATGTACATGTTCTATATGTGCATTATTTATGTTGTTTGATAGTAGTTAGTAGTTGATTAGTGTAGAATGATTACTTTTATAAATAGGTTAAATAGATAAACTCAAAATTATCCAACTCTAGGCCTGTATTTCTCCACAAAATACTGTTGATGTCGAATATAAGGACTTATTCCATTATCCGCTTAACTTGATACACTCTCAAATTCAGAGGTTTACAGCTTTTCTTCTCATCATGCGGAGTCTGCAGAGGTCCTGTCTAAGCTCAGTTTCTTTAATAAGGATCCTCAATCTTTACTTTTTATATGACAAAAGGTTCCCCAATTAATGTATACAACAACAATAATACTTGAAAATGAGTAGAACCTATAACAATAATGGATTTTAGCCAACTAACTGACCCCTTAGTATATTATAAATTGTTATGGAGTTTTAAAAGGAATTCAGCGCCTAACCCTCAGTTAGTTCCTCAGCCTTGAAATGGCAGCCGTTGTCATTGAAATTCCCTCTGACGTTTCAAAAAAGATGGTCTTCTCCATCTGGCTAGTATTCCTCCATAGGACATCCTTGAGACCTAAAACGGATAGAGCCAGAAAATGTGTCCCTAATATTTCCTGCTCAACAACAGCAAACCAACCATATTTGGCTAACGATCTGCTCAAGTAATGGGACTCTTTATCTATTCTTGCTGGCCATAGCCAACTGATCAATTCGCTTGTTGCAGGTGGCATCACTCGCCTTACAACTGCTACTTAAATTCCCAATCCGTTGGTGATGAAACACAACTGATCCCAATTGGTACATTTGATAGTTAATCAATGATCATTTATCATATGCCCCATTTTGTTAGCAACTCTGCCCAACAAGAACTTTTGAATTTACCCAGATAAATCCCCAACATATCTGAACCTAGCGAATTATATAAAAATCATTTAAATATTATTAACCCAAAATTTGGGTCAACCAATATTTAATTTATTTGCTATTGGCAATTACTCCTAGGATTTACAGGTAGTCTAGGAGGCTGGAAAGGTGGGAAAAAAATCCCAGCACATCGCTCCTCTTGCTATGATTTCTAGGGAGGATAGTCTTAATACAAGAAAATGCCACCTTGTACCAGGTTAAATATTTCTTAGTTTCTAGAGGAGCACAGCCAATCTGCACTTAACGCTTCATAGGACAACCTTAAGCTTGAGTTTCTCTTCCTTTTCCACCTCGCTACCATCTCTTCTGAGTGCAGCCCTCATGACCCACTGTCATGCTGGGCTGATTTTATTTGTGATAATGCTAGTCCCTGAAAGCCGGTTTTCCTCCCAGTCAGGGCATACAACCCATTGTCATATTCAGGATCTTGGTCCGGCGTCCCTGATTTCCTGTAATCCCTCATTGTCCTTAACAGGAGATTCTTACTGTTGATGTTTGTCACACTTTATAATTAATCATTATCGTTTATATTTGTTTTATTATTTTCTCATAATAACTTTTTGCTCATATCATTCTTGCATTTTTTTCTGAAGAGCTTATCTAATCAATTTGGAGATTAATTTTCTTTGAAAATAGAATTTATTCAATATCAAAGTGAATAATGTCAACTATTATAAAAAGTCTAATATTCCCACTCTCTTCCAGCTCATATGTTAAATTTGGATTCTTGATACCAGCAATATCTTGATAGTCTGTCTAATAAGATGCTCAGCTCTTCCGCTTGATGAGTTGACCTGCACAAAGGAATCTCTTTTATGGTCCCCCTAGGACTCATACTATCAGTCAAGCACCCCTAGGCAGTCCTTCTACAGAACTACCAGAAACGGTATAAAACCCTGGTAAAAGCAGTGTAGCGACTATCTCAAATTACTCGCAGTCAATTTTCCCTTAATTGTCAAGTCTGAATTAGTTTTGATACTCTCTTGGATTTGGTCCTTTTTCAGATACTCCTACTGTCATCATTGAACCTCCCAAAGCAATGCCATCTGATATAGATCAGTTGTTTCTCACCAGATCAGACTTTCTTCTGGAGTTCCTTTTTTGACTTGGCCAATTCTATAAACCAACTGTTCTTTCAATAAAACTGGACATTGAAAAAACACGAACACTTTGAGCTCCCTAAGCAGAATTGAGGACCCAAGTGACCAAGCTCTTTCCATAGCTCTGAACCCCTCCAATCTCAAAAACATCCTAGATTGAGATGTTGCAGACTATGCCCTCATTTATCAGGCCAAGTTCGTTGATGTTGCGCCATGAAGCTTTCATCCTCCACTAAATTCCATTGCTCATTCTGCTTTAAAATCCAAGAAGCTCAAAATCATCATCTTCAGTATGCTTTCCGCTACTTTCATAACTATCTCGTTTCTGGTGCTTCTCATCAGTACCCCCATATGGCTTCAATTAAGGTCACGATTTGGCAACTCCCGCCTAGTACCCTTGAACAATTCCAGTTCATATATTCAACGTTCTTGACAAAACCCATTGGCAAGTTCTCAAGACCAATCTTCTAATCCAGTGCTATATTTTGATTACCCGTGGTTTATTTTCCAACTTCCTCTTTTTTGTTCTGTTGCTTCCCTCCCCATTCTGGATATCACGTTTGGTAAATACCAACATCTCCATATCTCTTCCCCTCATGCATTATCGCAAGGATCAGCCTCCATTCATAAAACTTGGCTTTGGGTAGGTCTAGCCTTGCTAGCATCTGATCTCAAATTAAATTAACTGTTTATCACTTTTATCATTATACCTCCAACCTCCCAAGAGGCTACATAAGCGGAATCATCCCTGAGTCAAGGATAATAAATAAAAATTATAAAAATAAATGACTTTTTTATGTGAGTTTATAATGTTTTATATATATTTATCTCTATTTTATTTTTTTCTTCTTTTTATCTGGGACATAACCTTCACTCAGTTCAAAGGTCCATCTTTTTTATTGTCCTCCAAACTGGTTCCTAGTTATACTCTGACCTGCCAGTTTTCATGGTTCAGAGGTCTCATTTTTTTGACTTAACCATTTATTTTGGTTCAGTGGTCCCTTTTATAGACTTAACCAAAAATTGTCAGGACATAACCATATTTATGGTTCAGCGGTCCTTTGGGAACACTCTTATTATTTTTTCTTTGATCTACTGCTTTAAATAAGCATGGACTTGAATCACAATCCTTCCATCTACGAGTTCTTGATAGAATAGGCGTCCATCACCAGCTTGACGTTAATCTCAAATAGACATGATCACAACGCATTTAGCTTGTCTCTTATTTTGAAACCATGTGTATCATAATAGGCAACTTTATCACATATGTGTTATTTTTATAATGCCAGTCAGTTATTATCATTGTTGTTTTAGTCTTAATTTTTCAAGGTTGTATCAAATGCTTGGAACTGCATCTCAACCAGGATATGAATTCAAAGAAAGTTCTTCTCAGCACTCACCCCAATGTTAATTTGACCACCAAATATAGAATTGCAGTAACACGGCCTTCCTTCTGTACAACAATTCAAATGTCGTTTTTCTGTTGCCATATGTGAATGATATTTTATCTGAATGTTACCGAGTTGTGGTATGTTCTCCATGCAGAAGTTCTCCCAACAACCAACTTCCTCAGCATCATCGACAGAGTTCCATTGAGTCATTCTACCAGTCCATTTGTCTCTGGCTGGTAAGGTACTGACATGGCTTCTTAGATCTCCACTATCTCATTTAATCTCAGGATCATGTGGGATGTGAAATTCGTTCCATTATCGCTTAACAAGACTTTCAGGCATCGTGGCAGTATACAACTTGATCCAGGAAACATTGCAGAGCTTGTAGCATCCACTTTTTCCAGGGACACTTATCTTGACCTATCTATTCAGATAGTCAGTTGCAACTATGATACATTTAACTCCCCCATGTTCTCATCATCAGTGGTCCCATCACGTCAATGGACACCATATGCCATGCAAATCCAATGCAGACCAGTCAATATTCGGTCATATTCTTTTGGGATTGTGAAACTGGCACTCCACACAGCAAGCCAGATAATCAGCTACAATCTAGTCGATAGACTTCCAGTAATAGTACTGACAAGTGTTGCTAGTCATCTTCCTCAGGACTCAATGCCCTACAACCTTATGTGCGGCTTGAACAATTGCCGCTCATTATGAAAGCCTTGAGAATAGTAATCGTTTTCTGTTAACCATCTTAAAAACCTGTCCGTCCTTGGTTTTGGTGTTTCTATCACTTTCCAAAGAGCACCTTGGATCTCTCGAGGCTCATTCCCAATTACTCCATCAACTATTCTCTGGAACAGCTCATCCTCTTGTTGATATACCACCTGGACCATTGGTAACCTTGATAAGCCACCTGTATTCAGGTGAGAAGCTCCCGCTTGTTGAACTATCTCATAGTCATATAACTAAAGCTTTAATGCCCATCAGGCCAGACATCCTTCCAGTTCTCTTTGGTTATGCATCTAACGCAGGGAAGAGTGTTTTCCATCACCTTTTTTAAAGTTCATTCCATGAATATAAGAACAAAACTGCTTACAAGCATAAATTAATACAAGGTATACACGCCCAATAACAGTGTAATTCCGTTCTGCTGCTAATAATGTCCAGCTCACATAAGCTACTGGATGCTCATCCTCAAGCTCATCTACTTGCTTCGAGACAGCACTAATTGCTGTTAACAAAGCATTGGTCTGTATTATAACTTCTCAACTTAAATTTAGATATTTTAATATCAGAGACTCTATCAGTTACCTGCATAACTCTTCAAAATAACACCGGGCCTCTTCATTCCAAATGACTCCTTTCTTCATATCCTTCAGTATATGAAAGAGAGGCTTAGCATTTCTTGCAAAATCCCATATAAATCTTTGGTAGTATCTAACCATTCCAAAGAACACTTGGATAACTTGGACATTTCTTGGAATGGCCGTCCGCTCTATGGCCTCAAACTTCTGGTCTTGCAGCTGCAATCCAATAGAGCTGATATCGAAACCCAGATTTTTAATTTTGTTCTTGAAGAAGTGGCTCTTCCTCAGCTTAATCCTCAGGTTAGCCATATACCGCCTCTTGAAGACTTCTTCCATGTGGTGTATATGGTTAGCAAAGGTATACTGAGCATATCTATATCGTCCAAGTACATCAGGACGCATGACAACTTCAAGTCATTCAATATGGAGTCCATGACCCTCTGGAACGTCGCAGGACTTAAGGACCTTGGGGCATCCTAGTCAGTTGGTACAGCCTCTGCTCGGTGATGATCACGCATAACTCCTGGTCTTCCATTGGCAAATCCATTTGAAGTATTCATTATTAGCTTTATTGCGGATAAATACTTTTCTTCTCTTAATTGGTCTAATGCATTACCAATTCATGGTATTGGATACAAATTCTTCTCCATTGTTTTATTAAGCTTCCAATAATCAATCGCCACCCAATTAGAGCCATTCTTCTTCCTAAAAATCAGGGTAGGGCTCACCTAGGGACTCAATGATGGAACTAAAATCCCGTGCTTCACTAGTTTGTTGATCTCTTCTTCCACTACCAGCTCAGCAGCCTTTGAAAGTTAAATCAGGATCATCCTTATCAGCAATCTTTCCCCGGTGTAAAAATTTATGGATGCTAACATGAAATTGTCCTTGGGCTCTGCTAGTGTGCCAGGCCAACCAGTATGAAGACTGGTGGCCCTTTGCTATTTCGCCTTCATTGGTGTACCAACCACTATAAGTCCTGCGTCCAACCTACCAACTAGCCACCAACGGCTTCGCCTTTAGCCCCAGGCGTCCTCAGCGTGTGCCCTGGCAAGTCCTGCCCCCTTCCTGGGCGGCTCAGGAAGTTCCACGCTGCCCCACCCTTGTGACCCTTCACCAACCCATCTGGGCATGCCCCAGCGAGTCCATCCCCTTCTTGGGTGGCTATGGCACCTCCCGCACTGCACCCCACTAGGGTTGGTGGCTTGTCAGCTCATCCGCTGGTAGCCAGATGGTCAGGATCCCACTGGTCCCTCATAGAGAGGAGGTATGGGAGCTGGCAGCGCCGGCCACTCCAGGCGTGATCACCCGCTCCTATTGGGGATCCCCTAGTCCTATCTACTCCTATTCTAGCTGCTCTAAGCCATTATCAAATATAAGTAAGAATGGTGCAAGAGAGTTGTTTATTTAGAGAGAATGAACGACTATTTATACTACTTTCTGGCTACTGCGCCCAAGTGCTCTTTGGCCAGTCATCTGCCAGAAATCCCATTAGCTCTCTTGATCCCAAACTCTCTATCAGATTATAAACTTTCTTCATTCATACTCATAGCGATTCCCTCTTAGATCTGCTCACTGATCACCAAATTAATATTAGGTAATCCATCCTCAGCATAAGTCGCTGGTCGATCATATATAAATTTGTTAATTAATTAAGACTTTGAGCATCCTTGGCATGAGTTGCCAGTGCTCCAAATTGGATGATGGAACCATTTTTGGACGATTGTAACGTATTCATCAGCTTTCTGCTGGAAACTCCCACAACGACCTTTGGATGGCATTTTGGCGGCAAACGCAGCTTCTGTCGAGCCTAAACTTGGACAAACATATAACATTAAATAGTAATGAACTAGGCGATTAGCTGGCAATTACACCCGACTAACTGAAACCCCTAATTTTCTTACTATCAGAAGGATTTATCTGGTTAAAATCCCGACAGATGCATTCCTCACATATCCCAAATTAATATTGTCCTGGGAAAGATTTCCTGTCCTTTTTGAATAATTTGAGCACCTCCTCCTGTTGTGTTTCATATCAGAATAGCGAGTTGCTCTCAATTGACCAATAAATTGTTACTCTCAATCATCCCTGCTGGCAAACCTATCTCATTGAGGGTCTCAAAATCATGGAATTTCCTCAATTCTGCTGTCAGGATCAAAAGAACAAATGCAATAATAAGATTCTTCTTTATCTTCATAAGTTTTCCACTCAAATTCGCCAGGAGAACTCAAATTTCTCCATGACCTGGCATAACTAATCCAGGAGCCACCCATGGCTCTACTATGAACTTCTTCCATTGCTACTGACCTCTTCATACAACATCTGGGGTATCTTCAACATCAATCCCTTATCAATTATAATCTGCAATTCTGGCGTTATGGTCCTATAATTATTGATTCATAGCTATATTCCTTGATTTTCCAGTATCTCCATTGGCATTTCTCTTTATTTTCCTTAACCAATTTGTAGCGAATCAGGATATTTCCATCATTATATATCAAAATGATGAAATTTTTTTCTCCTGGTCAGTGAAGTTTCCTCATCTCTCTGATAAACTAGAGGTAGCATATGACCCAATATGAGCAACGTATTATCTTCAAAGTTACATTTTACTCCATACTTTCTATGAAACTTAGTCTTGATCAGAATATCGTAGTTTTAAGTTGCCAAAACTATAGCTGGTGTGGACACCACTTGAGATCCAAATCAGAGTGGTAAAGCGCTATATGCTCCACAGGAGATGGTAGTATTCAGCCCGCCAGTCTCATATACTCTCCTATTTTCAAAATCAGGCAAGATTCTCATCTTTTTCACCAGCTTGGTCAAGACAATATTAATAGGTGCTCCACTGTCAATTATTGCCCACACCCATACTCTATTAACCGGTAAGTTGATATATTTACACTTGGTGTTTTTAAAATCGTGTTTACTGAGTGTATAGTGGCGTTATCTGCTATATTGGGGGTGTTAATAATTTTCACCAACAGATCAGAAAATGATTCCTTAATCGCGCTAAGGGGGTAGACAGGTTTGCCTCATCTAACCTGACCTCAGCCAGATCTCTTGGATGCTCTGCAGATCTTATCTTGTCCGCTAGTTGTCATGCATATGGGAGAGTGACCTCCTTAATTATTTTGGGGTCAATCCTATGCTCCGAATCTGTGTAATGCATTGACATCTAAATTGAACATTTGATAAAGTTGGTCATGCACATCATCATTGATAAACAGATCACTAATGTCATTTATTCATTTAAGATATTGGGGGAACAATTTTATCCGCAGCTCTAGATTACTCCCCATTTAAGCCGTGAGCCCTTTTTCTGACTCCAGTGCAGGTTTGGCCTGATTTACCTGAGCCACATTGATCTGCTCCTTTGGCTTCTTGCTATAGCATTGAGAGGCGAAGTGCTTTTTTCTTTAACACTGATGACAGCATTTGTCATTCTTGTTTGTCCACTTGAAATCTTTGGGCTTGTTTCCTGGCATGGTTCAATTGTTGGCTCCCTTAACACTCTCAGTCACCTTTGTAGGCTTTAAAATTTGAACTGGACTCATCTTGAAGCTTAAATTAAGAGCCTCAAATGTGACTCCTAATATTTCAAAATGATCCACCATCTGCAAGGTTGTAATTTTGGTTGCAAACACAGAAGACATCATTTGATGTAAATTGCAATAGGGCCTAAAGGCCACTTGCAATGTGATCCATGCATCAATATTATCTAATATTTTTTCTCTGATCAAAATTTTACGATTATTTGTAAAATTGGTTGGTGAAACTCACTATGGGCACATGCTTCGAAAAAGAATCCCATAAAATCCTGTTTGTGCTTTAACATATGCGTGGGTCTTCCAAATTCAGTCATTATGGCAGCCTTGGCCTCTGAGTAAGATAAGCTGTCAACCTCTAGATGGGGTTACACTAAGTTTTGACAGTAGGTGTCCAACAATTCATCACCATCAAATCTTTTTGGCGAACACCATACCCAAACATTGTCATTTCATACAATTGGAAAAAAGCAGGCCGTTATCCCAATAAAATGTGGGTAACTTTGGTGTAGCTCTAAATTCTTCCAAAGTTTCTTTAGCTGCCACTCTCATCTCAGCTACTTAACTGACTTGAGGAGTAATTTTGGGGGTCATCTCTGAAATGGCTGTGAATGCAGTTGGCATAAGTTGAGAATAGTCAACTTCCCAACTGGAGCTCTTGGGGTCCTTTCTTTGGCGTCAGTCGCCACATGGGGTTCCCATTCCCATCTCTAATTCTTCATTCTTCAACTCGCGTTACTAGATGCTCTAAGTCCGAGCTGAGTGCACACAATCAAACGGGATCTTTTTTGAATTCAGTATTCAAGAATAAAGCTTCTTAAACTAGATTTATTTCTTTTTTTAAATGACGTGACTTTTCCTAGTAACTTATTGCCAAAATTAGAAACATCATCTAATCCTTCCTCGATCTTAGTGACTCTCTAAGGCAGAAAATTCTCAATGATTGGCAGAATTCAATTTGATCTTTGTTGATGGTTGCCAATTCCATCCAGAGTTTTCTTAACTCAACCTTGTATGACCTCTTATAATGGTGCATCTTAATCAACTAACCCTGTAGTGAGCACCAATTGTTATAAATTGAGAACTTTCTACCCTTTTCATGAGAACCAAATATTACAATTTTGGGTTCTTCACCAGGTAATAGCTCCCAACTGTTAAATGTTCAAGTTCTAAGTGCATGATTTGCGATGTTTAATAATAGTATAATGACTATTATCTATAGTTTAAATAGATAAACCGTTATAGTCCAATGCTAGACCTGTACATCTCTATGAAATACTGTTGATGTTGACTATAGGGACTTCTTCCATTATCCGCTTAACTTAATCCACTCTCAAATTCAGTGGTTTATGGCTTTTCTTATCATCATGCGGAGTCTGCAGAGATTTCCGTCTATATTCTGCTCTGTTAAAGATCCTCAATCTTTACTCTTTATATGACAAAAGAGTCCTTAATTATTGTATACAACAACAATAATACTTGAAAATGAGTAGAACCTATAACAATAATGGATTTTAGCCAACTAACTGACCCCTTAATATTATAAATCGTTATGGAGTTTTAAAAGGAATTCAGCGCCTAACCCTCAGTTAGTTCCTCAGCCTTGAAATGGCAGCCGTTTTCATTGAACTTCCCTCTGACGTCTCACCAGAGATGGTCTTCTCCATATGGCTAGTATTCCTCCATAGGACATCCTTGAGACTAAAAACGGAAAGAGCCATAAAATGTGTCCCTAATGTTTCCTGCTCAATAACAGCAAACCAACCATATTTGGCTAACGACCTGCTTAGGAAATGGGACTCTTTACCTATTCTTACTGGCCATAAACCAACTAATTAATTTGCTTGTTTCATGTGGCATCACTTGCCTTACAACTGCTACTTAAACTCCCAATCAGTTGGTGATGAAACCCAACTGATCCCAATTGATACACCTGATAGTTAATCACTGATCATCTATTAGATGACCTATTTTGTCAGTAAATCTCCCCTATGAGATCCTAAGCATTCACTTGGATCAATTCCTGATTTATCCATACCTGGTGAGTTACCTAAAATCCCACAAACATTATTAGCCCAAAATAGGGGTCAACTAAATTCAATTCACTCGCTATCAGGAATTAATCCCTAGCGATCCACAGGTAATCTAGGAGGCTGAAAAGTGGGCAAAAATCCCATCAGGGGCTATGGTTGAGAAGTCCTCAATAATGAAGACTTGTGGATTTGACACAACTCCTGTAGTAGCATCATCGTTATAGATATCTGAAAAACTCTCTAGCAGTGCCTGCTTGATGTCACAGATAGTATGGATGTGGCTTTTAATGGAGATAAGATGCTGTGCTATGGAAGGGTGAGAAGCTAAGCCAGTTAGAATGGCAGTGAAGGCATTATCAAGAGGTTATATTTTAGTGCGTACTGGTGGATGAGATTCACCATAAAATTGATTAAAAAAGGTGGTAAGTAATTTTCCCATTAACATGCTATGGTAAATAAAGGCCTGCTTCTTCCTCTTAAAACTTTGCGTTGAGCCAAATTCAACAGTCAGCGCATCCTTAACCTCTGCCCATGTACTCTGAGTGTCCATATGATGGACCATGACCTCTTGGGCCATGCGACTCAGGAGAGGTAGGATTTACTTGACTTTTTGTTGTTAAGTCGCGCCTTCCATGGAAGATTCATAGACATATATAAATTAGGAATGCTATCCTTCCCAGTGGTGAATTTATCCATTAACGTAAAGTTCAAAAGAGTTAGCCTCATGTAAAGTGGTTGGGGGCGCCATTCAAGGTTTTTAAGATAGGACAGCACACTGGCTAGTTGCGGTTCAAAGGCAACTATCCTTGTTTCATTGCTAGTGGGAGGGTGAGGCGGGGTGTTCACTTGACTGCCCTCCATTTTTTATAGTATTGTGGTTTACAGGTAACCCTGTAGTGAGCACCACTTGATGGAATCCAGGGCAGGCGGTATGCTCACAGGTGCTTTTGAGCCCTGAATTTCAAATGTTTTTATTTTCAGGAGAGGTTACTCTTAAATGCAGGAATATAATTATCAGGGGGATATTATAGTATTTTAATTAATATAAAAACCCTTAAAATTGATGAAGAGTTGATTTTTATGATACTTTATTAGTGGCGCGAGGGGATGGAAAGTGAACCCTATTATGATATCGCTGCTTAGTATCTTATTGTGTCAAGGATTGAAGCTCATATCATGTTAGTTATGTCTTAATAAGGGAATATGGTAATTTGACCTATTGAAGCTCTTGGGTCTCACTTCATCTAATGGAATGGCTGATGGAGGGTCAATACTGGGTAGGAATAGTACTTTAGGCAAAGTTTGAATATTTTTAATTCAATCAGTGGCGGTAATTATTTGCACCTTTCAGGACCCCCTCCAACCATATAAAAGGGGTGGTCTCCGCCTAAGTGCGTGAAGTAAACTGGAAGTGGGTCAGGGAGGAACCTTGAACAGAATCCCCTGATTCTGCTGCATGGTTGGTGCAATCCAACTGCTCAAACTCGTGATATTTGCCCAAGGAGTATTAATAAAAGTGTTACCCCAATTTGAGGAATTTCACCGAGGATTGTATAATATCTTTTGGTCAAATTTATCCATATTGAAACCTTAATTACTCTTATTGCAATATCGGATGTGTAAGTGTCTATATTAGTGTAGGCTTCAATATCAGTTGTCTCACTTATTTTAAACAGTCCGGTCCAGATGCTAGTGAGCGTGTTCTTCCTTCAAATTCATGTTGGGCATGGAAAAATACATAATCTTTTAAAGTGAACTGTAAGAGTCCACTACATCTACTTTGGTCAACCACCTGATAACGGATTTTCTTAGCTAAGCTGGTAGAATAAGCTTCCACTTGTAGTTTTATTAGCTTGTCGGTTATGTTGGTTAGATAATGCTGCGGTTCTACTCCGCCAGTATCCTCCACACAGGACTAAAGCAGAGTGTGCAAAACCAGATGTCTACTATAAAGCAATTTTCAAAGGACTCTTGCCTATCAACAAGTGGTAGCTGATATTATATGCAAAGATAGCGGTGGATAGGAGTTATTCCACTCATAGAGCCAATCCATTACAAGCTTGCAGAGAATGTTTACATGTTCCCTTAACCCTTTCCGCCATTCCATTAGATTCAGGGTGGTAGGGTGGATTCAAGACCCCGTAGATTTCCAATATTTCGTTCAACTTGAGCAGGACATGTGACATGAAATCGGTGACATTGTCCATGAAGATAAATTGTGGACAGCCATGTCGCTGTATAACAACTCAATGATGAACTTAGTGGTGATGACAGCTCCTAGATCATTCATCGCTCTTGATTCCGCCCATCTTGTCAAGTTATCGATTGCTACTAGTATATACTTGTATCAGTTTGTGCCAGTTGAGAGACCCACTATGTCAAGGGAAACAGTATGCCATGCAAAACAGGGCTTAACCAGCTGTAAAGTGATATTCTTGTGAAGAGGTTTCTTTGCTTGGCACAGATGACAACAAGCAACCGTCTCAATCACGTCATAATGCATGCTCTCCCAATAGTAGTGGGTTAAAAGAACTTCTACTTTTTCACAATCCTCTAAGTCCTACCACCTTCTGGGCATCCACAATAATTGCTGGCCTAGCGGAGGGCTTTAGGAAACTAAAAGCCGCTTCTCCAATCTTCTTATATAGTTTCCATTGCGCAAAAAGGTGTATTGTCTAAGCCCATCTAGCATCTTAATCACGTGTGGTGGTTCATCATGATATTTGCCCATAATCATCTTCTCATACGTGATGTCAGCCAAATCTGCCATAATGGCGATTATTGGTAACCGCAAGGGACAGTCTGTATTCTGGTGTTTACCCCAGCTGGTGTACTATCTCTTTGTCATACGCTTGAAGCTTCAATGCCCATTGCGCAAGATTTCCTTCAGGTTCACAGAGAGCATGCAGCCAATGCAAGGATACATGATCCGTTACCATTTAGAATTTCACCCCTTGGAGGTATACCTGGAACTGTATATACACGTATATCACCGCTAAGCACTCCTAATCAGTCATAATATAATTATGTTCATGAAAGTTTAAGCTTTGGCTACAATATGCGACAGGGCACTAGAAACCAGCATCGTCCTTCTGAGATAATAATGCCCTACAGCGGAAAGTGGTGCGTCCATTTGCACTATGAATTCCTTTAAAATTAGAATATTGAAAATCTGGTGCGCTTGTCAATGTGGTCCGCAAGATATTAAAAGCGTGTTGAAGTTTTTCAGTCCAGTCAAAAGTGGCGTTCTTCTTTAATAACTCAAAGTGCGGTGCCCCAATACAACTGAAGTTAAGAATGACACGCCAGTAGTAACTGAACATCCCAAAAGCACTTGGATATCTCTCTTATTGCCAGGCCGAGTTATCTTATGTATAGCTTTACCTTTTCCAGCTGAGGTTTAAGCCCTTTTGAGTCTACCACGAACCCAAGGTATTCCAATTGCTTCCTAAAAAATGACAATTCCAAGGCTTGATCTTGATGTAGCATCTGCAAGATAGTGGAACGCTTCTAACAGATGGTCCAGATGGTCCATAAACATCCAAGAGAACACATTGATATTGTCAAGGTATACTAAAACAGGACAGCTTCAAGTCACTTAAGATCGTGGCCATAGCCCACTGGAACAAAGTCAGGGCGTTACATAACCCTTGGGGCATACGTGTGGGTTGGAACAACCCCTTTGAGGCGATTATAGCGCATTACTTCCATTCTGCCAATGGCAACTCAATGTACCAGTACCCTGATATCAAGTCCATGGTAGAAAACTAGTTAGCCCCTTTAGTTGATATAAAGCGTCATCAATCTGTGTGAGGGGTAGGAATTTACTTTGTGACACTATTAAGCTTTCAGTAGTTGATGACCACCCAGTTGGTGCCATTTTTTCTTAACAATTAGCACTGGCAAAGCCCATGGACTCTTTAATGGTTCTAACATTCCATGTTCAATGAATTAGTATACCTCATCAAAAACAACTTTCTCTGCAACTTCCAAGCGCCAATTAGGATGGGAATGAATGGGGGTGATCATCCGTATCCACATAAAATACATAACCCCCCATGCAAATCCAAATTGTGGTCAGTGGATGTGAAGATTCCTATTATTTTCAGACAGGACCATAAACCATATCCTTCTGTTCCTCCAACAGCCCAGGAAGAGCTTCCCGCGGAACCACTGTTATTATGCCAAATGGGGTTTTTACCAGTAGGCCAAGGTCCACTAAGACCCAAAATTGTGAATATGATAAACCTCATCAATAGGGGTCAAGTGTAAATAAACCACCACTTGGTGCCTTTGGACCTTCATATACTCCTTCTGTAGATTTGCTATTAATACTTTCACTTCCCCATGCCCTGGTAACAGTATTCCAGAAGCCAAATTGGGTTTAAGCTGAGATTGCTGGTAGGGCCCCATAATCTTTCCATATAAACTTACTATGACGTCTATTTCATGCTTTGCTCCTAATATGACCTGATGCCCAGAAGGTATGCTTAAAGAGTTTTCAGCCTGTAGTGGAATACCGTTGTACTTGTAGATCTGGTTAGGGATGTCTCTGGTCCTCTGCTTTATTTACTAATATCAAACAGGAGTCACCCCGTCGCTATATACTATATTGATCTGATTGGAGCGGATTGGGTTCTTTGGGACTCCGCTGGAGGTAAAATAAATGGGGATATGTTGTCCCAGAATACTAATTGTTTCATCCGCCATATTGACCACTGCCCCAAATTTCCGCCTGAATTCAGCTCCGATCAACATGTCATAGTTTTTATAGGCAGAACCACTGCTGGGGTGGAAGCCCTGACTGAGCCAAACTGCAGGGTAACGTGATATAAGAGCCCTCTGACACAGTGTTTTGTGCCCCTGCGGTCCCATACATTACTCTGTGTTCCACATCAGGCTTTAGAGGAAGCTTATCCACAAGCTTGGTGAAAATTCTATTGACTGGAGCGCCAGTATCCTTAATAGCTCAGATTTTTGTGTTATGAACAAAAATATCACAATAAGTATACCCAAATAGGAAGAACCGTTGGTGTTTATTACATAAACATCCAAGGCTATTTATCAAGAAAAATGACAATACCAGCGCTGACGTGAGGATACTCCTGTTTAATTTTTTCTACTGGAATTGCAACGTTTACCTCCACTAGGGAGGCAACGTCCGTTGAGGTTCCAACATCACTTATGCCACTTCAATCAATGATTTGCCAGGCATACGGCCTTTCCACATATCGGTGGAACTCCAAGTCTTTAGGGGTTGGGTCGCTCTATTGGACTAAAGCTGAGATATTGTGGGGAAGTTGTTGATATAATAAGTTTTCAGGCCAAGTACCGGGACTATTGCAACGTGACTCATGGGAATTGTAAGGGAAAAATTTGAATCAGCGGAGGTAGAGCATCCTGTCTCTATTCCGCTTGAGTTTTTCTCTTTTTATCAGGACAGTTGGTACTGCATGAACATGCAGGTTGCTGGGGCAGTTAGCCACATAGTGGCCTTTTTGGCTGCATGAGAAACAAGCATTCATAAACAGCTCCTGTCTATGGATCACGCCCAAAGGTCCAGGTCAGAAGTTAAATGATGAATTGTAAAATGGCTGGGTACAAGCCAGCTGTTCGTAAGGAGGGCGGAAAGGACCTGCAGCTTATTGAGTGGGCGAGTAATGCTCAACGGATTTTAACCAGGTTGTTGTAATCCATTTCCCAATGAAGATGCAGCATCGATTGCAGGGGCTTTCCGGTTCATGTTGGGAGCACAAAATGTGACAGAGAGACGTCATAAAGAATTACCAATTTGTAAAAGCTCCGAATCTTCTTGAAAGATGTGGGTCATAGCTTTAACAGTTCTCAATATGGCTTAACTGAAATTATCATTGCTATGCCCATGTCCTCGTTGGTTAAGATATTTGCTCCCATTAACTCATGAGCTTCAGCCGTGAACTGCTCTTCAAACGCCATCAGGAACTCGTTATTTTGAAAATTTATTGTTAGAAAGTTGGCCTTGCGATGTTACATCTTTGCCACGCCCCAAACTATGGAGCACATTCTCCTTCACCTCTTTATAGGTTACAGCATTACTATTATGTAACATGTGACCTGTTCAGCGCTCTTGACATCCAGAGAGAATAACAACAGTTTAGCTTTCCACCAATCCAATGCTCCTTTCATGGTGAATATGAACCTTTTTTCTAAAATCCATGCATGTTCCCATCTTGACTAAAAGGTGGAAACTTCTTGATCCATATAAAATCACCCAGCTCCATGCTTAAGGCTTGGGGTACAGATGGATAGGTTCAGATCAGCTAAGGGGAACATCCCCTTGTGGGCAAAAATAGGGTCGTGAGGATGGATGTAAATCAACGGTAGCTGACCTGTAAAAGGTTGGATTGTGGGGTGGGACTGCCATGTCCCCCAGGGGGTACTTGCAGGATGACCCATAGTATCCCTCACTGGGCTCACCGCTAACTGCACCCTTACCTCCCTCAACAGTCTGTTCAGCAGAAAAGTTCATCAATTATCTGTTCCATTTTAACTGAATAGCACCGACACCGCCTGTATCTTAATACTTGCCTAAGCTCTTCATTTTCATTCTATAATTCACAGAAGAATTTTCGCTCTAAGTCCAGTTTCTGCTCCATTTCTTCTAGTCGTGGGAGGACATCCTTCAATGTGCCCTGCATTATTTAATTCTGCCATCCAGTGTTGCATGCTTGTCAGTTTGCTTTGTCCATTTGATTGATTAGAGCAGGTCATTCCCGACCAACTCCTCATTATACTGTTAAAGGTTATCCAAGCGCACTTTCATACAGCGTACTCCGATGTTTCAATGAACAGAAGAGTAATGGCTTGAGCCCAAACTTCCTGACTGGAACTTTAAAATGATTAATCTAACCTAAAAAATGGCTGTATTCTGAGGTCACTAAGAAAGAGCTGGTCAAATGTTCAGCCATCCACTGGTTATTCCACTCAGCATAAAGTTGACTAAATTTGATTGCCATTGTGTCAGCGTGATCAGCCATCTGCCGCTCTAACAGGGTAACATGGTCCCTCATCCAAGCCACCGCTGTGTCAATTCCTTCCACCTATTAAGACATTTCCACCATAAAGCGCTCAGTGTTATTACCCAGCGTCATGAAATTCCTGATCCATTCAGCCAAAAGCTTGAATCAGTCTAACAATTCTCCTATTACTTAGAGTAACTCATAATTCAAGCTGAAACTAATTTTTCCATGCGATGGCAGACTTCCATGAAATGATTGATTGCGTGCACTAGCACCCCATGTATTTCCAAGAAAGAGTGGTCGAGCCATTAAAGTAAGAAACAAGTGTCATTTTGTTACGCTTGGACAAAATGCATGACATCACCAATCTCAATGTCATTTCAGGCCAACACATGCAGTAGTTAGCAGAAAGAAGGCTGATCGTATGCCACCAGGTCTCTTTTTTTTAGTACTAGATGGTCCCAACCCGCCACCAGGTCTCTTCAGCTCCATGGGAGCTGAGCCAGCAAGACATCGCATTGTGTTAACATCTAAGTAAGACATATACAATTCATAACGGGCTTCTTAGTCACGTTATTTTATAAAAAAGACTTAGGGCATATCACCCACATCTTCTTTGTAACGGCGGTAACCTTGCAAGAGCCATTCCATTATACCTCAAAGTTGCTGAGGGGTTATGTTAGTGGATCTGCCCTGTTGATCTGACTCTAATGCGGAACAAGCTGCTAACTTTAGTTCCATTCTGTTTCCTCATCTCCTGGTTTCATCACTGTAAATAGCGCTGGTTCCTTGTTATATGTTTCCGTTGGCTCCCTAAATTATCAGTTGTGTACCCTACTAAGTTCTGACATAATTAGTGGTGGCTCATCATGATTCCCTAGTTGTCATTGTACTACAGTCGACCAGTGGGCCCCTTGTAGTGAGCACTACTGTTTACTTTGGCGGTATTTATTAAATCCGCTAAGTTGGTTATACAGGATTTAACACCACTGTTTAAATGAAGGAAGATGTGAAGATCATTGATCCTTGGTAAATAATAACGATATTTATAAATTATGGATCTATATCCCCAACTGACACTATTTTATTGTATATAAAAACGCATCCTACTTCTGCTAATTTCATTCCTCTTTTACTTCATAGACTCTCCCTTCCATTCACTCATTCAGCTATTAATATTCAAATTATTTCAGTTGATTTTGACCCATCAGCTTATTAACTCTCAGTTCAAACAATTTTAGGGGTTTCATCCCATCACAAAGGGTTTGGCTGAAAATCATCAATTTGCTGAACTATCAGTACTTTGATTAATTCACTTCAAATTGACATGATCTTCCATTCAACCTTGAGGCTTACCTCAACTCATAAAATATGTTCAATAGGTATATACTTTATCTTCCAGTCATCAATTTATCAATTTATCAACAACCACAAGGTTGAAATCTGTTAAGGTGTCAAATCTCAGTTCACGTATATTCACTAATATTCTTACAATTCACTGTAATAGGACAGCGGCCTTGTCAAACCTAGAAAAAGGGGACAACTTGTATAACAAGCGGGATTTTTATTTATAAGGTAATTAGAAGCATAGGGCAGTATTAATACTGACACTGGCTTTAGGCTCGTGGAACTTTTTTGCTAAAGCTTGTGTTCAAAGGCATAAAGAAAAAAGGATCCCATACTTTCTGGGATTCTTCTGAGATATGCTCTTTCTAATAGCGTTCCTATCAGTGCCTTTCCTTTTCAGGAGAGTATCTATAACTCTCCAGTTCCCTGCTTGGCGGTGCACAAAACACTGGACCAAGGCATGGGAACTCGTCGTAGGAGTGAACATAAATAGCCCAGCAGAAAGCTGGAGCTAAAGTGACATAAAGCTAGGGTGTGTAGCATTATAAAGATGATAATAGAGCGAGCAAAAAGCAAACTTGGATGTGCCCCAAGGGACAGTTCATAATCAAGTTTTGTACAGGGCTAGAGTGCATGAGTGACCTGGTTTGGAGGGAACCTGGTAGGCCCAGCGGTGTACCTGAGGCTGTAATTATTTAAAATAAATAAATTGGCTAACACATCATGAGCCTCCTCAAAGAGGTTCGCGCACAGGTTTGCCCAAGTCAACATATATAAAATGTAAAAATGACTAAGGGGTTTAGTAGGGAAGGTGTCAGGCAAACAGCAAGTAAGAACTAGACCGGCCTGTCATCCTAGGTGCCAGATCACCCAAACGGCAAACCAGAATGCCAAAGGCACTGCTGCTGATACAACGGATATGAAACTGGAAAGGAGTTTCACCAATAACTGCTAGTGAGCCATAATTTTGTATAGGCACATAATAGAATACCAGATGAAAACGGCCATTAATTCCTAGGGGTGTGAGAGTGCTGGCAGAAAAGGCGGTTTAATTTTTAATATAAAAACTGAATTTTGGGGAAAGTTTAATAGAAAATTCAAAGAAGAAAAATTGACCAACAATTTTCCCAGTGCAAAGCGACTGATTAAATAGTGGTCAATTAGGGAGGAAACGAGCTGGGATTTGGTCCCTCAAGTTTGACCTAACCAGCGAATTTTTTGGGATTGGGGAAAACATACGTTCACTGGGAACTAACATTAAAGGATTTGGCAGCAGGCCAGTCACTGTTGTTCAACCTCAAACGCCCAAGCTGAAACTTGACTACATTTATGATGGTTGGCATGATGGCGTTTAGCCTGATGAGCAGCGGGAATTCCCCTTAGGCCACTCCATGTAGGGGTGGTCCCAATTGGTTGGGAACAGGTTCAGGATACCCAACATGCCCCTTCCTGGTCGCTTGGCCATTCATTCAGTTAAAAGTGTTGCATTGGCTTCAACTCCCAATTGGCTGGAAGGGAGCTTCAAACAGTGATTAATGGTGTCTGATGCTGCTACCTGCACATCGGGGATCATCCCAGTAATTTTGGGAGTGGGTTAATTTTGATAATTGAGGTGTTGACTGAATTGAAATTGTTAGCAATTCCGGCCAATGAGTTAATCTTCATTTCTTTTTGACTATGTGGATCCCAATCATCAGGCTCATATCCACTTGTTTTCAGAATGATTGACTTAATTTTGGCAATTTTAGCACAAATTTCCCTGATCAGGCGTACAAGTTTGGGAGAGTAGATTGTGGGCACTGGGGGAGGGACCTGAAGAGGGAGGGCTGTTACCCAGCGCTCATCTACCATGTGGGTGAGATCGCCCTGGGTGACAAGAGGTACCGCCACCCTCTTCAGAGCCTTTTTGTTTAGAAATGGGAAGAGGGCCCAGTTGACAAAAAGGGGATATTCCCCTGGACTTACATTACCCTTTCCTTTTTCCAAAGGAAGGGCGCCACCGCCAGGAAACTGCACAAGGGCCACATTTTTGTGCGCCTTGGGTAGCTTGATCGCCATTACTATTGCGACCTTTTGGGGGGATGGGGGGCGTTAGGATAGGATTTGTGAAATGCCCGACCAGCTCCATGCAGTTAGCGCAATTGTGAGCATTCACCCAACTGTTCTCATAAACTGAATACCCTCTCCAGGCCACAAGATACTGGAACAACTGCCAGTATTTGCGGGATGCTAAGATGTTTTCCACCTTGGCTTATTCCGCATCCTTGATCACAATAGGTTCAGGATTGACAGGGATGAACCCCTTGAATGGGGACGCAGGGACACATGAAAGATGGGGTGCTGTTTCTAATGAGCTGGCAGTTTCAAACAAAAAGCACCATTGCCCAAGTCTTCCTCCACCAGGTGGTGACCTGAACATTTGCTTGCAAACTTTCAGGAAGGTACCAGCATCCACAGGTGGTGAGTGTCCAACATGATGTGAGAACCCACCGCGATATTATGACTGGGAAGCTGTTTGTGATCTGCGAACCATTTATAATCATTGATAGCTTTTGTGAGGTGCTCCCATACTAAGGACTGGGTCAACCGGATATTCTCAATGTGTTCTGTGGCAGAAGGAACATCTGGATGTATACAAGAGCTGACTAAAAAAGAGGGTTTATAACCTAGCGTTGCTTCATAGGGAGAAAACCCCATAAAGACATGAGTACTGTTGTTATAAGCAAAGTGGGTGAGAGGGAGGTCATCAGCCCAAGTATCCTGGGCAGCCAAAGCGTAACAGCACAAATAATGTTCCAAAATTTGGTTAACCCGCTCGGTTTGTTCATCATACTGGGAGTGGTAAGTGGTGGAATGACAGGGGGTGATTTTTAGGATGGATAAAAGCTCATTCCAAAATCGTGCTTTAAATTGGGGTCCATGGTCACTAATGATCTCCTGTTGGAGGCCAAACATTAAGAACACGTGGCGTACAAAGACTGGGAAGTTTCTTTGGATGTGATCTCAGAAGTACATGGAATAAAAAGGGAAAATTTGGTGAAGCGATCAACCACCACCATCACTGCTGTAAACCTCTTGGAATAGAGGAGTTCGACAATAAAGTCCACAGACACTAATATCCATGGACCCTCCGCCTGTTGTAATGTATGCAGAAGTCCCTTCCTTCCTGAGTGGTCCAATTTTGCCCAAGCACAGATAATGCAATTGGCGATCCAACCTGGAACTTCCTTAGTTAAGCCTGCCCAGTTATAGGTTCACTTTATCAATTTGATGCATTTTTTGTTGCCCAGATGGCTGATCATGGGAGGGTCGTGATGCGCCTAAAATACCTCAGCTCAGAAAATAGGGGGGACCCAGATTTGCGACCTAAAATAGATGAGTCCCTCCACCAAGGATTACAGAGAGTGTTTATGATTTTGGAGGGACAATTGCTTGAATAACTCCACCCCTTCAGGGCAGGTCATTTGACTGGCTAAGACCTGAGCCACAAGCAGGGCATCAGGGGCAAGGGTGGCGGAAGAAACGATGGGGGAACAATTGTCAAAATTTGGGCAGCGGTAATAATGGTAATGAGATCCACTTCTTCCGAATCTGTGGGACAGTGGGCGGGGTTTTGGCTGAGGAAATCAGGAAGTACATTTAGCGCACCTTTTATGAATTCCTATTTAAAATTGGAACTATACAAGTCCCAATAAGTTCAAGCTTGCCGGCGCGCCAATTTCTGGGGTATTTGAAAATACAAGAGAGCCTGGTGATCCATGCGGACTGTTAACTCATGTTGAGCACCCTGTAACAGGTACCTCCAATGAGTTAGTGCCCATGCTATGGCTGCCAACTCCTTGTCATAGATGGCCCAAGACTGCTCCATAGAGGTAAAATGTCAGGAAAAATAGGTGACCAGGTGTTCCAAGCCATCATGCTCTTGGAGCAACACTGCTCCCACTGCTACTGAGGAGGCATCACATGCAATGATATACAGCTTAGCGGGGTCTTCATGTTTCAAAATGGGAGGGGATAAAAACACCTCTTTAATCAATTTGACCGCCTGCTGGCATTCGGGCATCCAGAAAAATGGTACATTCTTTCCTGTAAGGGGGTGGAGCGGGGCAGCAAGCTGGGAAAGTGCCGGGGAAAATTTCTTTAAGAAAATGATGGTTCCCAAGAAGCTCCATAAATTGTTTTAGGTTGTTGGGGTTGGCCATACTCAGATAGCATCCAACTTATTGGGAGGAATCGCGTAGCCATCTTTAAGGATGAGGTTCCCAAGAAAGGTAACTTCCTCCTTATAGAACTCACATTTGGAAGGCTTAACAAACAAGCCTGTCTTATGTAAGGCGGTCACAACCGCTTCCAAGTCAATTGCATGTTGTTCTGGAGTCAAGGAAGTGAACCAGAATGTCATCAATTTATGCAACCTTGCAAGTAAACCGGAGGTCACCCAGTACATTGTCAATCATATGTTGAAACGTGGCGGGAGCATTCTTCAACCCAAAGGGCATTACGTGGAATTGGAAAATGCCTCGCTTCATCTGGATTGATGTTAACCATTCTTGTCCTTTCATTACCCAAATCTGTTTAAAAGCATTGACGAGATCCAGCTTGGAGAATACCCAAGATTTGGCGATTGCTTGGCTTAAGTCTGCTCTAAAGGCAGGGGGTAGGGATCAGAAACCGTGACTTTAACTAAGTGCCCATAGTCCATGCAGGGACGGATGGAACCATCAGCTTTTTTAGAAAAGACAATGGGAAACACGAAATGTGATGTCTCCTTAAACAAACATTCTTTTTTCAACATATCATCCATCCAAGTGTTGAGTGCAGCCTCCTCCTCTGCTGTGTGGGGATACATTGGGCAGTTGAGATTCACCAACTCCACCGTCATACGGAATCCATAGTCAAATCTAGTGTGAGGAGGCAGATGATCTGCCTTTTCAGAATCAAAAATGCTTTGGTAGCACATTAAACTTTCTGGAAAATTGGATGGTATGCCCGCAGGAGAGTCGAGGGAAGTGATAGAACTATGACCTTGAGTTTTCTTAAGAGTGTCAATCAGGGGAAATGCAACCTCCAGTTGATCATTAATGAATGACAGCATGTTAGAATCCAGGTGGATCTTGACATGTTGCCGGCGCCACCATCCCACTCCTAAGATCACCAGAAACACCAAGTTTGGCATAGCGGAAAAACGATTGCAGAAGCTGAACTGTTGTATTAAAACTGTGACTGATCGGTGAACCAGGTATGAGGTTTGGGAGGCTGATGATGCAACCATCACCAAAGGACTTGCATCCAGGTCAATCTCCAATTGCTGGGCCAGTTCAACACTCACAAAATTGCCTGTGGCTCCAGTGTCCACCAGGGCCTCAAAGGAGATGTGATGGGACCCAACACTAATATTCATGGGTAATAAAAAGTAAGCAAGTTCTCTTTATTGGTAGTTGTGGATGAATCCAGTGATACCAAAAAGATGGTAGTGGGGTCAGGGGAAACTGCTAGGCTAAAGGGGGGGGGGAGGTAAACTCATTGCAAGTCAGGATGCCAGATCCTACTGACATGAGCAAAATAGCCTTTGCAACTATGGGGTGTGGATTTAATGTTTTGAGTGGAACTGAGCTAATATGGACAGGGAAGATCTTCTTCACAACCCGGTTTAGTTGAAAAGGAGGAACCATTGCTATGCTAATATCTATGAGAAAGGCGGAAATGGTCAGAAATAATGGTTGGTCAATTATGTTAGGCAAACAGCAATTAAGAATTAGGCCTGCCTGTCAGCCTAGGTGCCAGAGCACCCGAACAGCAAACCAGAATGCCAAAGGCACTGCTGCTGGTATGACGGATATGAAACTGGAAAGGAGTTTCACCAGTAACTGCCGGTATGCCAGAATCTCATACAGGCAGATAATAGAATACCAGACAAATATAACCGTTAACCCAGAGGGGTGTGTTAGTGTCAGCGGAAATAGCTGTTTATTTTTAAACATAAAAAACTGAATTTTGGGGAAAGTTTTTAATGGAAAATTTAAGAAAAAAAAATTGACCAACAATTTTTCCAGTACAAAGCGACTGACTAAATAGTGGTTGATTAGGGAGGAGACAAGCTGGGATTTGGTCCCTCAAGTTCAACCTAACCGGTGAATTGTTTGGGAATGGGGAACAGATAAGTTCACTGGGAACTGACATTAAAGGATTTGGCAGCAGGATGAGTCACTGTCAGTTCTACCTCTAATGCCCAAGCCAAAACTCAACTACGTTTATGACGGTTGGCATGATGGCATTTAGCCTGATGAGCAGCAGGAATCCCCCAAGGCCACCCCATGTAGGTGCGGTCCCAATTGGTTGGGAACAGGTTCAGGATACCCAACCCGCCCATGCCCGGTCTCTGGGCTGTTCATTTGGTTGAAAGCTTTGCATTGGCTGCAACACTCAATTGGCCAGAAGGGAGTTTTGAACTGTCATTGATGGCGTCCAATGCTGCTACCTGCATGTCAGTTATCACCCCCAATGATTTTGGGAGTGGGTTAACCTTGATGATTGAGGTGTTGACCAAATTAAAACTGTCAAAAATTCCGGCTGATGAGTTAATCCTCATTCCTTTTTGACTATGTGGATCCCAATTATCGGGCTCATTTCCACTTGTTTTTGGACTGATTGACTTCATTTTGGCAATATTAGCGCAAATTTCTCTGATTAGGCGTACAAGTTTGGGAGAGGAGAATGTGGGCACCAGAGGAGGGACCCAAAGAGGGAGGGCTGTTGCCCAGCGCTTGTCTACCACAGTGGCGAGATCACTCTGGGTGATGAGTTGTACCGCCACCCTCTTTGGAGCCTTTTTGTTTGGAAATGGGAAGAGGGCCTGGTCGATACACAGGGGACGTTCCCCTGGATTTACAGAAGGTGACCAAGGAGAAATGTTAGTAATAAGCAAAAATAATCTACCTAACTTGGGAAATCGTGGATTGGAGAAAGTGGTATTAAGCCTTGGTGCACCAACAGGCGCATGCTTCTATCTGACAGTGTAGCATACTTTGAAACTGACCTTACTTGAGTGATCAATTGAAGTTGAACCTGACCTGAGCTCACAATTTTATAAATAGAACTGGTTTCAAACCCCCAAAAAATTATTTAACCATATTGTGCCGTTGTCATTCAACATTTAGCTCGTCCATTTTAATGCAAGAGCTGAATCAAGTGGCTGGGCGTTTTGCACCTCACTTGTACCAACCTGTGCATACCTGGCCTGTACCCAGCGTTGGTCCAAGGTGTGCTTGAGATCAGAAAGGACCTGAAGTTTAACCTTCTGGACCTCCTGCCACCTAGCCTTGTCGTTGAAGTTGGTGCCTTCAATCAGGACATGTAAACATGATACTCCTGTATACTTTGCTTCACTCAACAACGGTAAACTAGAGGGATAATTATCCGATTGAGGATTAGGGAGCAAATCACTAAAAACTCGGGATATTTCCATTTTAGTCTTGCTCAACCAGTTGCAAGTAGATCCTGGAAAACGTCCAATAAACATAGATTCTCCTGCTGAATATTTTATACCAGTGAGAATAGACCATATTGAGGATAGTGATAGAGGTAGTGGGAGCAGATCTAATCTTTAAAGGCCAAGAGCCAATGTAAGTACTAGATTAAGGGAGAAAGAATTGCACTTGAGGGTTAAGGGATTATGAACTATTGTGTCTTTATATCCAAGGACCCAAGGCGAAAGCACCAAAAAATAATTTAATACAACTTTAATGACTCCTTAAGAAGTTGAGGGCCACGCGCTAAGAACTTCCTTTAGCATTGAATCCTCCTTATAAGTAAGAATGAAGTATAATATTAGCTAAATATTGCATGAGCTGATGTTTGGTCAAACCAGCTGCAACAACACGTCACCTTTGTATGAAGGTTCATTCAAGGGATTTTACCGGTAGGCCTTCTGATCCCACATGGTAGAGTAATATTTGGGGAATGGGGATTTCAAGCTGACACCCCCATCTCATTGAAAGTATCATAAAAATTTCCCCACCTCCCAGTTTTCCCTTTCAAAGGTAAGAAACCTTCCTTGTCAGAGCAATTTTAGTAGATGATTCCTGGGAGGCCAAGGTTGATGGAATTCTTGCAACATAGAAACCCCATCATTCAGTGAGTTATTTGGTCACCTGGAAGGGATTTACCTCCTATGAGAACAGATGGTTAAGAGCTATAGTTTGTGCCCACAGCAGAGAGCTTATTGAGGCTTTCCATAAATCAAACCCTAAATCTCCATGTCCCCCCCCAGAAAATTGCCACCCCTAGACATCATTTTGCCTAAGGTACATAAGAACTACGTTCTAGTGAAAGTTCCTGGTGGCGTAAATACAATTGTCCAAATAGTGAAAAAATGTAAGTCTCGGGGATGCAACTCCTGAGCCTAAAATGAGAGGCGTTTCCCTTCAGGTTAAAGAGGAGGCCAAAAAGGCTGCTTCCCTCCTCATCAACAAGGGCAATTTAGTTCATATTGTGGAGAGAGATGGGTGACAGTTTAACCTCTGAAGGTTTTACCCTTGCCCATTTTTCCCACCACCAAGGAGTTTGTGGAGAGAATCCAGAGGTTATGTCAGGAAGTGGTGGTGGCCAGAGGTTATCGCCAACAGGTAGGTAGACAATTCCCCAATACCAGAATGCGTTATATTAGTTTGAGTTCCATATAAGTGTGTAAATTGATATTGAATGCAATAAAATTTTTCAAAAAAAAAACTCAAGCTCATAATTTCCTTTCTAAATTTTTACATTGCCCCCAGAGAAGGAGAGCTCATCCTCAATAGGTTTGGGCATGTCAAACCTGTATGATTTAAACTACATCGCCCTAAAAGCTTTTCTTTCCAGTTACAATCAGAAATTGTAACCAATGTCAGGCCACGAGGGAGCAACTCCTCCCATGCCCATAATTAGTCAGGGCCTCAAAGCCCCCAGCGAGTTAATAGGCTATAAAAACCTTAAGTAAACTAAAAGGGAAAAGAGATAACAAAAAATGGTTCTTTATTGAAAAAATATTTAATGTATTTATAGAACCTCAATGGATCAGGATTAGGTGGAATCAGGAGTGGGAATTGATTAACAAATATATATAAATAATACAAGGGGAGTAAAAGAATCCTTAGCATATGTCTCTGGTGCTTCCAAAAGGGGTTAATTGATTGAGCGATGTTGGATGGTAATTTCCTGTGGCCCAATTGATTTTTTGGCATACTCAGCATTAGTTGCAAGTTCTACACTTATTATTAAATTTATTATCAGGGTCAATCCCTGATACTTTGGATTGGGCTTACCCCAAGTTATTTGAGAGCCTAATCTGGTATCCGCCCATAGGCGGGTCATGACCCTTAGTTAGGTCTTCCCCCAATAAAGGGAGAATCCTGACAACGGATTCAATTCAAAACATAGAAAGTTTGATAATCAGTAAGAGGAGATGAGTACACGCCTAATACCAAGTAAATGCTGGGTAAATATGGTAAAATGCACAGGTTTACTGTTTGCACTGCCTAAAGTTTAAAAACGCCATGGGGACACTGGTGGCTTGGAAAGAAAGAAAAAACAAGAAAACCGCGGTGAATAATTCACTGGAAATCTTGGAATGGCATACCAAGTGTAACCAGTACATTACAACTCCCCACTCACAGCCACTTTCGTCAGTGGAATTTGGAGCCCAAGTTTACTTGAACATTAATTCAACTGCTCTATGGGAGAAGTTTTGTGAAGACGTATGCATCCACTTCAGACAATTAGTGTATGTAGAACCACACTCAATGACCTGATATTGGTTGTATCTTGGGTTCAAAACAGAAAAAGCATCAGACACAGCTGCACAAGTGTGCACGGTGGTCAGCCTCCCAGAGGGCCAATGGGTGGTCAAAACCAAGCACATGTGATGGAAAAAATCAAATCAAATTTTTGTGACTCTTGATTTCCTTCCTATGGCCATCAAGTGTGAAGTCCTCAAGAGTCATCTCAAAGCAGGACTCCAAAGCTATGGGTAAATCAGCTCCTTCAAAATGCAAAATTATACTGATGCCTGAACTCAGACAGATAAGGTGATAACTGTGATCACCCCGTTCTCAGGGGTAGCTTAGGATCTAACTCAGATCCCACATACCATGACACTCACCATCAACAAACAACGGACTCAGCTGTTCCACTTAACAATTGACAGCGCATCGCCCATATGCACTTATTGTCAGGCGTTTGGACCCAAGCTACACACTTTTCCCACCAGAGAGTAAAATATTTTGAATGAAGCTTTCTTGGAAGCATTGGTTGAAGGACAAAATGAGCCCACAGTAGACTCAAATGTCACATTCCCATGAGGTGGTGTGCTATATCCAGGTAAAACCTGTGTCTCCACAATATCGAAAAAAGAAAAACAGCACGCTGAGTGCAGTTCAAGGCAGCGGCCACGGCGGCCTCAGTCATCCCCCTCCCCAGATCCAAGATGACCAGGACGAGTTTTCCGCTTCAGTGGAATTCCAATATCTTACCCAATCAGATGGGGGTACCATCCCACAAACCTGCAATATGTTCATGATACACACGCTGGATTCATGCACAACAAACACAAGCAGATTTCCTAATCTGGATATTGCAGAGTTTTTTGGAAAAGAATCGTTGGACATGCTTGATGGTGTACCGCATAATCTCAAGAACTTGAAAAACTGCAAAGAGAAAAAATCAACTAAACAAGAGAACCACGGCTAAAAATGCCCTCAAAGATAATAACTATTTTCCTTATGATACGCCATCCTAAAACACTTGCCAATAAAGACAGTTGGCTGAGCTTGCATGGCAGCAAGGAGCATCAGGGCCTGAGGGCCTTATCCTCACTCCTAAGGAGTGATGGGGGTATCCTTTACAATAGGGACGCTGAACATCGCCGGACTCAAGACCTCTCCATCCTGGGTTAAAAAACTGATCTTCCTAAAATTTGATTTGCCTTTGGACATCCTGAAATTCAGAAAAATCCACTATCTGCAGGGTGCTGAGGACACATGGGCAACCAGGTTCCTCCCCTCCCAATCTTTTTGGTCGCCACACTGTGGGGTGCTGATACGAGCAAATTGCAATTTTAAATTTATAGAAAAAAGAACAACACATCTTGATGGACGTGTGCTTGTTGTGACCTTTTCAAGGGAAGCTTAAATGCACACAATAATTAAAATATATGCACTGACCTGTGCGTAAAACTGATGTAAATTCATCTTGGATTTGGCCTCTCTCCCCTCCCATCTAAATCCTTTGTGGTTGGCGACCTAAATTGTTGGGAAAATCCACAATAGACTTCTGGCCAACTGCACATAGTCAACTGCAGGGGCATTTTTCTTTTTTGGGTGATGAAAGCTACCTTGGGCCTCTTTGATACCATCCTCAATCAAGCACCATTACTACCCAACATGTCACGTCCCCATTTAAACAATGGGCAGTTGGTGTCTATGTCCCATATAGATTTTTATTTTGGCCCCAATGGAATTCCGCTCTCAGATCTCACAATTTGAAATGACAAATATAGATTTCTCAGACCACAAGATGGTCTCAGTGTCATTTACTTTGTCAAGTCCAGTTCAACAGGCACCTGAATGGAGTAAACTTCGGCCAACCATTCTCAAGTTACCCACAGTCTTGAGTTGGATGGACACTGCCACATCGACACAGGAGTTCACAGCTCCTTTACTGTGTGGATCCCCTATCAACTTGGTCAAAATTCAAAAACAGCCGCAATTTCTCAAGGATGCCACATTTCATCGTGGTGCTCTTGGGCTGCTTCAGCAGTCATCAAATGCGCCTTGGTGGAGGTGGACCACTTGGAGAATAATATTCTCAGATCAGGGTACAGACCTGCTTGTGGCCACAAATGGGCCAAAGCGTTAGTGCGGCTTAACGCACTGATCAGACAACACAAACACTGCATTTGTGTACAGTTTAAAGCAAAAAAATATTAGTACAGGTGCAAAATGCACCGCATATTTTTTCCACTGATTTTCCACCCTGTGCCAAAACTTGGCCTGCACACAGGTAAGGCGTTCAGACAAATCTGTAACAGATCAGGTGGTACCTGATCCATACATTGCTACAGATCAGTTAGGACTAGATCCATATATGGAATTTATAAGAAGAAGTTTCTGAATGAAGGGGAATCAGGTCAAGGTAAATTTGATGGTCCTAAGCCAAAACGCATCCAAGTCAATATGATGTCAGACTTATGATCAGTTTGGACGATGATTCAATGGGGAATGGAATCTTTGCCCAAGATGTGCTGGATGGTTCAGGAGAGCTTGGCATAGAGGAAAGCTTATTTTATATTTGCAAAATCACTATTTATTTGGGGGATAGGTTGTCTTGAATAACCATTTTTTGTCTTCTAAAATAATCCTAAAATCAAATAAAGATTTGTTTGCTTAACTGAAAGAGTATTTTATTTTAAAATAGAATAATCAGATCGAAGACATGGGCTCCAATAGTGGACACAGTGTGGCGTTGGCGTGGATCTCAGTATCCTCCTACAGCGTGTGGACAGGGATCTGAGGGCACGTGGCAATGGCGAAACTTGGCGGATGGGTTCAGGGATTGGCTCTGGCAGGCTGGTCCCTAGTAGAGTCAGTTATGTGGCTCTTACTTTCTAATTTCCTTATGGAATATTGGCGCGAACCCATATGTTACAAAATCTATCACATAAACGTTGGCAGAAGTATTGATCTAAGTTTGAAAATATTATTCTGAGCTATACAGGGCTGACCCAGTCAATCAAAACAAAACAGATGAATTTCTAGCCAGCGCACACATTCATACTGTTTCCCGCTACCCAGAACTTTTGAATTTAATAACTCAAGATGAACTCTGGTACACTGTTAGAGGTGCACCACACAGGAAGAGCCCAGGTCCATATGGGATTCCTTTTGAGTTCTATAATAAATATTTAAATTACCTATTCCCCCTAATGATAGCCTCAATGAACAAATGTCTCCTTGAGACACGTCTCCTCCTGGGGGGACAATAGGCTTATATGGTAACATTGTTTAAGAAGGGTTATAAGCTAGACTTAGAAAACTGGCGCCCTATTTCCCTCACTAACAATAATACCAAAATATTAATAAAAATAATGGCTAACTGATTAGGGGTCATTCCATCTGAGGCGTTATCCCCAGAGCATTTTGGCTTTATTCCCAAAGGTCTTTTGGTACAATATACATACTGTAGCTAATTTATGTCAATTCACAGCCACTGGGGCGCTTTTGTTTTTGGACCAAAAAAAGCGTATGACAGGGTAAACTGGGAATACCTCAGGGCATGCCTTCACCAGTTCCACCTTCCCCCACGATTTATCAGTTGGGCAATGATGCTTACTGAATCAGCTACAATGGCAGTATGAGGACCAGGTTTCCTCACTGATGTGGTGCGTACTCAGAGGGGCCTTCGCCAAGGTGACGCTCTGAGCCTCTTTTATACAACTTTAGCCTAGATCCACTTCTCTGCAGTGTAAACACACATATCACTTGTGTACAAGTGCAAGGCCAAGCACCAGTTAATATGCTTGCATTTGCAGATGATTGTGTGGTTGGGATAACCAGCAACCAGGATGCACGCACACTGTAGTCTAAAATTTGGGGATACTCCAAGGTTAGCAATGCAACACTCAATAAATCCAAAACTGAAGTCTTTCTTCTTGGTAGAGACCAAACACATTGGTCCCCAACACCCCTCAATCAGAGGTACACAGTAGTTCAGTCTATCATCAGAGCACCCAGGAGCCCACCCCAAAACACTCATTGCATACTACCTTTTGTGTTCATCCCCACTGAGAGCCCAGTACGCCACTTGGGAGTATGGATGGAGGCGGGCGGATATGCCAATTTGATAATGGAACAAACATACTAGCGAATGTAATAAAGCATATCACATCGTTAAGGGATCAACAAACCAGCTTAACAGGTAGAGTAGTGCTTGTGTAAGTCTGGGGAACGTCCCCTGGGCGTTGATCAGGTCCTTTATCTGTTCCCAAGTAAGAAAGTATTAAAGAGGGTGACTGTACCCCTCGTTACCCAGGGCGACCTAGCCACATGGTAGAAAAGCGCTGGGTAACAGCCCTTTCGCTTTAGATCCCTCCCATGGCACCCACACTCACCTTGGCAGAACTAGTACAGTTAATCAGGGAAATTTGTGCTGAGATCACCAAAATGAAATCGATCAGTCCAAAATTGAGTGGGAATCAGACCAATGTTCAGATTCCATGTAGTCAAAAAGGGATGACAATGATTTATCAGCCATAATTGCTGATGGTTTTGATTCGTCCAACATTATGATCATAAAAATCAACCCCCTCCCAAAATCGTCAGGGATCATCCTAATGGGCAGGCAATAGTATCGGACACCATCAATGAGGGTTTGAAGCTCCCTTCTGACAAATTGGGCATTGTGGCTGACGCAATGCTTTTGACTATATGAATGTCCCAGCGACTGGACATGGGCGGGTTGGGTTCCCAAACCTGTTCCCAACCAATTGAGACTGCCCCTACCTGGGGTGGCCTTGGGGGATTCCTGCTGCTCGTCAGGCCAAACACCATCATGCCAACCATTGGAAATGTAGCTGAGCCTCAGTTTGGACATTTGAGGTTGAACCAACAGTGACTCGGCCTGCCGCCAAATTCTTTGATGTCAGTTCCCAGTGAACTTATCTGCCCCATTCCTGAATAATTCGCCAGTTATGTCAAAATTGAGGGTCTCAATCCTGGCTTGTTCCTGCATCGATTGACTACCATTTAATCAGTTGCATCGCACTGAGAAAATTTTTGGTCAATTTTTTTCACTTTCCTTTGCGATAAAATTTTGCCTCAAAAAACAATCAATTTAGATTTTCTTGATTCCCTTCTGGCCACATTCCCAATGGCTTTTCCCTGGTATCCCGTCAGTCCATATACTGGATGGGTTCTACCAGTACTCATAGTCACTATGGCCCCTGCCATCATAGACTGGATTCAGCGAGCTAGATACTTCTGGCAATTTAACCCTGTCATTATGAACTTTTGTCAACAATATAATAGGATCTTGTGGCCTTATATCCATCACCTTCAAGCAAGGGTCCGCCCCCTTGTCTCCCCAGTTGAATTAACCCCGTATACTGGCGATCTTGTTGAAACCATACCCATGGTTCCACCCCCTGCAGCTAGACCTCCTGAGTCTGGGGTGGCCTCAATTTGGTTCGTTCTCAGGATGATATTCACTATTGTCTTACATCAATGATTTATCATTTACTAATGCCCGGTTCCATACAACGTAGTTCAGGCAGCAAAGCCTCTAGAATTATGGCTTGCTTTTTGGGTGCTTATGCATTCTGACTGGCAGTCCAGTCTAAACTTCTTCTGCCATTTCCATGACAGCTTTCCAACACTACGCTTCTGTCAAAAGTATGGTTTGCAGCTCAAGCCATCGTGTTCTCCCCATTTTTTCTTGCTTTGTTATATGCTTATTACAAGGTTGGCTGTGGCTAGGTTGATCTCCCCTGTACAATTGGAAGTCCTCTATGGTACACTCCAAAGCGGAGGAATGGTCCTACTTAACTATGTACCAAGCATCCAGGATTTTGAGTAAATGGATTGCTTCAATAACCAACCCTTTACTCCCAACTCAACACTGGTCACGCGCAGCACAATCCAACTTTGCCTGCACTATTGGCCTTTGTAACCCCACTAACCCCAACTCTCTTCTCACATATCTGGCAACTCACCCATCTGCAGCAGGCCCGCATGGGACCACGGCCCACTTTAAGATAATTCTACTTAATATGAGGAGTGCATAATTGAGGATCAGTATCAGCAGGTATACTCTGCAGAGGGGTCGTCCTACTCCTCAATTCAAACAGGAAGTCCGTGGGAAAGCCGTTCTAAACAATTTGGTATCCAGGAGGTCCCCTATCATGGCCAGAGTAGAATATCAGGATATGTTGGACATCCCATGCTCCTTAGAAACCAGAAAGACATCTGGAAATACACTTATCACCCCTATTTTACAGTCACCAGTATGTTCCCATATGTGGCTTTATGAAGCTGGTATACCATACTGCAGAATGATCCAACTCATCACACTCCTCATGTGTTGTGTGTGACCAATATGAAACGCTGGTCAACCGCATGGAAGGGTGCCCACCTTTAAAAGCGATATGGCGTGAGCTTCAGAAACTTTTTATCCAGGAGCAAACACAGATCTTTAGCTTATCTAGGAACATCTTCGCCTTGAACTTGAATTCACCTATAACACATCCTCCGAGCTTTAGTGGTGGCAATAGCTATGTGGCCTATCCACACGGTTGTCCTGGATGCCATTTCAGGATATACTCCCACCCTCCAGGAAGCTGTACGCCGATTCAAGTTGCACCTTATGGAACACTTCCAAGATTGGTTGTTTAGATATCTACCGTCCCATCAATGACAGTTAGTCTCATTCTGGTTCCCTGTATGTTCATCACTTCAGATCCTTTCCTTCATACGTGCTCAATAGTGGTGAAAGTCTCTATTCATGATACCCCTCTTCCTTTAATTGGCGTTCTTGCTGGCAACAGGAGACAGCACTAGCTTCTCTAGGATGCATCTAGTTTTATTAGTGCTTGATTAGTATTACATATCAGAAGTGTCCATCTCATGGTCAGACTTCCCCAAATAAATTTTTAATTAAACTATATCGCCCTTACCTTCCCTGTCCTTAGTTTCAGATCAAGAGCTGAAGGAAAGAAGAATAGCTACAAAAGCTAGGTGTTAATGCTTAGACAATGGCCCAGAATGCCGCGGGCTCAGCTAGCCTGGTGACTAGATAGAGGGACGTTCTGGAAGCTAAGTGATTAGAAATCAGTTAAAAATAATAACAGAGGCCCCATAATCAGCCAAAATGAAGTAATGGGGAAACCGCAGGTCTTACTGAAACAAATTGATAGCTGGGAGATCAAGGATGGTGACAACCCCTCAGAGAATCTTGGCTAGTGATTATAAAATAAATTGGAATAAAATGAATGGGAGACTAAAACAAACATATTGCGCCATTCAAAAAAGAACTATCTGGGTATAGTGGGGTCAATGGTATTTATGGCATTCGCAGCAGATTGGTGGGCAGGATCACAAATGAGAAGTTATTGAATTCTTAAACAGCGTGGAGAACCCTGGATTTCAGATCACGATATTTTCTCCAGAATTGCTTGGGATGAACTACAATTAGTGGTGTGCATCACCAGATACTGTTAATACAAAACATAGACGTGGAGGAAGATTTCACGCTATATAACTGGGAACATGGTGGTTTATGAGATATAGGTACCAAACTCAAATCAAAAATTTAACAACCTAACCTAAAAAAGGAAGGATTGTCTAAGTTTAGGGTAATAATCAAAAGGAAAATTGGAAATTGTCTTGGGCTAATCCCTTTGTAGGTGACTATTATTGGCCAGCATGAGTTTAGTGCATTAAGTTAGGGAAGGTTAGAAAGCTTTTATTGTATCATAAAAGTTTTATTGGTGTGGCCAACGGATCTGAGCATAATCTCGTGGGATACTACAAATCTTTAATGTATTCCTCCAGATGGGTAAGCTAATGACACCTGTTCCATGAAAATCTGTCCTAACAATAGAATTAGAACATCAAACACTAGTAACATTCTGAGCAATCCACAGGTTTAATCCGCGAGCATTATTACTTCTTGTAATCTGATCTTTTAATTCTGAAATTGGGGGAGACTTAGGGAACGTTTGGATCTTTTCCTCTGTAACTGGGGCAACTGGGCTTGAGGTGAAATGAACTATTGAGTTCTACCAGAGACCCCTAACCTTAACCACATCCCTGAAAACTTCATCCATCATTTTTACCAGGGTAGAAGAGGTAAAGGATGGAATGAGGGGAGAATCTGAAGGTGGAAAGGCAGTTACCCAACTTATATCAATCATCTGTGCCAGATCACTGAGGTGCACTGAGAGGAGCCACTGGAAGCTGAGGGTCCTTTCTGCACCCAAAAGGAATTTCTCCATGTCTAGAAAAAGGGGTTTATCAAAAGAGTGTCTGTAACTCTCTTGTTCCCAGCGAGGTAATGTGTGGGATGCACAGCCAAACTGCATTGGAACTATTCACTAGTAAGATTAGGAATAGGGCACCCCAGAAGGTGCTGGAGCAGAGGGGACCCAGGGAAAGGGTATACAACACAGAATATATAAGTAAATAATAAACAAACAGCAGAACTTAGTTAACTCCAAGGAGGAGTCCATAACCAAGTGTAGATTTGTGATAAAGTGCTTGAGTGCCTCAGTCTGGAGGTTACCAGGACGGCCCAGTTGTGCACCAGATTTCGTTGTCAATTTAGATATAATAAAATGGCCTATGTTGTTGGCGACCTCCTCAAGGAGGTCCGCGCACAAGTTTGCTTAAGGGAACATTCAAAAAAAGTAAAACTAATGGATTTTATTAATTAAGTTGACCACCAAGGAAGGTTGGTCTCAAGGGATTATTAATAAACGTTGGGGGGAGATTCAATCTGCAAGGGTGGTACTAAGCTTAAACGAACCAATACTTGCACAATACCATCAACCATGATAATGTAGCTCAAGTAAGTCCAAACTTGAGTTATTAATTGCAGCTTATTTCTTCTGTATTTGCAATATTGTAAATTAAACGTGTTTCAAAAACCCATTATTAAGCAACCATAAATAACCATCATTATTAGTAACAAAGCTGGTATGTTTTAACACCCTTAATGTAATGCAGAGCCAAGCATCACGTGCACCACTAGACCAACTTAGCATATCTTGTCTGTACCCAGAGTTGGTCCAGGTTATTATTTAGGTCAGGGAGGCCTGCCAAATTTATCTTTTTGGACTCCTCATGCCCATCCTTGTCTCTACAATATGTAACCTCAATTGTGTCATGTAACCATGACAGGGTTGCACATCAAGAATTACACATAGTGTAACTATTTTTTAGCACTAATGGTGCCCAACCCAAAGGGGGAGCCGCCACGCATCCCTATTTGTGAATAATCCAAATAAAGGGATTATTAGAAATAAAATATTCCTAATATAGCCCCTAAGTTATCAGGTTAGGAAGCCATATTAGAAGTTGAGGAATCTTTGGGAAACTTTTGTCTGGCGCCCGCTTTAGCTGGCGGACCATGGTGGAAAACATAGTGATTGGGACATCAGCGACATGTGGCATAAGGAGGTATAATTGTGGGGTTTCTTTGTTAATGAGGATGGCTGTGTCCAACGCCTCAACGTATTGAGCAAGTTGATGCTCAGCAAAAGTGATGAGAGCAGGCACACAAGTGAAAGACTTGATGCGTTGGTGATTTTGGGGATAAATGGGTTAAACAGAGAAGTTTTTGCTGCGTCAATGTAAGTGCAGCTTTCTCTAAAAGTGATCTTTTTTTATTTGTTTATTGCGGGGAAGGCCAACCAGGGGACAGACACTTCCTTTAAAGATACAAGGAAAATGAAACACAGTAATAGGGGGGCATCCCAGAGAAGCTAATGCTGTCTCCTGTTGCCAGCGGGAACGTCACTACTGGGAGGGGGGAACGTATATAGGGGCCAGAGCCATGATTGAGCACGTGTGGAGGAAGGGGTCAGATGTGATGAACCAGACTGGGAACCAGGAGGAGACCAACCAGTGGCGACGCAGTGGGAGGTAAACAAACAACCACGCTTGAAAGGGTCCACTAAGTGTGACTGGAACTGGCGGACAGCTTTGGGAAGGGTGGGGGTGGAGCCTGCGATGGCATCCAAGACAATCGTTTGGATAGTCCACATGGTGATTTTGACCACCAAAGCATGGAGGGAGGGTGGAAGAGGGGATACCATAGATAAAGCAAACATATTCCTAGACAAACTAAAGGGATGTGCCTGATCCTGGCAAAGCAGACGTTGCACCTCACGCCAGATCGCTTTAGATGTAGGGCACTTCTCCAGTCGGTGAAACAGCGTTCCATACTGGCCACACACGACACAGGATGAGTGTAAAGTGTTAGAGCGCTTGGCAGTTCAGTACACCCACCTCAAGCAGCGCCACATGTGGTAATGGATGTGAGGCTGCAGAAGAAGGTGGTGGGCGTATTTCCAAATAGTCTTCTGGGTCTCAAGGGAATAAGGGATGTCCATCATGTCCAGGTAGTCCACCCTGGCCAAGACATGGGGCCTCGCGAGTATCAAGCCGTCCAGAATGGGTAGTCCCTGTACCTCCTGGGTGAATTAAGGAGAGGGGCGCCCCCTCTGGGCAGTGTGTCCACAGATACAAATTCTCCACTCAGCGCTCCGCATGGAGAGAATGATTTGTTTAAAGTGGGATGCAGTTCCATGGGGACCTGCGGCTGAAGGATGGGAAGCCAGATATTTCATAAAAGAGTGAGGGTGTGACGGATTAGTAGGGCACAGGGCGCGGGAGAAGTTAGAGCAGGCCGCATGGGACCAGTGTTGGGCCGGAAGGGTAGGGATAGTAACGGCAGCGATCCAGGTGCCAAGGATTTTGGCAGCATGGGCCTCAAAGTTGAGCAGGCCCATACCTCCACTATGACGAGGGCCAAATATGACCTCCAGTTGCACTGGCGGTGGGTGGCCCAACCAAAGCCATCCTTGCAGAAGGGCATACAATAATTTAAAGAAACTTGGGGAGAAAGCGATGGCGTGAGCCTCAAACCAAACTTTGGAGAGGAGCATAGAGTTGGCTAGTACAACCCTGCCGGTAAGGGAAGTAGGGTGGGCTCTGAGGGAGGCTATGCGCTTCGTCACGTTGTCCATAACATGGTTTTCCATCACCGTTGAGGCATACCCGCCTGCCTCCAACCACACCCCCAAATGGCGGACCAGCCCAACGGTAGGGCGCGGCACAAAGGTGAGCACAAGTGGGGCAGTGTGGATGGGCGGGGAAAGCAAGCGCGCGTGCTAGCAGATGGGGTGGACTGGAAACAGGGCGCTGAGGCCCAGCGGGTTTGATACCAACCAAGGAGAATGATTTCGGTTTTGGAGGTGTTGAGTGCAGAATTACTTACCCAGGAGTAAAACTGGATAAGAGCTTCAAGCGTGCATGCATCATGATTGTTAGACACCCCAACAACACAGTCATCAGCAAACGCCAACATTTTGACCAGGGCTTGGCCTTGCACTTGGACCCCAGCAAGGCGGGCATTCACGTTGTGAAGGAGTGGGTCCAGGCTGAAGTTATATAAGAGTGGGCTAAGGGGGTCCCCTTGGAGTAGTCCCCTTTGAGGGCGGACTATGTCCATGAAAAACCCAGGGCCACGCACAGCCATTGTGGCAGATTCCATCAGCAGCATCACCCAACTGATGAAGCGAAGGGGTAGGCGGAATTGGTGGAGGCAGGCCCTGAGGTATTCCCAGTTTACTCTATCATAGGCCTTCTGTTGGTCTAAAAATACAATTGCACCAGAGGCCGTGGACTGACAGGCGTTGGCTACAGTATGCACGTTGTCCCAAATCGACCTTCTGGGTATGAAACCGAATTGTTCTGGGGAGATGGTAGCAGAGGCAACAATCCCTAGACGGTTAGCCATGATTTTAGTCAAAATTTTTGTGTCAGTGTTTGTTAGAGAAATGGGGCGCCAGTTGGCCAGGTCTAGCTTATCCCCTTTTTGAAGAGCGTAATGGTGTAGGCCTCTTGCCCTCCTGGTAGGGGCGCATTTCCAAAAGGCTCTGGTTAAGAGAGGCAAGCAACAGTGGGGATATATATTTGAAGTACTTCTTATAGAACTCATAAGTAATGCCATCAGGGCCAGGGCATTTCCTATTTGGTGCACCGCGGACAGCGGACCAGAGTTCGTCTGGAGTAATCAAATTCATCAACTCCAGGAAACAGGAAATGGTGCGGATGTGTGCACTATCAAGAAAATTTGCCATTTTGGCTAGCAGAATTAGGTTGGATCGGTACAATTTGGAGTAATAGTTTTGTATCTCAATTGCCACTTTGGCCGGCGTATCTGCTATGGAATTGTCTGGCCTTCGCACCTGTGTTCAAGCCAAGCTCTGGCGCAGTGCAAAGAATTTTTGAAAAAAGTAAGCGGAGCACGTGTTGCCCACTGTGATGTGTTTAGCTCTGTACTGAACACAAACCTGATGCTTGTGTTGCCACTCAAGCGCGTTGAGGTGGGCAGCTACTTCCACCCACTTGTGGCCCCAAGCAGGGCTGTAGCCCTTGGCTGGGATGTTGGAATCCAGGTGGGCCAGCTCTGCCAGAGCGTGTGAGATGACCGCGGAGGCATATCTTGAACATCAGGAGGATAAGTGGCGAGCCTAGCAGATTGTGTCCGCCTTGAAGGCTGACCAGGTGGAAATTGGATCAGCGCAAAATGGTGCAATAAACTTCAGAGCCATGGTCACAGATTCCATCCATGAGGAAAATTGTGGCGATGCAATTTTGGCTGGGCAGAGTTTGCACCAAATTTGGAGCCTGAGCAACAGGGTTGGGTATGCGGAAGGAAATTAAAACCAACCTGTGATCAGAGAAATCGATCTTAGTCATGGTGAAATGGGAAATTTGGGTATGAAATTTCAACGGTGCAAGGATAAGGTCGATGCAGGACATGGACCTTAACTGGCTGTTGTGGATGTGGGGGCGCGACATGCTTTTGAGAAGTGGAGCATGATGCAGCAGCGTGTCAATCAACCCTAGGGTGGCCTTGAGGACGCATAGTTCTACATGTCCCTGTGGCGGGGAAGATGAGGAAGGCCAGCAGTCGGTGGATGGGTTCAACCAACAGTTCATGTCACCAACGATGAAAGGGTCAGGGGGTAATGGAAGGGATTTGACCAATGAGAAAAATTCCTGGCATTCTCGTGCACAGGTCAGGGCGTAAATGTTGACAATAGCATGCACTACATCAGCCCACAAAAAATTGACAATGAGGACGCGGCCACTAAGGAAGGATTCAGATGATGAAAATTTAAAATAATTGTTTTTTCTAATAAGCACCCCACAGTGCTTGGACCAGAAGGAGAGGGAAGGGAGGAGCATGGATTTCCATGTTTCCTCAGAACCGCGTGGACAGTGGGACTCCTGGATGGCCAGGATGTCCATGGGTAAATTATGTTGTAAAAAACTCAGTTTCCTAGCCTGGGACGGCGAGGCCTTGAGTCCAGCGATGTTTAATGTCCCTAAAGTAAAGGCTCCCCCCATCGCACCTTAGGTGTGAGGGGAAGGGCACCTGAGCCCTTCAGCCTTCTCATGTTCTCCATGGCACTTTTTTGCGCCTCAGGTATGTGATGCAACATAGTTGGAAGAATGGGTAGCTTTAGCAGTCAGGTTTGCATTGGCTTTTGCCTTTGCTTTTTGTTTCCCCGCTGCAGAACGAGATTTTTGTGGTGCGTGCATTTTCAGTGCACTGACAAAAGTTTTTGAATTTTTGGCTGGGAGGTTGGAGACTGAGTCAGTTCCAATTGAGGCTTGGGCGCATTGGTCAAATGAGTTTAACTCGCCCATTGGGGCTTCAGCTTGGGTGGCCCAATCTGCTTGGGCGTCCCAATCTGATTGGTCAAGAGATTCTTGAGCTGCTTCCGCCACAAAAGTCTCAATTTCCTCCTGGAGCTGGGAGGGCGGGATAGTGGAGGCGAGCTTGGCTGCCTCCTTGGCGGCCACCTTGCGGGCCTGTTTGGCCTTCTTCCACTCTTGTGGGGATATTGGATGCACTACTAAGTAGCAACCTTGTGCTCCCCATGGGAAGGCCTCCTTTGTATCAGCGGTTGGTTCATAGTGGGTCTCCCCAGTGTTCATAGCCTCTGAGGGATGCTCTTGGTATGTGATGCCCTCCTTGGAAGGGCAGGTGTGTCCCTTGTGGCCAAACGCATCACAAAAGGTGCAGATGGGAGGTGAGCTGTCTATGGTGACCCTGAAAGGGTGGGTGGCTTGCCCCTTGATAGTGACAAAAGCGGTGTGCGGTATTTGGGTTAGATCCTTTGCTATCCCCTCATCTGGGGTTAGGACTGCAATCGCTTTGCCGGTGCACAGGTGTGGCATCAGCATAAAGCGTTGCATTTCAAAGGATTGTATTTCGCCATATATGGCGAGCCCATCCTCCAGGTGTTGTTTGAGCATGACGCGTTTGACTGTAGTGGGCAGAAAGTCAAAAGTTACAAAAATCTGGTTTGATTTTGTCCATCTGGTGCACTTAGTTTTGACAACCCGCTGCCCGTCTGGGAGATCTAACACAACGCGCACTGTTGCAGCTTCGTCCATTGCTTCCTTGCTTTCAAAACTGAGATCCAGCCAACCGCGTGGCATGGAATGAGGTGTAACATACACCGCGTTCAGGAAATGAGTGTGCACATCCCCACAAAACTTTTCCCACATCGCCATCTGCTGAACATCCAGAAATACCCATACTCTGTGTTCCACCGATGAAAATGGTTGAGAGTGCGGCGTATTGATGTACTGGTTTCATCGCGCTTGCCAAGCTAAAATTTTTGGGTAAATGGTTACTGCCAGCTTTTTGTTAAGTTTGTCTATTCCTCCGGGTTCCCCAGGGCATTTGCAAACTTTAGATGTCATGGGGCCAACACCTGTGCCCTTTACCTTACTTGCCCAACTGCTACCTGACATGGGCGCAAACTAATCTCCTTGGTGATATTATCAAAACTAATACCTTACTTGAATTGAATTTGTTGCAAAAGTGATTGCAATGAGAGAGAAAAGTTCTTTCTAAAAGTGAGCTCTTCAATTTCGTATTTTGCATCCTTATCAAAATCTACATATAGGGTAACTCACTGTCTCATCAAACAGATTTTTACCATCCCACAAGGCGGAATCAAAATGAAAAAAATCAAATGTTTGATAGCGATTTATTCTTTTAGGTTGGATGTGAATTGGTATCAAAAAACTATAGTAGGTTGCCTACCTGAAAGTGAGCGTGAAGGAATTCTTTGACTGCAATGCACATCCCCTTATCCCCCACCCTAATAGCTCACAGACTGCAGACACCAATAGGTTCTGCTGTTGGTTAATTCTCTTATTTCCTAACCATAATCACATCTACAAAAAATAAAATCTTTTTCTTTTATATATTTATAAATAAAATGTGATGCTTGTTAAGTTGCCATGTTCCTCTGTCTTCACAATGATTGGGCTATAGTGGCCATTTATCACCATTTTTCTGCCCTCCTTGCTTTTTGATTTATTTTTTGGGTTCATCTGGGTTTGTCTCCTAAACTGGGTGGTTTGAAGCATTAAGCTTTACATTGCTCTTTGAGGTACTCATATCCCCAATTTTTAAGTTCTGAAGCCATTCCCCAAGTTTCTCTCACCTTGTTGTCAGAGATTCTACCACGGTACAGTCTATGTCTGATAAGGCTGTCTCTCTTGGATCTTCTGCCACAGCTGCTACTACTGCTTTATTTCATTTTGTATATTGGTAGTCTTTGTGGTAATTCAACATATCCAAGTTCTGCCCCTCTCAAACAAGTATAAAGTACTGTAGTTGGCTTTACCTTTGTGTGCTGGCTTGTTTTTTAGGTGTATACACATTCTAATGGCAGGCTTGTCTTAGCTTTATTATCCATTTCCATGAAAGATCCATTCATAATGTGTCACAGAATTACACTGGTTCTTCCATAGTCTCTTGCAGATCAGGTGTGCCTAATTATCAACTTGTTAGGATCCCTTTTTACTCAGGTCATCCAGAACACTCCTTTTAAGGAGAGCCTTGCCCTAATAACATGGGAGATTCAATATGCCATCCCATTTCCTTTACTGACCCTACACATTATTTAGAACCTAGTCAGTTGGCGTGGAACTATTCAGGAGCTCTTCCTGCATGTAAATCAAGATTTTTGATTATATTCATGTCTTTGGTGTTTCAATCTATGATCTATCTAATAGAAGATCCCAGATGCTCATGTATGCCACAGAATGTTTTCTGTTTACCAAGATACCACTCCTTAAATCTCTCTCTGCTTGGCATAACTTTCTGAGCAGATTGATTTCGGTAAATTAAAAGCAAACACTTAATTGTACACCAAAGTCTTACTCCAATGTCGTTGGATCTCCCGCCGACTGTCCCAGCATGGGGCAGTGGTGAAACTCCCCCTCTGTTTTCCGTCTGACAGTAAAACGCGCTTGGACTGGCTCGCCCAGTCATTCCAAACCCTTGGGACGATTTGTTCCTCCCAAGGATCTCAATGCCCATCTCGCCCAAACCCAAGTGGTGCCCCGCTGACCCCTGGTGCTCCCCCAGAGCAACATGCATTTTGGCCTTAGGGTCAAATATGGGAAATTCTTCCCCTAAGATGACCAAGCCATTATCAAAATGGCTCAGGCGGTGATGACACCAGCCTGTTTTATTGACTTCCGCCCCTATAAGGGGTACTTTGATCTTAGATTCCCCTGTGAAGCTGATGCAGCCACTGCGGTAATGGTGCAGTTAATTTTTAACAATATTCCCTCCCAACAACTTGGACCCAGCTCCTAACGGACACCACCTTGGTGGTCCAGTTTGCTGGTTTGCTCACCCACCTCCCCCCCCCCGAAGTGCTCCACCAGGAGCTGATACAAGGTTTGGCAACCTATGGCGCCAACCCCATCTTACAATTTGTGGTCCCAAATGGGGCCACACGCCTCGCTGGGCCTTGGGTGTATGCCACAATCAGCCCTGAATTTACAAAAATTTCTTTGGCAATTCCCCCTCGTGCCACCATCCCATCTGCCCCCAACCATCCATTCTTGGCCCGCGTTGAGGGCGGATGGACGATTTGTCCATCCTGTTTTGAGTTAGACCACTCAAAATGCAAATGCTCATACTCAGAAACTTCTGCCGATGCTGAAAGTTTGCCTGACGCCCACCAATCCACCAACCACCCCGCGCCAACTCTGACATGGGGTACGATCCTACCTTCCCCTCCTCCAATGCCTGATGCTGCAGCTGCACCTACAGCCACCAATCAGCACCCACCTTGCCCCAATGCCATAAATAATTTATCCAACCAAACATCAGATTGGATCCCAGTTCAATCCCATGCACCCACAAAAGAATTGAACAAATCTCAACTGTATGCTGATTCCCCAATCCAATTAAAACAAAACCCATGGAAATTATTGGATGAAATTGATGAACCAGGTAACATCATTGAAGAACTTATGCTGCAACTCAAGCGGCTCTGTAATGCATAATGGGATGCAAAATTCCCACCTCAGAAATATATCCCACAACCTAACGCCAAACCATTCTACAGCGACCACCAGCTTGCAGTAGAAGCAGCCGCCACACCAGATTGCTGTCCACTTCGCAAAGATGCCACCAAATCTGTGGATGCGATTGCAGGAGAAATCCACCTCCTGTCATCCCCCATAAATCTTACTGCACAAGGTAAGATCAACATGAAAACTTTACACAAACGTCACTGAAGCCATCCAGAACGTGGTAAAAATAGCACAAAATCTGAAAGAAAAAATAACCCAAACCAACATTGCCACATTTGTTAAATTCCCATACGCCCACCTCAAAGCTGAAGACGCTTTGGGAAAATACATTGTTAGTATAATGATGGCTTGAAACTATTCAGAAGTTCCAGTCATCAAGGATATCAAACCCAATACCGCCAATGCCCCCACAGCCTTACTATCTGCCTCAACACGCACCCTACTCTGGAATGAGATGGATGCGGCTAAAGATGAGCCCCCCAATCCCCCTCCCCGTCCACCATGGAGGGATAGCAGTATTCGCTGCCCACCTGGTTGGATATTTATTAAGTACAATTCAATTGATCCATCCATTTTGAGCGTTTCATTTAAATTGTTAATTTTTATTATGATTTTTAGTTTTAGTTCAGTAATGTCCATCCCTTGGTCAGCTTACCTCGGTTAAATAAAAGATACCACTTCTTAAGGCTAGAAACTGTGGTACTCTGAGTATCCTTTGTCCTCACTGCCTATCTTACCTTTGGGGATTGCCTCAGAAAGACCCACGGTTGCCCCATTGCAGCCATTTGGTTTTCCCTTGGGGCCTTTGGTACATTACTGAATTTTTTATTCTCACTTGAAGACTAGAGCATCTCTTCTCAAGAGTCATTATAGCTGCGTGCTATTAGTAAATATGTGCTCTTTTAACTGTTAACACACATACTGTAAGCCCAAAACTTTTTTTAATAAGACATTTGCATGAATGTTACTTTTCAAATATAAACTTTAAGATTTAGTTTGCTTTATGTACTATAAAAATCAGCTTAAAAAGTAAGTTTTTCCTTCAGTAAAATAATGTTCAGAGGGTCTAAAAAGATGTTACACCTTTTTAACCAAAGTAATTAAGGTTTTTTCTAAGTAACTAAGGTTGGCAAATTTTAATTTATTATACTAAAAATGTCTCATCCCCCTTTCCGCTTGATAACACATTCAAGAGATTTTAAAATTACAGAAGAACCAAACTTTAAAACTGACACACAGCAAAAAACCAATGCCTTGTCCCTAACGCCTGCTGCTCTAAAATGGGGCAGCGGGAAAAACCCCCTAGCATCTTCAGCCCAGCAGGGAAACGCTTTTGAACCAGATCAACCAGTCCCCAATTCCTCGGGTTGATAAATTCCCCCTGAGGATCTCGCCCTCCACTTTTCACGTTCCAAAGCATTGCCTTGTAGCCCCATTGTGCTCCCCAAAGCAAGATGCGATTCAGCCTCCAAGTCATTATGGCAGCTTGTTCCCCTACAATGACAAAAAATAATAGAATTAGCCCAGGCGCTTATGAAGCCTGCAGGTTTTATTGACTTCTGCCCCTACAAGGGGTACTTTGATCTTGGCTTCACTTGTGAAGCCAATGCTGCAATCACAGCCAACATTCCCCTGGTGTTCCAGGAAACCCCCATCACAACCTCTCACACCTGGTTGCCTGATGACGCCACTCTTGTGGTTCAATTTGCAGGCCTCCCCACCCACCTCCCCCTTGAAACTTTATACAACGAAATAACAGCTGGGTTGTCAGTATATGGCGATCTCATTTTACAATTTGAGGTTCCCAATGGAGCCAACTGACTTGCGGGCCCTCGCGCCTTTGCAACCATATGTCTAATATCAAACAAAATTGCTATTTTGATTCCCCCTCGCACTGTTGTCCCCTCTGCCCCCAAACTCCTTTCTGGTCCAGAGTAGATAAGGGGCGCACAATCTGCCACATTTGTTTTGACCTGGACCACTCAAATTGGCGCTGCCCCACCATAGCCTGAGCTGGAGCCCACACGCTTGACTCCCCCCATGATGCTCCCATAGCTGACATAAAAGCTTTTTCCAAATGGGGCACAATCTTCCCAACCCCCTCCACCCAAAATAGTAGATGCAACTGCCAAAGATTCAACCAATAAGGAAGTGACATGTCAAACCACCACTCATTCTCCAACTAATCAGGATCCATCATGGACCCCGTAAATTTAAAAAAACCAACCAGCCACCCAATTCAGCCCACATATATGCCAATCAACCTATCATATTCAACCAAAATCCCAGGGATTATTTGGAGGAAGTTGATTTGAGAAATCCCATCCCTTACTCAGTTGAGGCCCCAGGCCTCGAAATGTACCTAAATGCAGATTATGCAGCTCATTTTTACAACTCACCACTATGCTCTATACTCTGATGCTGATGAATTCTGAAGTGACCACCAACTCACCAAAGAGGCTGTTGCCTCCCTGATTGTTGCCCCCTCCAAAAGGCTGTATCAAAATCAGTCACAGTCTTGGCCAAGGGGGTATCCACTTCTGGCCTTCCCCCCATGCAACAAATAAAAGAATTTCTCTGAGTCCACAAAGCTGCCCACAAGTCAGTACAAAAAGTTGCTATGGTCACAAAATTTGACCCCAAGACTCACATTACTAGCAACAACTTCGCCACCTTTACCATGCTACCCAAAGTTCACCTCAATGCTGAAAAAGCCCTATCTGAATATATCTCACCCTCCTCCTAGCTAAATTCACGCTTCCCAAGCCACTCTGCTACCTTGACCCCTACTTGAGGATGCACCTAAGCCCATGCTCTCAGCGCTCTGCCATACACTGTCCAACATAGAGGAGGAAGATGAGCCTCACAATCCTGACTCACCACCCACCATGGATGCATAGCAGTTTAACGCATCCAACCTGGTTGTTTCAATTTGGTTTTTATTTTTATTTTTTGATTTGGAATGTGTGATCTGCTCATCTCTTTCTGTTTGTTAGATTCTAGCTTAGTATTTTTGCTCCTCATAGCTCGGTATTGTCCATCCTCTGGTCAGCTTGCCTCAGTTAAATAACAAAAATGTTTCATCTCCAGGTCAGCCCACCTCAAATAAATATTTAAAATTTAAAAATGTTTTGAGCTGATATAACTACATATTTTTTTAAAATAGTCAAGATATCAAAATAAAGGAAGGGTTCTCCAGTGATAGAGTATGGAATTAATGCCCACTGCCTCCTGAGTTCAATCTAGTAGATGAACTTTGGGTAGGGGATGTTTATATGACTGCGTTGGCATTGAGCACCAATGTCCTGAACTAATATAATAAACAACAAGGCGGTCCATGGATTTCCTGGCCTATCAGAACGCTGCATGTGGAGTTTTACTAGGATTTATCCTCCTTTCCCATTAATTCAATTTTTCCCAATAATTGGAGCAGTATTGTCCCCAGGTCAGCCCACTTTGAATAAATAATTATATCATAGTAACCTAATTGTGATTTTTTGTACAAAAATAAAGTAACTCAATATGGTTACTTTTATATTTAAATTATAGATGCCTAACTAAAAGAATACTAAATTACTTTGATTGAGGGGTGGAAGGCGAGTCAGTAAGGGTGTACGGCTACCAACCTGAAGGTTGCGGGTTCGATTCCCGCCCTTCGCACATTGATTGGGGTGCCAGCCAAGGAAGCTATTGGCGGTTAGTAGGTCTAATAACACGAAAACCTTACCCATGACGTAACCAGAAAAATTTGAGTCCCAATCCGGAGGTGGAAAAACTTTCTTTGACAGAGTTGACCCTGTTCAGGTTTCATGTCGTTTCTTTCTTTTGGTAATGTCTGTCCCCTGGTCAGCTTGCCTCGGTTAAATAAAAATAAATTACTTTGATTGATTACTAGATAGATTTATAAAAAATGAGTCATACAGTGGCTTTACTACTAAGACATCTCTATAGAAATCTAAGATAAGATATAGTATTCTTATACTATATCTTTATTAACTAACAGAAAGATAGAGCAGGTAAAATTATGCTTTAATAGATCTAGTAGAAAAAAATAATTTTCATGTGGGATGGTGCCTATCATGAAGGCGGCAGATAAAGTTTAGAAGAGCCTGCCAATCTTGATGCCCAAAAACCCAGAAGGCAAGCCCAAATGCCAGAGGCGCTGCTACTTGAGAGACGTTAAATTGTATAGTGAGGGAATTCACCAGTAAATGCAAAAAGGTTAAAATTGTAGATAGCAGCCTGGCAATGAACCAGGCTGACACGGCCCCAGGGCCCATGCTTTTGATGTTGGGAAAAGTGAGATTGGAATGGAGGGTTTAAACTTTGTCATAAGGTAAAAAATCAGATTTTGAAACAGAATTTTATTAGATTTAAATTTTAAAAAACTTTCAATTTTCTCATTATGTTAACACCGCTTAAATAGACAAAAAAATTTAGATAATAAATTAGACAAGCTTAGTATTGGGGCCCTCTAGGTTTGCCTAACTTGACAAACTTTGAGTGTAGAGGGGGAAATAAATTTATTTGGAACTGACTTTAAAACTGTTGGCAGTAGGCCAAGTTGATGTCAGCTCATCCATGGGCGCCCAAATTGCCAATTTTCTTTGGCTTTGATGACTATAGTGATGGCATCTTATCTAACAGGCAGCAGGAACCTCCCAAGGCCACCCTACATAGGGGCAGTCCCATGAGGTTGGGAACAGGTTCAGGATGCCAAACCTGCCTGCACCTGGTCACTCTGGAAACCATTTGTGTAAGAAAGTGTCTATAACTCTCCTGTTCCCAGTGTGGCGGTGAACGGTGCACAGACCCAACGCCAGGGAACTAGTCATTAGTCGTGAAGTTAGTAGAGCCCCACAGATGGTGTTGATCTGTAGTAACTTAGGGCGATGTTGGTTAACAATAAATATAAGAGCAAAACACAGACTAACAACCAGGCTGGAGTGGACCCCAAAGTGAGGTCCATACTTAAGCGATGTTCTGAGTGTGAGTGCATAGATGTCCTAGGTTGGAGGGAACCTGAGCAGCCCAGCAGTGCACAAGCGGAGAGAGTTACAGTTGTTAAAATTAAAAATCTAACATTGTGCGAGACCTCCTCAAAGAAGTTTGCGCACAGGTTCATCCAAGATATCATATATATAAAACATATAATAATGAAGGGTTTTTTATTATGGGGAAGTCAACCAACGGGAGATATTGGTCTTGAGAAAACAAAATTAAGGAAACTTGGGGAATCAATTGATGGAAGTGGTGCTAATATGAGGTGCACCAATGAGCGCACGCTTCCATTGGGCAGTGTGCTATACTTGGTAATTGACTGAACTTGAGTTATCAATTGTAGGCAAAGCTGACCTGAGCTGGAAAATTTTGAAGCCGAATGGGTTTTGAGACTTTGTTCACCAAGAAATCAAAGCAAACTATCATATAAATTGCAAATCAGATTCATTTTAATGCACCTGCCGTTATGCAGGGCCAAAATTCTCTTACATCCCCAGGACCAACCTGGGCATACCTCGCCTTAACCCAGAGTAGATCCAAAGTATGTTTGAGGTCAGGGAGGCCTGCCAACTTCACCCTTTTGGCCTCCTGACATGCAGGTTTATCCTTGGTATCTGTTCCCATTATTATGACATTCTCAATCCATGACATTACCCTCTCGTTCTTTTGGGGCTCCACCCCCTTTAGGGGCTTGCGCCAGGCAAAAGTTCCTGTGGGACGGGGCCAACTTCATAGTCACAAAGGTTTGCTTTGGCTGAGATCTGTCAGCCTGGGGAAAACGCTTGTGGAAAATGTCAATCAGGTCTTGGACATGTGCACAGTTGCGCACTGGTACCCAACTGTTTTCCACTGCATCAAATCGTTTCCAGGATACCAGGTACTCATGTCTTCTTTTTTACTCAGCGGGAGGCTACATTTTTCTCCAATCCCACTCTAGTGCCCCATCCACGAGATAATCCTTGGAAGTTTCTAGTGAGGGGCCCTCAAACAATTTCAATTTGCTTTCATGAAAGACTGAAAAGATCTGAAATGAAGAGGGAAGATCTAATTGGTATTAGACGTGGCCCACCTTTCTAACAACGCGGTAAGGGACAATACTCTTTGGTCCCAGCTTTTTCATGGCTGCTTGGTAAGGATATTTTGAGAATTAAGCATCATAAAATCCCCTTCTTTGTAATGTGGACACACTCGCCTTTTTCCATTGATGTTCTCCTCATAAACTTGCATTACTGCCTTCAAACTAGTTGAAACCCCCTGGTGTACTTTCTTGATAGTATAGCAAAGTCCACCATCGCTTCAACTTTTGATCCACAACTGGGCTCCATGTTGAAGGCGGGGTTAAACCCATGGTTGGCGAAAAATGGGTAACAAACTGATATATGCAGGAAGCGTGTTTTTATAGCTAAATTGGACCATAGGAAGGTGAGAAACCCAATCTGAATGATATGCGGCAGTGTGACACCGCAAAAACTGTTTCAAGAACTGGTTCACTCGTTCAGTCTGCCCATCTGATTGGGAGTGATAGGCATTTGAACGTCAGGGGCGAATCTGAAGAATCTTACACAACTCTTCCCAAAAGACAGAGGTAAACTGGGTTCCCAAATTGCTAATAATTTCTTGGGGGACCCCTTGAAGCGCAAACACATGAGTGATGAAGAGCCTAGCCATCTCAGCCGCGGTTATTGTGGTTCTAAAAAGAATAAAGTGGGCGAAATTTGTAAAAAGGTCCACCACTGCCATGATGGCATCATAAACATCAGAAACAGGTAATTCCACAATGAAATCCACTGATAGGGAAATCCAGGGCTCTTCAGCCTTTTAAACTGGTACCAACAATCCTGCTAGTGGCTGCCAATTTGGTTGCAGACCAGCACTCTTTACAATACCTGCCCACCTGAGCGGGTAACCCCTTTCAATTGTAATTGTGGTGAATTAGCTCCAGAGTCTTCGCCTTCTCAGGATGACCAACTGTGATTCCATCATGATAGTCCAAGATGATTTCCAGGTGAAGTGGTCCAGTGGGATCCCATAGGCCCCTGAAACCACACCATCTCATCCTTCATGTGGCAATCCCTGGTAATGTCCTCCTTATTCTTTGCGCTTTTGGCAAGAACCATAGTATATTTAGCTGAAAAAAGGCTGAGAAAGGACTACCTTTCTGAACATCCCATATTCCTCCGCATTTTCCAGATGAGCAAGCGCTGGCCCATAGACCAAGGGAGAGGGAAGTTGAGACACAATCTTGCCCTGCGGAATCATTAACTGGGTATTATGCACCTCTACCTCTTTCTGATCAGGAGCTAATGTAGGGTTGCGGCGCAAAGCATCCACTAAACTATTCTCATTGCCTTAGTAACTTCATAAGAAAATGCAAATTGGGCAAGGGTCTCATGCCAATGGGTTTGCCTCGGGGTCAAGACATTATTGCGCAGTAATACAGTAATGTGCGGTGATCAGTACATATGCATAAAGGCTGGGAAGAGCCATGCAGTTGATGACGCTAATAAAGTCAGCGCCTCAACCACTGCTAATAATTCTTTATCATATATTGCCATAATATAACTCTGGCATAGACATCTTTTTGGAAAAATATCCCACTGGATGCTCTATTCCATATTCAACTACTTATAATAAGGCAGCCACTATGGCGAAGTTGAATGCACCAGTAGACATAATGAACTCCTTTCAGGATCTACATATCTAAGGATGGACATGGACAACAGGGTGCACTTTACTTATTGGAAAGCATACTTCAAAATGAGGGACCATTGGAGCACTTTAGCTCCACTCGCCTTATACAGGGGCGCCACCAACTCAGAAAGATTGGCGTGAACTTATTGAGGAACGTACACGCCCCACCCCAAAAAAAAACTCCTCAATTCCTTGACCAAGGCTGGGGTGGTCCACGCTTGAATCGCCTTCTCCTTGTCTGGAGTTATCATGTGTCCATGGTCAAACACGAAGTTGCCTGGAAAGATGACCTGGGACTTGAAGAATTCACACTTACTGATCTTCAGCGTAAGATTAGCTGCCTTTAACCTCTCCACCACTTGCCAAAGGTGTACTGCATGGGACTCATGATCTGGGGAAAACAAAAGAATATCATCCATGTAGGCAACCGTTCATACCCCCAACAAGTCCCCCAAAGCCGCATCAATATGGCGTTGAAAGATGCAGGAGCATACTTAATCCCAAAGGGCATGACCCAAAATTGGAAAATCCCTTTTCTGGTAAGGAATGCAGTTAGCCACTCCTGGCCCTTCATAATCCGGATCTGATTGAACTCATTTAAGCAATCCAGTTTGGAGAAGACTTTTGCCTTCTCCACATAGCGCACAATCTGTAAATCCAAAGGGATGGGATGCAAGTATGATACAATAACATTGTTTAGATTCCCATAATCTATGCAAGGGCGAAAAGTGCCATCAGCTCTCTCCACAAAAAGAAATGGAGAGCATACTAGAGAGGTACACTAAAAATTCTCGCCCTTTGCTAACTGCTCTTTAACCCACACATTTAATTCTGCTTCCTCCCATATGATCAAAGGGTAAATCAGGGAATATATATGCACCAGATCAACAGTGAGCTAGAACTCGCAATCAAACTCTGAATGAGCACATAATTTATTGGCTGAAGCCGCATCAAACGAAGGTTCCAGACCTTCCAAACAGGAAGGTAAAGGTACCTCCAGTGAGGGCTTAGACAATGGAGAGAGACTAAGAGTGTGGATATTGGGCCAGTGGGGCATATTACACTAAAAATTAGCCTCAGGTAATGGAACAATTAATATACGACCATTCTTTAATGTTAAGGATAGGGTATTGTCTCTCAAGCTGGTCCCAGCATCAAACTTTCACCACCATTTCACTCTTAAAATAATGTGGTACAAAAGGTTTTTGATAGCTTGAGAACAGTCCGTCAAAAGATACTTGCCCACTTGATAATCCACTAAACCTATCACATTCAGGGTGGGGATACCTTGAGAAGCCCCTCCCATAACCATACCACCTGGCAAGTAACTAAGCTCAAGGTAGTCAGCTAGGTCCTGGTCAATAAAATTCTCAGAGGCTCCAGTATCCGCCAAGATAATAGTGCTAATTTTACCTGAAGGGGGTAAAAGGGTATCAGTTAACAAAAAATATCCTGAATGATTTTTATTTATAGCAGACAACGTCAAAACTTCACCACAAATTTTCTTCAGGCATCAAAATACCTCTAGTGTACATTTCTGCATCAAAGAAAGGAGAGAAATAGTCGGCCACTCTTACTAATGAGGTCACATATCCCACCATATCTTCAGCAACTGCATAAACATTTTTGTATTTAATAAGTAACTCCTTTTCAGCTTCCTGTGTTCTGTGGATCATGGTTGTGGTCAAGCGTAAGTTATCTGGATAGATTTATACACTAAAATTGGGTCCATATTTGAGTCATAAGAGAAGATCTATGGCTCAGTTGTATATATGGAAACGTTGTTAACAGATTTTGGGCCAAAAACGACACCATACCCATTTTGGCGGTGGGTTGTGCACCATTGTCCAGAGCCATCACCACCAGGCCCTTCATCAATGATCCTGCCTGCACCACCTGAATGCAGTGACAAGGAAAAACCAATTTAATTGTGTCAATTTTGTGAAATTTGGTGGAAATCAGGAAATCACAACTCTCAGATTGTGAAGCATCTGTATCCACCTGGTATGAGCAAGAAAAGGTGAGTACTTTCCAGTTGTAGGTATTAAAAATAATAACAATATGCTCCAACCTTTGGAAAAAAAAGAAAAAAGTGGTGAGCCTCACCATGGCTGTGACCAACAGCTGGCGCACTCCGCTTGCACTTTGTGGAAGTCCCACGTGGAAAAAGTTTGTGCATTCAAAGTAAGGTGGTTGGTCAACTAATGTAAAGAGAGTATTTATAACTCTCCTGTTCCAAGCATGGTGGTACACAGTGCACATACCAACGCCAGGAACTAGTCATTAGTCGTGAAGTTAATAGAGCCCCACAGAGGGTTCTTTAGCTGCAGTATTATTTAGGGTGAGGGTTTTTAACAATAAATATAGGAACAAAATCCAGACTAATAACCAGGCTGAAGTGGACCCTAAAGTGAGGTCCATACCCAAGCGATGTTCTGAGTGTGAGTGCATAGATGTCTTAGGTTGAAGGGAACCTGAGCAGCCCAGCAGTGCACAAGCGGAGAGAGTTACAGTTGTTAAAATAAAAAATCTAACACTGTGCGAGACCTCCTCAAAGAAGTTTGCGCACAGGTTCATCCAAGATAACATATATAAAATGTATACTAATGAAGGGTTCTTATTATGAGGGAAAGTCGACCAACTGAAGAGATTGGTCTTGAGAATACAATTTTAAGAAAACTTGGGGGAATCAATTGATGGAAGTGGTGCTAATCTGATGTGCACCAATAAGTGCACGCTTCTATTGGGTAGTATGCTTTACTTGGTAATTGACTGAACTTGGGTTATCTTTGTAGGCAAGGCGACCTGAGATGGAAATTTTGAAAACTGAATGGGTTTTGAAACCCCATTCACCAAGAAATTGAAGTGAACTGTCTTTTTTAATTGCAAAGCTGGTTCGTTGCAATGCACTTGCTGTTATGAAGGGCCAAACTTCTATTACATTCCAGTACCAACCTGGGAATACCTCGCCTTAACCCAGCGTTGATACAAGGTATGTTTGAGGTCATGGAGGCTTTTTAACTTCACCCTTTTGGCCTCCTGACATGCAGCTTTATCCTTGTTGTTTGTCCCCACTATTATGTTATTCTCAAGCCATGACAATTTGGCCAAGTGGGAATTATTATGCAAATATTTTGGTGTGTTCAGGGTGGGATTTGAACTGTGGGCTGCATTTCACAATGGCCAATGCCATCAAGTTTTTTCAACTCTTTTAAATTTTTTACTTCATTAATTGAAACTTTGTTAATTGTGATTGTGCAACCAGCGGGCTTTGTTGCCATAGATTTGGAACTCCCAGGCTTTGATACTGAATGCTCGTTGCCCTTGATATTGTTCAAACCTTTTCCCATTTGTATTCCAACTCCCTAATAACTCAGCACAAATTCTCTGGATTTGCTGTATCAATTCTGCCAAAGTCAATACTAGGACAGGCGGCGGTGTCTTTAAAAGGTAAGCTGTTACCCAACGCTTGTCCACCACATGGGCAAGGTCACCCTGGGAGACGAGGAGATCAGCTTGCCTTTTTGGCCCCTTTTTCAATGGGAATGGGAATGCTACCCGGTCCAAATGGAGAGGACACTCCCCAGGACTTATGTTACCCTTCCCTTTTGCTAAAGGGGAGCGCCAACACTGTGGAAGTGAGAGAGGGTCATATTTTTATGGGCCTTGGTCAACTTGATCTCCATCAGAGTAACAATCTTTGGGGGAGGACGGGGAGCATTTGGGTGGGTAATATGGAAAACTTTGACCAACTTCAAACAATTGGAACAATCCCGTGCGCTATCACAGCTTTTTTCATAGGCCAGATAGCCCTTCCACACAATAAAAAGATATTGGACTAAACGGCAGGATTTGTAGGAAGCCAGGATGCCCTCAACTTCGGCTTCCTCCATGTCCTCAATCATGATGGGCTCTGGGTCTGAGGGGATTGCACCCTTAAATGGAGACAACTGGGACACATGGAAGACTGGGTGTTACTTCCAGTGTTGTGGCAATTTTAAATGGAAAACGCCATTTCCCAGATACTCTTCCATCTGGTGGTGTTAGAATCCGGCAAGCTTTACGCTCACTGGTGCTGAATCATCTGGAAATTCACAAGATACTTACACATAAAAAATACCTTTTTAATAAAAGTAAAAATTGAGTTTTTAAAGATTTTACTAGTTTGGCCAGGCAATCAAAAGGACCCTCTTGATATTGGAATGCTGAGTATTTAAATCAACTCAAGGCTTGAAGTGAGTCAGATGAGAAATTCATTATAGGCCATGCTTATCTGAATTAGGTAATATGGGCTGTTGCCTATTGGATCATTTTTAACTTGCCTTACTTCATTAAATGGCCAATGGAGGGCGATGATAGGTAGTTTAGATCCATGAGAAAAGTTTTTAATATTTTATCCAGTTATTTTATGGGAAAATATTTTTACATTGTTAGGCCTCATCCAGCCCTATAAAAGGGAAGGTCTCCACGGTGTATGTTGAACTAAATTAGTTGTAAGATGAGAAGGAACCTCTAAAAGATTTCCTTAATTTCCCACATGGTCAGTACAATCTGATCGCTCTAATTAGTGTTAATTGCCCATGTTTTATTAATAAAAGTGTTACCCCAATTCTCAGGGTTCCACTGAGAATTGACCAGGGTCTTAAGCCATTATTGTCATTATTTTCATCTGAAATATTCTTATTTTGAGATTGGACTTGTAATTGGTTGATGGTAATTGGTAAATTGGGATGATTCTTGCCCAATACATTCTTTTGTCAAATTTAAAAATGGCAATTGTCTGACATCACCCCCTCAATAATGTTGGGGGAGTGTAGGGCTGTAGGAAGCGGTCATATACTCAATTGATGTTATCCCTGTAGCTAAGGACTTTATAGAGTATTCGTTTCTACTCTTGTAAAAGATGGTGAAGGACCCTCCCAAATTGATCTAAGCTTGCTACTTCTAGGAGTGATGCGATTATGGTAGTATAAGACCATATCAGACACTTGTACTGAAAGCAGGGGAGCTGAAGCTTATTGACAGCTTGTCTTTCTCTAGTAACCGTTTTAGCTAGGCTACTCATAGCCTCATATTGAAGCTGAATGATAGCTGAGCCAATCTTCTCATGCTTTTTCAGGTTCCTCAACACTAGAGAAGACATCCTTAGCTAAAAGTGCTGGTATCCCTGGTTCTGACCTATATAAAACATGGATTGGGGACATTTTCAGGATCCAGTGATAACTAATCTGATATGCTAAAACAGCAATGGGTAGGAATTGATCCCCGTGAAGTGGATCAGAGGATGCATCTTACGTAAGATGGAAACCAAGGTTCCATTTGCTCCCTCCATGGTCCCATTGGTAAAGAGATTATATGGAGCTGAGAAAAGTTGTTGGGCTCCCATGGAGGTAGCTAGGATTTCATCTACTCTGTAGGTGAAGCTCTTACCACTTTCGCAGAGCAGTACTTGGGAACAGACATGATGTGTAAAAAAGTTTTGATGTAAAAATGTGGCTGTGGCCTTGGTCGTTTGGGCAGGAAATGCCACAGCTTCAACCTACTTAGTAAAGTAGTCAATGCCTACTAAGATGAATTTGTTTCCACCAGTAGTCTGAGGGAGGGGATCTACTACGTCTAGGCTGATGGTGTGTAACAGTTGTTGAGGGTAGTTGGTTGATATTGGTATCTAGTCTTGAAACTGGATTGATTCTTAGACGTGAGGCAGGCATCTAAGACTTTGAAAATAGTTTCCATAATTTTTTCCAATTTTTCAGATCCCTAATCTAATCATAGGTTTTTTTGCTCCCCCATGACCTAAGCTGGATTGAGCTTCTATAATAACAGGTACACGTTCTGAGGGCCGAAGGTAAGGCAGCCACTCTGCCCCCACCTGCTTGTACATTTTCCCACTCTCCACTTTTGTGTTGTTGGAGTGCTGGGCTAACATTTTCTGGACAGGCTCATCATCCTTCTGCCAGTCATTTGGAGTCATTAGGAGGTCATATAACCTCTCCTCCTCAATATTATCCAAGTGAAGGACTGGCAGCTGAGTTAACCCATCACATTCATGTGACAGGTTCCACACGATGTTTTATTTTCATGTTATAATGTTGGAGCTTTAGAGCCCCTTGAGCTAAACGGCCAGTCAGATCCTTCATGTTCTGTAACCAATTTAGTGAAGCGTGGTCTGTAACCATAGTGAAGGTAGTCCCATACAGGAAGGGCAATAGTGTTTTACAGCTAACAGAACAACAAGGCACTCCTTTTCTGTTACGCTGTAATTGTGATCCGCCTTTGATAGCATCTTACTGAAACAGGATACTGAATTATCTACACAGTTTTTATCCAATTGGGCTTAGATGGCCCCAACGGTGTAGTCCAAGGCATTGGTAAACAAGATAAATGGTTTTCCATAGTCAGGGTGCTTCAGGATAGGACGTTGTTGTAGCAGTTGCTTTAACGTCTCAAAAGCGGCCTTCTGTTCAGCACCCCAATGAAAAGGGGTGTTCTTAGTCAGTAGGCTATGAGGGTTTCACTGAGTTGGGTGAACTTAGGGATGAACTGATGATATTAACCCATCATCCCTAGAAACACCTGAATATCCTGTATATTTTTAGGGGAGGCATTTTTGTGATTGCTTCGACCTTATCTTGTATGGTTGGATTCCCCTTAAGGAATGGAGTGTCCAAGAAAATCTAATTTCTTTTTGGAAGAAGGTACACTTTGAGGGTCTAGTACTAAAAAAGGTATACTTTGAGGTTTTTAATTTGATATTTGATTCACGTAAGCGTTAAAAACCTCCTTCAGGTGGTCAAGATGTTTTTAAAAGTTCTTTGAGAACACTGTAATGTCATCAAGATAGATGATGACACAACTTAACTTTGAATACTTTAAGATGTGATCCATAGTGCGCTGGAAGGTTGCAGGTGCGTAGCACAATCCTTGAGGCAATCAGGGGTTGTAAGAAGCCCTCACTGCAGATAAGAGCACATTCCTTCTGATCTTAGGGAGAAAGGTCCATTTTCCAATAGCCGCTAGCTAAGTCCATTGCAGAGAAAAAGTTAGATCTGAAGAGATGTGCCAGGGTGTCATCAATGCGGGGGATAGGATAGCTTTTTTTGTAAAGTTATTTAGTTTGCAGTAGTCCATGACTATCTGATGACTCCGTTCTTCTTTTTGATTAGCAAAAGAGGGAAGATCAAGGGCTTTGTGAAGGAACTAGCAACCCCACGTCTAATAACTGCTTGAGCTCCGTCCACATCTGTTGTCCTTCCACCTTTGACTTATGGTAAGGTTTTGACCGAATAGGATGGGCATCCTCACAGCAATGGAATGTCTTCAGTCCTTCATATGGCAATAGTCATTATCCAATATATAGAATATGTCGATATATCCTTCCAATCAAGTATGGATTTTTTCCAGCTCATCTGTGGTCAGCTCATATGAATGATGAACGTTGGGTAAGGTACATACCAGGTTATCCTTTGGCGAACCAAAATCTTTCATAGAGCCAATGAAGTGGATACGTTCAATGTTCTCCACTGGGATTAAGAAGCCTTGGCCAATCTCCTTGTGTTTTCTTATAACTATGTCCTTGCCAGTGAGGTTTCCTAATAGGATAGTAATAAGCCTCTGGTAAGCTGTGTCTAATATCCCAGGCAATACCCGAGGCTCCAAGGGGCTAATGCCCTCGAGTCTTATGATATGCATTATGCAGTGATGAGAGATTTGGAGCATGATTTTTTGTTGAATCACTCGTTGTTCACAAGACTTAATCATGACCTCATCTGCATAATAGTAAGGGATACTGTCCAAGGCATCCACTGAATTGGGCAATTTCTTTGTGTTACACCCAGAGGTGGAGTAGTGCAAAGGCATAACAGAAAATATGTATTCAACCAGTCAAGAATACTCGTTTTTGCCAGGATCTTTATTGGATAGTACTAAAGGGACTTTATAGTTGAGTGATAAGAGGACCCCTTGCTTCATGTTAATTATACGTTTGTACTCAATCATAAACTGGGTGCCTATGAGCATATCATAGGTGCTGTTGTCCAAGACCACTGCAGGTGCCAATAAGATAAGTTTATCAATTTGAATGAGAAAGGAAGAGTATGCCCCAATAGCATGGGTATTGGTTGGTCCTGCGGTTCCAAATTCTTGAATGTACTCCAAGTCAGGCGCTAGCTTTATCTTTTTGTAGGCTTAGTTGAGATCACGTTAACTGTGGAACCAATGTCCAGGATTGCCATTACTTGGAATTTTTGAATGACCACTTCAACCTTGATGAGTGTTCCTTAAAAGTTAGGTGACAAAGCTAAGACCTCCTTAAGCCTAAAAGTGGAGGTTAGTTTTTGAGCAGTCTCAGGGTATCTATTCAAAATGGATTTCATAGTATGGACCCGCTGAAGAGGTTGAATTAAGCCAGCTAGAAACTGATCGCTATTGTTGGCAGTGTCAATGACTCTGGGACACCCTAGAAATTTGGCTGAGTTACGTTTAAGTATGATGGTCTAATCTACTTCTTCAGCGTTCAATCAATCAGGGACCTCCACTTCCACAGGTGCTCCCAATATATAGTAACCAACGTCATTGTAACCCCTCAGATTTGTCCCCAAGGGTATTTTCAACCACTGGCAAGGCTGCAATTGTGGTAGGGGAGACAGCCACATGAGATTGAGTAGCTATCTTATGACCATACGTCTTTTCAGCAAGCCCTTTGTTGTTACAGGGGTTACCCTTAGGGCGCGCAACTACCAGCTTAGCTTGAGGGGAAGGCACAGCAGCTTTAATAAGCTTGTGCAGGAGTATACTATTAACTACTTAGCAGGGCTCCAATTTACAGGAGGATGTTATATCTGGTTTAAGTTGAACTGAGGAAGCAGGTTTCACAGGGAGGATAGGCACAGGTGGGCTCACCCCTCAACTGTTCTTCAAGAGAAAGCTCCTCAACAATTAGATTGGAAGATTTTACCTCAGCTTCATTCATTGTTGCACATGAATGGAAATTGGCAAGGTCTAACAGAGCCTCTTCTGTATCATGGATGGATTTAAAATGGAATTTCCTGAAATGATATGCCTGGTGAGAGAGGATTGAGAAGCTAACCCAGTTAACATGGCTGCAATAGCATCATCCAAAGTTAGCATGTTAGATCTTGACAACCTTTGTGCACTGAGGTAAAATCACTCAGCAAAGGCAGCAATTGATTCATTCTCATACATGCTAAGACGCATAAAGGCCTGTTTATCCCTGTTAAGGTTCTGCTTTGAACCAAATTCAGCTAAGAGGGCCTCTTTCACCTCTGTCAAGGTATGCAGATTGTTCATGTAAGGAACTATCATTTCTTTTTCCAAGAAACTTAAGCATGGAAGGATGTGTTGAGTTTTTTGCTTCTCAGTTGTGCCCTGCATAGCAGATTTGTAAACATATAAAAATGAAGCAATAGTCCCTTCACCAGGGGTGTATTTGTCTTTAAGAGGGGGTTTTAAGGGTCGCTGTTCCAGCTCTTTTAAAATGAGATAGAGCACTGGTGAGTTACTTTTCCAGGGCAACTACTCTCAGTTCAGTTGGCAGGGGGAAGTTTGAGGGTTACTCACTTTAAAAGCGGCCATTTTTTGAGTTTGATTGATTTTTTTGGTGTACAGGGTGGTCCCCTGTGGTGAGCACCACTTTGTGGGAATAATCTAGTAGTGTACTCACTAGTGCTAAATGCTACTGGATTCCATAATAGTTTTATAAATATAGAGATAAAAACACTAATGAATAAAAATGCTTGGGTTTTAGGTTTTTTATTGTGTAGTCATGGGAAGAAAAAAATGAAACCTCTCAATATTCAACCAATCAGTATTTAAACTTTATTCAGGGTTGGAGGAAATTTAATAGTAAGTTTGAAATGGCTTGTTACTGTCTGAATTAGGAAATATGAGAATGTGGCCTATCAAAGCTCAGAATACTCACTTCACTTAGGCTGACCAATGGATGGGAAATTATATTTAGACAGTATTTACCTGTGGGATAACAATTTAATATATTTCAGCCAATCCCCATTGGCTAAAATTCTTTCAACTTGAGGGACCTCCACCACACCTATAAAAGGGGGTGGTCCCCACTTAGGTGTTTGAAGGGAATTGGATGTGGCAGGGAAAGAAACCACTGATGGACTTCCCATGTTCCCTCTCCTGGTCAGGGCAATTCAACTGCCCAACTTCATGCTATTTGACCATTTGGTATTTGTAACAGTGTTACCCCAATTAGCAGGGTTCCACCAAGAATCAACCAGGGTCTTTTGGCCAATTTATCATTACTATTATTTAAATCATTGGTATCATTATTGTGGACTTGTAAATATCCAACTTTTTCCTTTTCAGCAGATTTTGCCCCAAAAATTTTTAATCTGAAGTTGGGAGGGCAAATGTCTGACAGTAGAACACTAATCCCACTACTAGGTTAACATCCCTAATATAAATAGAATAGGATAGTGTTATATAGAATCTACTGAAGCATACAATTTTAATATTGTTTAAAGCTATAACAAAATTTGTGGAAACACCGAATAATTATACTTTACTAGCCATTCATTACCCTGCTTCACTATAGTGTCTATAGAATTTTAGATAGTCAAATTATTAATTTAGCTATATATTATAAATAAACAATAACCACTCAGCCAAATCTAATTACCCAATCGAATCTACCAAAAACCATCAACCACTCAGCTAAAACTAACTGAACTTATCAAATCAACCGATAACTAATCACCCCTCAAAACTAAACTGTGTCCTATCGATTCGACCAAAAGCCACCACTTGGCTAAACAAAATAAATTTTATCGAATCAATCAAATAACACCAAACTGCTACCTGAAACATCTCTATATTTAAAATCATTGTATGTGACATATCTTCAAAAACTATTAAATCAACTTCTACTTAACTTGCCAAAAGCATTTATTAATTAGGGGAACCAAATTAGGCAGGTTTTTAACCGACTTTGAAAAAGGAGGTTATCAATTCGACCTGTATGTATGTTTTTTTCTTTTTTCCTATGTTTGTTCGTGCATAACTCTGAAAATACTGGATCGATTTGGATGATAATCTCCAAAAATCGAAGATGCTCCAACTTAGGTCGCATTTTACTTTTGTAAGTATTGGGCAAGTATCTGCCCATTATGAAAGTAGATATACAAAAAGGGCTCGGAAGCGATGGATATTTGTGGGACTAATACAACTCGGATAAACTTTTTCCGGAATCGGTGAAGCGATAGCTTCGAAGCACTTGTGATATGTCCTATGGCTAGGGGGTATGGTCAAATCAGTCAGTATGAGCTCATAGCGGGACGAGCTTAAATCATTATAGATGGCTATCGTTTTTGCATTATTTGACCAATAACCTCATCTAAATTTAATAAAAATGAATTATTTTAGATAACGATCAATAAATTTACATAGATTGACTTATAAAAGCAACCAAATCTAATATAAAATGAATTACTTTAGATGGCGATCAGTAAATTTGGCATACGTTGACCAATAAAATCATCTAAATTTAAAAAAAGGAGTATTGTAGATGGTGATCAGTAAATTAGTCTAATTTGACCAATAAAATCAACTAAATTTAATAAAAATAAATTATTAGCATATTTGTTTATAAGATAATATATATAATAGATATACAATATGTTTTAATTTTATAGAGAAATAGTAAGGGGTCAAAATAATATATAGAGATAGTGATATTTAATAAAAGTAATAAAAAGAGCCACTTTTAAAAATGCATTAACTTCTTGAGGGAAAAGAGCTGGGGTAAAGTTTTTTGGGAAAAAAGAACCTTCTCAAAAAAAATTTTTTTGGGGAAAAAAGAACTTCCTTAAAAAAAGCTCTAAAAAGTATGAAATAATTGAGAAATTAAGCCTACTCAATAAAACCCTTTTTGAAGTCAGCGCCATATTTTAACTGACTTATAATAGGTGTTTATAATTTATATACTCAGTACTATTTCTTCTAAGTTGCTTATAGTTTACATTTGAACCTAATCCAGACATAAGATATAGATTGTATTTATGGGAAAAATTCTGTAATTCAGTTTGAAATATGGTGCCGGCTTCAAAAAGGGTTTTATTGAGTAGGCTTAATTTCTCGATTATTTCATACTTTTTAGAGCTTTTTTTTAAAGGAGGTTCTTTTTTCCCAAAATTTTTTTTAAAAATTATATAAGCCTAATATCCAGATACCTGACAATGCCCCAAACCGAGATAGCGAATAGCAAAGGCAGTCCATGAAGTTCCGTGGTTTATCATATGCCGTGCATGGAGGTTTTCCGGGTTTTATCCTCCTTTTACCATTCATTCGATTTCCCCTTAATTGGTGCGGTATTGTTCCCAGGTTGGGTGGCCCACCTCGAATAAAATTTAATTATCTCTTGGGTCACGAGACAATAACGCTGTTATTTTGAACGTGCAAAGTATCTGCTTATAAGCCTGAACTCTAAAAAACAATTTCAATTACACCATTGTTTCTTAAGCATGTCTAATTTGAACAGTCTTAACTTCTTGGCTTATTGGTGGAGCATAGTCAAACTTTTTATAACTATTAAGCTTTATATATTCTGCCAAGTAATATATCATTAACTTATAACAAAGTTCTTTTGAAGTCGATTTGTTACCAGCTTTGCAGCTATTTTAACATGCTTATATACAGTTTAGTTTTATTAAATCCAAATATTTGTTCTTAAATCAGATTGCTTTTTATTTCTAAAATAAATGTAGTGGATTTCCCAACCATCTGGTAAATCAAAGCGTAAATTTTTTCAAAAGATTGCTATCTTAGGTACTTGTGAACTCTATAAAATGTTACATAATTTTTACAATATCTTGCTTTACTTATAATAACACTTTTTTACCTTTAAGGTGACGAATTTGCTCTGGGGTTTGGCGATAATTTAAGGCTTGGTGGAAGTACAGGTATCAACTTTTTTGTACCCTATTTTTAAACTCTTAAGAGTTAACCTTTAAAGGCGATCTAATATATGTTTCTCTCATGTTTTTATTTTTGAAGGAATCTCGCAAACACTCAGTAAAGAAAATTTCAAGAGATAATCGAATAAAGCAAAACTGGTCAATTTTTAACTTGGGAGTATATGGCTCAACAACTCGAGATTGGCTACCAGCTGGTTTTGTTCAAGGCGTGCCAAATCATCCCCATCTGTTAGAATCTAAGCTTACTTGTAATTCAAAACTCAGCGGATGTAAAATCCTGGGCATATTAATTGGCTTCAACGATTATAGGTATTCTTTAAAAATCTATTTTTTAACCCGTAAAACCACTAACGTGCCCTATTTTAATCTCACTTATAATTATGATCCAGTGCATCTCCGGGTTTATCACCTCAAACTACACTTGAAAACATTAAGTCAATCACCAAACACCTATCTGGTTTAGGCTATAAAATGTATTTATTTACTATTCCTCCCGCTTTTTCAAAGGATTCTATTTTTTCAACTCATGAAAACCTTGAACGTAGTCAAATGATCAAAGAGCTTGTTTCAAGGTATTTGTAAATTGTCTTTAAAGTTTTTGCAAAATGAGTTTTTAAAAAATAAGTCAGTTGAGATTTGATAGAATAATAGGTTTTTAAGCTTTGAGCATAAATGTTACCTTTATTACAAATTGTGTTTTAATTCTACGTACTAAACCGTAAATAAAGAGTAAGGTTTTAATTTGACTATTTATATTAATATAAATTTTGAACTCTGGCATTATGGATTATACAATAAATTAATAAATTTTATCAACAGTGGAGAGATACCTAACTTGCATCTTGGTGTTGAAATTGACGAATCCAATTTTGGATTTAAAAGAAAATCTCTCTATTCTCCCGGTTCCTCTTACTTCAATGCAACGGTAAATATTTTTTAATGCAAACAAACATAATGGAAATGAACTTTTATTAGCTTCGTTCTAATTTTTTATATATTAGGGATATTCCCGTGTTGCAAAAGATTGGTTTCAAATGATTGTTCTTGATATGGTCAAGCAGGAGTTTTCTGTATTTAAAGATATCTTGGGATATTAAAAGTTGTTTTTTATATAATTTGCACATATAATTAACATACCATTTTATATATTTTGGATTTTTAAAACCTTTACACAGGATTGCCTTAGTCGACTTGTTTTTGTAGCTGCATACACACATGCTTTTAGTATGCCTTATTGAAATAAATTTTTAATATTTATTGAGCGACGCTCCTAATTTTTTAGGCCAAAGCTTACTTTTTATTACGGACAATTTATTGGTTACAGCACACCAATATATAAATATTCACATTTTTATTGATAGAAGCAATTTACAAGATAAAATAATTAATCAAAGCACAATTACTTATCTCATCACGCGCATTACTTTAAGTTTGCACTGGTAACGTTTTAGCAAAGTTGAAATCAGCGCATCAAACAGAGCTACCTTTTAGTAATAACATCTTAACTCATATATAAATTATAAAACTTATACATCACTAATGAATTGCATAATATCTGATAATTGCATATTAAAAACCCTGTAATTGTACAATATCTGTATCTGTCCTTTATTTTATAGCTAGCAGGTACCTCGGCTCCACCTGCATTTATTAATTCACAAATGATTCGAATCGATTAAAATAAATTTTATATTATAGATAACCACCAAACCGCCTACTCAAAACCATAGACCATACCAAATTAACCAATCACCAACTGCTTTGCTTAGTGGCTTCCAAACTTATTTTGCCAAAGGACCCCTTCTCAGTGCATTATTTTAACAACAGACCCCCAAGCGAAATGACTCTACACACCGGCATAATAGCAAAATTACAAATTTAACTTTGATGTCTTGAATGGTGAATGATGCTGTAAAAACAAGGTATAAATAAAGTATTTTGATATTCAAGTATTGTTTATTGAAATTATACCTTTTGTTTTAAATTATAAAAACACTATTTTTCAATGAGATGGGTAAACCTGATAGGATGATATGCATTTATTTATTCTCAACTCATTTAGTGATTCCCAAAGTGGTTTGTACTGTCACAAAAATAGCGGATTTTACTGTAGTTTGTGATGGGTTGCTGGCATGGTGGTGGAATTATCATGATACTTTGGGTTGTCAGGCTGGCAGTTGTCTTCTGTCATCCTAGGTGTTTTATTGCAATAAATGCCCAGTGAAGAGATTCCAATTATTTATAATAGAAGCAAATGATAAAGATAAATTTGAATTCTAGATTGGTAATTCTATTGGAAAGTTAACAAGGGTTTTTATACCCATTTCTTGTGGTTTTCAGAGTCTAGAATATTCTAGGAATGTCAGTGTAACTTAAGATAAATAAATATTTTTTAACGGTTAAATTATAGATTTACCAAATGTCAGCAAATTGCTAAACTGTTCAATACTTTTCCTATTCATTTTTGTATTAGGAGAGTTTAAAATAGTTGCCATTAATAATAGATTGATATGGCGCTCCATTGAGGGGTTAAGTTGTAGTTTCCATAAAGGAGTACTTTGGTACCTCTAAAAGTCTTTTGAAGTGAGGGTGAATCTTCCCTGGATCAGGAGATCATGAGTTTATTCTGGTATAGTAGGACAAGGTCACCTACTGTAAAGACATGAAAGGGTTTGAGATCATTTTCATAAATGATCTTAATTTGGTGGGCATGGTTACACACCTTTTTCTTGGCAACAGATTGTTTGAGTCATAGGGTTGACAGAAATTAACCCTTGAGTTACTTAGATAGCATACTGGGTTGGAATTTCACTCCAAACAGTACTCATATAGCATATGCTTAGTGATGCTGTGGATTTTATTTTACCATTCCTAAAGAATGGTGGGTAGGCATTCAGGCCATTTCTCAGGGTTGTTAGTGATAACCCATTTTGGGAAAATCAGGGCTTGATTTATCCACTTAGTTAAACTGTTAGATTGTGAAAGTATGCTGTAATTATATAGAGTGCCAAGTGCACATATGAACCATCATTTCCTCAACCAACCTATTACTAAAATGGAAACCCTAGTAAGTCAAAATAATGTGGGATGATACAAAAAAATAAAGATCTCATTATATATAGAACTGAGCTGTGTGGGTTGTATTGTCTTAGAAACTGCCTTGTCAATGGGCCAATGAATGTAATATTGTGTGCCTACTAGGACAAACTTCAAACCATTGGTTGAAATGCTTAAGTGTCCCATGAAGCCAAGGCCCCACTGTCATGCTTCATGACATAATTTCTGGCTTAAATCATGGAGACAATAAGGCAATAAGTAATGTTAAAGGGGTCAAGATGGCTAACCCCCTGATCTCAAGTATACCTTGAATCAACGCTGGGTTAAGACAAGCAGGACCAGGTTGATACTAAGAAATTGTTTTATGAGGCCCAAGGCATTACATCATTAGGATTGAAAATCACAAAATTTAGTTTACATCAAGATGGAACAGTACATTTCATTTTAAACAAAGGGTGAATTTGTTCTCAAGATATAATACTATCAAAATGGTAGTATTCAACTGGCTACTAGGTACCAAGTGTGGGCATATTACTGGTATGGGACTACCACCAATGATGATCATGTTTTAGGATGATTTGAGCTCTAAGTCTCAACCTAACAATCCTAGCCCAACATCTTATTTTCCTTATATTTAATTTTATCCAACCAATCTCTATTAGTCATCTTCCCTTGCAAATAAACCATTTATTCTCTTATGAAACTTTTTTCTTTACCACCGTTTACCGCTTAATGGAGGTATTCCTATTTGTATATATCCATTATGTCAATATTGAACTCTTTCAAGGAATTTTTTTGGCCAATCTTAATAGTCATTCTTGGAGAGTTATATAAACTCTCCTCACACCCACATTTTTAGAAGTTTAGATGTTTTATAGGTTTTAAGGGTTTCTGGGCACCTAGTGACTTAGTGAAATTTGGCAAGCGTGGAATGTGGCTACAAAATTGACATTGGAATAGTCAGTTAACCAACAATATAATACAAAAAGATCTATCTATATGTATTGAGCCCTGAAAGGCCCATCGTCATTATGGGCTTATTTTTTGGCTGCATACCTTAATTCTTAAGACCACCTGAGTAACTAATCCTTCAGTATTATGTAAAAGTGACTTTTAAAGAGTAATAAATAGAAACCATTGTTTTTTGGGACAAAGATATATCATGTATGTTGGCATTTATATTGAAGAACTTTCCAAAAATACTAAAGATACTAACAAAAACTGTTTAAACATCCCCCTCCAGTTTTGAAATGTAAGTCTGGGTAAAGTAAACCCTTTATCTGAATTGAAAGCTATATCCATTTTTGTATTAAGAAATGGAAAAAGATGATGACTGTTCACCTCATCACTTTGGCGATTTAGCCCATTGGTGGATGAGAGGTAGGTGATGACATATCCCTTGAAGGTTGCACCATTTTCCCCTATGCTAACCACCCATGAGTTGGTATGATGGATACAGGATGATTGTGGGAAAGTAGTGGTAGTCAGGGCTCTCTGCTAGCTGAAAGGTGACAGAGATTCTATCCATTAAGAGTTTTTAAAAAATTTGAATTATGATGAGGTATTTAAATTGGGTTCTACTGAGAGGAGATTAGGAAAATCAGTTTTGGGCGTGGGTGTCCCCATTAACTGTGACTCAACATTCCCAGCAATTGTGAGCCCATCCCTGACAAGTACAGGCGCAACAAACCCCTTTCTGATTCAGTGAGACCAGCTGTATGAGGCTGGATGTGGGTGCCCCTAGTCACCCACCAAATTAAGTGACGCTGATCCACCAAAAAAATCATGGCAGAAGGGGAAAGTTGGTGGCATAGTTTGAGCGTAAGTCATCTGGTCAGGTCATGATCAATCCAGTGTCAACATTTTGGAATGCAAAGTTGGCATAATCAAAATTTCAAAATTATTCCTGATGTTAATTGTCATCACTCAGGTCCCCATCTTAAATGGTGAGCTTATAAGTCAGCAGAACCCAAAAGGTTCTAATGTCACTCCATTTTTTCGTCCTTTCTGTCATTAAGTTTTAATAAAAAATTTAAAAATATTATCCAAATCTATTTGCAAAGTTTTAGAGTCACATTGAATATTTAGTGACAATGATTTTTTTGGAAATCCCTGGGTAGTCCTCATGGCTGCCTTTTCATTTTTTCATCCATCAATATGGATGTATGTACCTCAGATATTATGGCTGGGGTTCTGGGTGTTTGTTCATCTAAGGTTCCAGCCTGGTCTTATTATAAGTATCAGCATGCTCTATGACACAATGGAGCGGCCCCAATTGTCATATTTTTCCATCCTGCCCTATGATTGGGACTCTGCGTTGGTTCAGTTATATGAACGAAATGATTTTTTAGTGGTTAGGGTGTTGTATGAAGCAGGGTTGGACCATTTAGAAGATTGCAGTTTTTACGCCAGGGTTTGAATGTTTTCTTTTGCACAAACATCAATAGGGTCTACCCCCAGGTCAAGTGGAGAAGGACCTGAGGTTTCCTATTTCCCTCAAGGAAGTGAGCAGGCAAGGTTACAAGTGCGGGGTGTTGTTTGTTCCTATGGTTGCTGATTTGACCCCTCCTCCCACTATTGAGGGACCATATCATGGCACTGGAAAGATAAAATTGAAATTGGTGTGCCAGTTGGGGTGCATGAGCACCCAGAAGACAAACCAGAATGCCAAGGGCATTGCTGTTCAAGCAACTTGATAGATAGGTGGGAGGGAAGCCAGCTGAAAATGACAGCTGGTGGCCGCTGTAACCATAAACCAACAAGCAACCAAATCACAGCCTATGAGGTGCAAGAAAATTTGGGTACGGGGGACTCATTGGGTGCAACAGAGTGGCCAGGATTTGCCTCAGGGCCACTAGTGATAGATCCAGTGGCAAGTCATGAAACCTCACCTACTGGGGAGATAGGATCTCCAACATCCTTGTCACATATTCATAACAAAAAGCTATAGCAAAAGGGAAGGTTCCCAATAAGTCATGCATGCGATATTCCCATTCACCAAAGGAAGGAAGAAGCGTGGTGAGAATGGCTATTAGGCCTAATTGTGACGCAATGATGAACATGGATTGAGATTGCTTAGGTGGAAGATTCTGAAAAATTTAAAAAAGTAATTTTTTTGGTTGGGAAAGGGTTATTTATTAAAAACTAAAAACAAATAATTGACTGACAACTGTATCAGTGAAGGACGGTTGCCTTAAGGCTTAGGGTGAGGGGAATAAGTGAAAAGTCATAAATGAATGAGTTATGAACCCAACTGATTTTGGCAATAAAATCTTGTAACTAACTTGATGCTGATTTGTTCTTTCTCTGGTCATCTGACTCCCACTTGAGTTTCACCAATAAACTGTTTCTCCCACCGTGATTTTGCTTGGCTCAGCATTGCTTCATTCAGTGGGAGACTGGAAGCGCCCATGGCCAGGGCACAGGGGCTTTGTCCCATTGGGTATCAAATGGATTTACCACATTTGATTTCATTGGGTTTCCTCCAATTTATTCAGATTTTTTGCTTATTGGCGCAACTCAAAATTATTATTGGAGTTAAACCCCCCAATTAATTAATATTCTTTTTCCCTTTGGTGGACCCTGAAAATGGTTCTGGAGCAATGTGCTTACCATTACCCTTTGGCCAGAAAAGCTCTTTGCATTGTGATCTCTGCACACACTTCCCCAATTTTTTTAAGAAGCTCGCTCATGGCTAAATAGAGAGGGGAAGAAGGAACCCAAAAAGGGTAGGCCATAACCCACCATTCATCCATCATATGGGTGAGATCGCTCTGGGTGTTGAGAAAGACAGCCACCTTTTTGGGCTCTTTTTTGTGTGATAAGGGAAAGCCTTATGGTCAAGGTGCAGGGGACGCTCCCCTGGACTTACATTTCCTTTCCTTTTTGAAGAAGGGAGCATCACTATTAGGGAGCTGGGTCAGGAACGTTTTTGTGGGATTTAGGAGAGTGATTTCCATCAGCGTGACAATCTTCTGGGTGGATCAGGGAGCTTCAGGGTTGGAAGCGTAGAAGGATTTGACCATCTTAGAACAATAAGCGCAGTATCAGTCACTGAACCAACTAATTTTATAGTCCTGGAAACCTTTTTTAGCTACCAGGTATAGAAATAAATGGCACGACCACCAGGAAGCCAAGATGGTGTTGACCTCGGCCTCCTCAAACCCTTTGATCATGATCAGCTCAGGTTCTAATGGAATCAGCCCCTTAAACAGGGACAACTGCGATGCATGGAACATGGGGTGTTGCTTCCAAAGGGCCAGAAGATTCAGGCAAAATTCCCCGTTTCCCATGTCCGCCTCCACCAGATGGGCCTGGATCATTTGCCCACAAATTTGTGGGAAGGTACCTGCATATGCAAGTGACGCTTATCCACCATGACTTGTGATCCCACCATAGTATCATATGCCAGGAGATGTTTCTGGTCTGCAAAACGCTTGTAGTCACTGATAGCCTTAATTAGGTGTTACCAAAACAGAGACAGGTGCTGCAGATATGTTAAGTTTGGTCCGCCATGACTGATACTTCAGGATGAAGACACAGAACCACTGAGAATGAGGTACTATACCCTAATGTTGTATCATAGGGAAAGAACCCTGTTGACGCATGCTTTCCCTTGTTATATGCAAACTGAGCAAGCGAAAGATTGTCCGTTCAAGTGTCCTGAGCAGCTGCGGTGTAACACCAATGGTATTTCTCATGAACTTGATTTACCTGCTCCATTTGGTCATCTGACTGAGGATGGTATGATGTTGAACAACACAGCATAATTTATAATGTTGTGAGGGGTTTATAAAATCTCACTGTAAACTGAGGGACCCCTGTCACTTACAATCTCTTGTGGAAACCCAAACATCAAGAACACATTGTGCACAAAGAGCTAGGATTTTCCTCAGAGTTAATGGCAGAAGAACAGTGAATGAAAAGGTCAAATTTGGTGAAAATGATTCACTAACACCATAATGGAGGTAAACTCACTGGAGCTGGAAGCTTGACAATAAAGTCAATAACACCAAAGTCCATGGACCTTCCGCCTGCTTTAGGTGAAAAAGGAGTCCGTTTGACCTGACCAGTCTGACTTGGTCCACACGCATGTCACACAATTTAAGATCCATGAGGAATATCCTTAAACAGGCCTTGACAGTTGTACGTCCACTTAACTAGATCAAGATATTTTTCATTGCCTGGGCGTCTCACTGCAGGGGGTCATGGTGTGTCCAGATAACTTTGTTGCGTATGAGGGGCAGCACCTACAGGCGCGACCTGAACTGAATGTACCACTTCATAAGGAATAAAGGGACAGCTTGTGTGTAGGAAGTGCCAACTGATACAATAACTCCAGACTCTCTGCACAAGCCATCTGAGCTGTTAAGACCCTTAAACCAGGGGCGCATTTGGACTTAAATCCACCACCAAAATTGCAGTAGGAGCAATACCTAAGATTTGGGCCAGCAGGATAACTGTGATTAGTTCTTGCTCTTCCGCCTCCACTGGGCATGGTGCACGATTGCAACTCAGAAAGTTGGGGAGCACATTCAACGCTCCCTTCATGAATTTGTAGTTAAAATTGAAGCTACAAAGGTCACAATATTTCCACGCTTGACAGTGCGCCAGCTTCTGAGGCTTACAAAAGTACAAGAGGACTTGGTGATCCATCTGCACAGTTACCTCATGATGAGCGCCTTGCAGAAGGTACTGCTAGTGGGTCAGAGCCCATGACACGGTGGCAACTCTTTATTGTGAATGGCCAATCTTGTTTGGAAGAAGCAAACTTGCTGAAAAATAAACCTCTGGATGTTCCAACCCATCAAGCTCCTGCAACAGAATTGCCCCCACTGCGGCAGATGAGGTGTCACATGTTATGATAAACAGCTTGGTGGTCAGCATGCTTAAAGACTGGGGGAGACAATAACCTGTTTGATGGTCTTGAACGCCTGATGGCACTCCTTTATACAGAAGAATTGCATATTTTTCTCTTTCAGGGGATGCAGCGGTACGCTCAGCTGCAAAAGGGCAGGTGAACTTTTTTCAGGAAGATGATGGTGCCCAAAAAGCTCTGCAACTGCTTCTTAATTGTGGGGGTAGGCCATTTAAAAAAGGCCTCAAGCTTGCTGGGGGTATGGTTTAACCATCTTTAAAGCCTAGATTACCCATGAAGATAACCTATTTGCAGAATAACTTGCACTTAGATGGCTTGACATAAAGTACCGCCTTATACAGAGTGTCCAGAACCGCCTTCAGGTCTTTCTTGTGCTGCTTGGGTGTGGCAGAATGGACAAGAGTAAAACAATATATGCCCCTGCGCAGGTGAACCTAAGTGTAAGTCTTGGGGACCAGCCCCTACAACTGGATAGGGAGCAGCATCCCTTTTGGACCAAAAGGGGGCCAAAGGCCCAAGTGGACCCCCTGTCGCAGTTGAGCAACCTGGCGCGCGTGGTTGATGAGTGCTGGGTAACTTCCCTTCACCTAGAGATATCCAAATCTCTCCCCTCCACCCCTCCCCAACCCTGATAAAATTAATAGAGGGGACCTGCCAGGAGATCATGCAGGCCAGGGGCCTTGAGCAGGCCCCTGGGACCCCCACTTACCAGGAAAAATTTACTAAAATTTTGAAGAAAGTGCCAGAGAAAGTATCGGAGCCCAGCCTGCAGATTCCAGGCTAATGGGTACTGGTCTGGACTGGTTGGGTCTGAGAATCAGATTGGAACTCAATTTGGGTTTTGAACCAGGCCACCAGTGACTCAGACCAGTTGCCCCCACTCCTCAGAATGGATCTGAGAAGCTCAGATCACATAGACAACCAAATTGAGAGTTTGGACCAGGTTGCAGACAACCGAGCACCAGGGCCACAGCCTCCCAGGATGAATCCAGAAAATCTGAACTGCTTGAGCTTCCTGACTCAAATGGTCAAGGCCTGAATTGGTACCGTTGACCTGGTCTGGCCCCAAAAATTTGGGAAATTCAGCAAAAGTTTTTTGATTTTTGCCAAGATTTTGGAAACCATCCATCCACTCCCCCACCCACCAGCCAACCAAACCCCATCGCCAATCCCCAACCTCCCAAAATTTAAGGCAACTGCTCTGTCAATAGGCAGTTGTCAGTTCATTCTCTATTCTCTTCGCGCTTTTCACCAAAATAAAGTCAATTACCCCAAACGCCTTGTCATGGGCTCCACCTGTTGATTTTCCTATTCAAAATTCCGCCAATTAATCCAGCAAAGCGCGCCGCCACCCAAATAATTATCTCGATGATCACTGAATGGGTCGTCCAGTTGCTCAACCCCACCACATGGTAGTGGATCATATCTGCAGTGAACCACCTCACTCTCAATGATGGAGTTGACTTTCCATCCATTTTCACATATCCATTAAATGTGAACCCATCCGTTCACTTTGCTAATGGGCTTTCCAAGAGCGCTCCTCTATCAGAGCAGCCTCAGGGCACTTCTGCCCCAAAACCTGCGAGCTCAGCCCCCACACCTGGCTTGTCTGCCATTGATCCCACCCACCTAAGGGCCCAAGAGTACCCTGACCAAGGGGAACTCAGCCCCAACGCTCATCTTGGGCCCATTTTCCCCTCTGACAGCACCCCTGTTTGCGCGGTGGGTTTTGTGCCACCCCTCTCTAGCGCACAGACCCACCTACCCATAACTGAAGGCCAGCAACTGCACACCCTGGAGGAGTTGTATCCTCCCCACCTCTCCCACCCTTGGGGTTGCCCCCACAAGACTCGCGGTTGCCCCATTGCAACCATCTGGTTTGCCTTGGGGGCCTTTGGTACATTTATAAACATTTACTTTCCTCATGTCCCTACTAGATCCCCCCTTCTTCTAGTCACATGGACCGCTGTGCCCTTGGCATTCTGGGCTCTCCACTGGGTGCTTACACATCCTGATTGGGAGCCCAGTCTAATTCTTATCAGCCGTTTCCATGACAATAAGGTCCACCAGCACATTATTGATCATCTACTCAAATGTGGTGGGAGCGTTCTTCAGGCTGAACAGCATCACAATAACTGAAATATGCCTCTCCAAATCCAAATGGTGGTAAGCCATTTCTGGCCTTATACCACTCAAATTTTGTATTATACATTTACAAGGTCAAGCTTATAAAACACCCATGATTTCACAATTGCCTGGCTGATTGTCTGCTTGAGGGGGATGTGATAGGAATAACGTACTATAGTAATATTCAGATGTCTGTAGTCATTACAGGGCCGCAGCGTCCCATCAGCCTTCTGAGTAAAAACAATAGGCGCGGCTTTAAAGACATTTTTAATACTCACCCCTTCTTGAGAAAATCGTCCAACTATACTTCCAAAGTCTTGTCCTACTCTCCCATGTAAGGATACAGAAGACAGTTGATGTTGATCATGTCTACTGTCAAGTGGAACGCTAAGTCGTATTTAGTATGTGGCAGAAGATGTTTAGCTTTTTCTAAATCATTTATATCCTGGTATTCTGCCAATGTAGGGGGTAAAGCAGGCAGAAGGCCCACAGGGGAAGCGAGCGTCATGATGGAGGTCCATCCCCATGCCACAGTAAGAGTGTCAATAAGGGGAAACTCGCCTCCCACCCAAATATTTATAAAGGACATCATATTGAAATCTAAATAGAACTTCACTTACTGACTCCACCACTATCCCTCCACCAGAATAACTGGGAATAGAAGACTGGGAACTACCACAAATTGATCACAGATACTGAACTGATGCACCAAGGAGGCCATCGGCCGTCACACAATAAAGGACAACATTGGAGCAGATGACACGCCTAGAACTGACGCCCCAACATTCAAGTCAAACTCAAGATGCTGCGCCAGATTCAAACTCATGAAGTTTCCTTATGTCCCGTATCAACCAAGGCCTCAAATGACACTTGGTGAACACCCATAAATATCTCAAATAATAACAAAAATAAGAAAAATCTTGTTTATTGACAAGGGCCCACGATTCCTCAAGCTGGGTGAATAATAATCATCAAGTCAGACAGGGAAATTGGTCCAGGCAGTGGAGTTGGAACAAAGACTGATGTACTGCTTCACAACTTCCTCATGCTGGGCGTCCAATAATGGGGGTACCAATGGATTGAAAACCATCAGCTCAGTTGCGGGATCCACCTCACCCATAAAAAACCAAATTGAGCTCAGTTCCGCCATCAGGGTTAAGAAGCACTGTACCTTTGTCAAACCTCATTATGCAAACTCTAGGAGTGCGGATAGGGCTGGGACTCAAGGCAACCCCCACAGGATACGCCAATGGAGATATAGGAGCTTTCATCCTATGGGACACCTGGTGGAGTGTGGCACCAATAGAGGTTGCCATTATGCACTTTTGGTCCACCATCTGCACTGGCGTAGCCCAAACGGCATGGTTAGCAGATTCTGGATTTAAGGCAGCGCAGAATACTTCCACAACAACGTCCAGTGGGATCCTTAGAGCATATAAATGTACACAGAAAGCTTCTACAAATGATGCCTGGTTCGATGCTTCTGTGCCAAAAAAAATAATTATAGAAAATGAGTTGATTGCGCCACTGCTGTAAGAATCCCAACTGCCCCATAAATTTAAATTGTTTAATTCACATCTTTCTATCTAAAAAGGGGTACCGTCCCTGAGATCATCCATTAGAAAATTATCAACTTATAGAACACCCTCAACAAGCGGTGTATTTCTGCTGAGGCCCCTTGACTTAATGTTACAACAAGTCAAAAAACAGAGGGGGAGGATTTTGATAGGAAGTTTAAATTGACAGAAGCCTATGTAATAAAAAATGCAACAATCTGCAATAAAATCTAAGCAATTGGGCGGATTGAGACCGATGTTCTGACAGGAATACATCCTCAAAATTGATCCATCAATGGTCCCTCCAAAGATAAAGAAAATTTTGTTAAGAAATTTGTGAGATAATTTGGCATGCTAGAACCCTGATGGAAACAATAAGATTTAACAACAAGAATTGAAAATTGAGGCACTTGCAATGAGCAAGATGATCCATGGAGCAGAAAGCCCTAAAGTTTTAGAAGATTTGTGCGCCATTTTTAAGAAATGCTCTTAAGTCCCAGACCTTCACTTCCCTTTAATTCTAAAAGCCCAGTGCTCTGCTGATGGCAGAGTGTTGGACTATATTGCATTATCCTTAGTAACCCTTAATTTCACCAAGATTCTTTAAACATATTATAAGTTTTAACTTATCTGGTGATCCCTAAGGAACACCCCAACCAATGAAGGATCCACACCCATTTGTATCAGTAGTGATGGTGGCCGCACATTGGCTATTTCAGCTTTTGACTCTCTCAGCGTGTTGACCCTTGGGAGTCATACCCTACAAGTTTCACAAGATGCCCTATTCCAGCAAAATAACTATCAAGAATCTCAAAGCAAACGGATTGACAAAACGCCCAACAATATATACTATCCAAATTATATAGAAAATGGGAATGACGATTCAGTGGCGCATCTCAGAAAGACTCTGCTGGGATAAACCTGACGAATTGACTTCCACTTCTTAACATCAAGTATGCACCCAAAAGTAATGGAATTATGACCTATAAAGTAAACTAAGGAGGGCCTATCGACCTGTTAATCAAACTTGACCTGATCATGGTGAAAATGGGAATAAAGATTTGGCATAAGCCACTCGAAGCAAAACATCTGAGATTGAACCCAATGAGACCCTTGATGCCGCACGTTATCAGGTTTATATTTAGCCGAATTAGGATTACCATATAAATGGTAAAGACTAAAGGATGGAACAATCTCCTCCCGCTGACCTTGGCAGTTTGACCCCCATAGCTGAAGCATGGTCATACTACTTTCAGGCGATCAGCTTATTAGTCAGAGCAGGAATAATCATAATTAACCAGTAATTTGCGCACTTGTCCCCAATTGGTTCTTATTTGCATATTATTACAATGGTGATGCCTTGCGGACTATGGGTTTTTCATGGGTTTTGTAAAACCCCCAATGAAGCCTAGTCTTTCTTTGGCACGTCAATTGTCTGACATAATGCCCAACCAATTAACACTGCTGTCATATTTTTGTCCCAGGATCTGCTAAACCTGGGCTTATCAACAGCCAAACAGAGCTTATACGGTCTTGTGAGAGCCCACCTGACCTGCTGGTCATGGGTGGCGTTAATCAAATCCAGCAAGAAATTACTGCTCATGTAAGCAGTGCAGCTGATTTCACCCCTCAAGTGCTCAAGCTTGCAATGTAACGGTGATAGGGCCCACCTGATGTATCTCTAATAAAGTGGCCCGCCAGGTGTTGGGAGTTCTGGCACAGTTCAAATTGTGAGAAACTTTAAATGGAACCATGGAGGCTTCAGAGGTTCAAAAATCATTGGAACAATTGAACACCTTGGATGGCGAGGCCAAAATTTGGGCCCACAATCTTTTTTACCAAAATTTATACCTGGGGGAGTCGCTTCCCTCATTATTTATGTTAATTCGTCCATGGTAGCCATGCCAGCATTAAGGCCACAACTCCTGTACCAATTATTCCACCAACGTGGAATCGCCACAAATTTGGAGGACCATAATCAGGATTTCCACCAATTTGCAGAGTCTCTGCAACTACTAGTGGACATTGCCATTGCTGCATTCCAGGCTTCACTCAATCAAGGAGCGGGACCACACATTGCATGGTATAACGGACCCCAAACTCTGGAGGGGAATAAAAGCTAGCCAAGCAAATTGAGGCCCGCCCTGTAATGCAACCTACCAAAAATCAGCCACCATAAAGCTGAGCATCCGTTACACTGAACCAGCACCCTCCACCCCAAGAATGGGTTCTTCTTTATATTCAACAAGGAGGGAAAAGTGGACAATAAACCAGAACAAGGTCCAGAATTAGGCAGTTTATCTGGAACCCTCTTGGCGAAAACAGATCAGCAAGAGGTCCCCCTAATACGCAGGAGGCATTGTGCCTTACCCCATATGTCCCTTAAAGATTCAGGAATAAGGGTCACACACTCTGACATTATAAAGCTTGGCCAGCCCGCCCCCTTTCACACGGATCATCCGCCTCACAGATGGAGGTCCCTGTAAGGAGAGTGTCTGTAACTTTTACTTTCCCAGCAAGGTGGTGCGAGGTGCACAACCACAACGCAAGGGAACTAGTCACTAATAAGAAGGTAAAAAGGGCGCCGCAGAGGATGCCAGAGCAAAAGGGACCCAGGGCAAGGGTGTACAGTGTGGTATATAGTAAAAGATAGAATATAAATAACAAACCTTGGTTGGACCACAAGTGGGGAGCCACAACCAAGTAAAGATCAGTGCAGGAGTGCTTGGGTGCTTTGGTCTGGAGGGGACTAGGGTGGCCCAGCGGTGCACCAGACATGGGAAATAACTTAAAGAAAATGCGATGACCAATACTGTAGAGACCTCCTTGAGGAGGCCTCACACAGTTTTACCCAATAAACCATAGTCAAAAAACGTTAACTAATGGGGGATTTAATAATAGGAAGTCGACCAACAAGGAAGTTTGGTCTCTAGAAACATATATAACCATTGGGTGGGGGGATAATTAATCAGTGGAAGTTGTGATAAGCCTAAGTGCACCAATAAGTGCACACTTCCATCAGTCCAGGTACTATAGCTTGAGATTGCCCAAACTTGAGCTATTGATTATAGGCATGGCTAACCAATTTAGAAATTTCAAAAATTGTTAGGTTTCAAAACCCCATTTATTAAGCAACTAAATTGAACCGTCGTTATTGGTGATATAGATGGTGCGTTTTAACGCCCTTGCTATAACATAGGGTGAGCATCACACACATCCCCAGGACCAACCTGGGCATATCTCGTCAGCACCAGCGTTGATCCAGGGTATGTTTGAGGTCAGGATGGCCTTGCAATTTGACCTTTTTGGCCTCCTGAAGACCAGCTTTATCCTTGCAATTAATGCCCTCAATTATGTCATGGTGAATGATATTCCCAGGTATTTTAGTGATTCAACACAAACCTAGACTTATGAACTTGGTTGGGGATTATCAGACAGAGCCCCAGACACTGTACTCATACCCACGGATCCTGAGGCCCCTGCACTGTCTCCCTTCCAGATGTATACAATGGAGCAAATTTAGGAGGATGTTGGCATAATCCTATCATTGAGGTCCTTAACCACATACGTCCCTGACGGATTTGTTGGACCCCATGCCAGCCCCACTCTCATAAGCTCAGGTGTTAGGAAATGCCTTCCCAATTTCAATATCAATCACAGGATTATTCCACAATTGCAGTCACCACTGCAGAAATATGCGCATTGAACAGCTTTAATAAAAACAATTTTGCTTATTTACTGTTTACTGTGGACATTATAGTGGAGTCCAGAAGGGCAGTGATGAATGCACTAGTGGACATGGGAGAATCAGGAAACTTTATTGGCCTTAAAGTGGCCCAGGCATTAGACTTGGCGCTCACCACATGGGCGCTCATATGGGCGCTGTCAAGAAGTCGATATGACTGGATGATACACTACACATACTGGCATCAGAGTGGGAATTGAGATGAGTCTCAAGATTGATGGAAAAGGTAAATGAAAAGTAAATTGATTGAAGTGTCAACAGCTCGGCAAATCAAGGGAAATTACATCAAGATTTCAATATAGATGAGAACTCCTAGAAAAGGGAAAACAAATGACTAACAAGCCAAGGATGCATCCAGCTTGGGGACCGAGATTTAAAGAGTTGAACGGAGGATTAAAGAGGAGTCCTTATTCTTTAAGTAGGTTGTTGCAGATAAGTCTGCAATTATTAGAAAATCAATAAAAGGTCAATAGGGGCGATTGCTCTATATATCATTTATTGGATTTTATTAGAGTCAGCGATCTTCATATTGTCTGATTTGGTTGCTTAGTGGCTAATACCCTGTAAACTGACTTAGCGAAATCAAGACTTTATACTGAGAAACAACAATGTTGCTCACTACAGGGGGCCACTGGTCAACTGTAGCTTATCAATGCTAGGGTAAAATGACAAGCCCTCACTCATTATGACAAAACTTGATTGGATTCCACGTGCGATATGCTGAGGAAGCATGGGAAGCATCTAACTACAGATCAGTACTATTTACAGTAAACGAGCCAGGTGATGATGTTATGGTCAATTTGCAATTAGAAACCTGTCATGAGTTAATGGCTGACCAACAAGGTCGCTCTACAAATGTGACCCCTCAGCAGCTGCATGACATTATGGAATGACTTTTGTGGGGGTATTGACTCTACAAAGATGAGGTGGGGAGTATGCCTTGAGTTTGTTTTACATATAACTGGACCAGGAAAACCGCTACGCCTTGTATATGTCCTATCTGGACGTGACTACAATGTGGTTGTCTTGTTGACTTAGTACCCACGAAACTGAGGAGTATCTAGTCGCTTATGTGCAACCATCTATCCACCAGCTACTGCGTGTGCTAGCTTGCCACAATATTGAGATTGGGGATGTAATGTGGTAGGTTTAAGACCAGCAGAACGATACTCACCTCCTGCTTGACCACCTTGATTGCTCTTTTTCTGAGGTGCAGGGGGCGCTGGTACAGGTGGACCACTGTGTTGGGTATGTCCATTGTCAGTTGGACGTTTTGGTGCCACAATCAAATCTAGAGTTACCTTGGGTGATAGGAGAACTGTTGGATCAGCATGGCCTATTGGTAGAATAGATTCAGGATGTAACAATGTTGGGAAGCAATATTGAGTGCTTTATGATGGACCTATCAGAATGGGTGGAAGCGCTTGAAGCCATAATAGCTCAGATCAGGGAAAGGATAACACTGATGGAATGGCGAGTAACGGATCATGTCAGTTCTGTAGCAGCTGAATTTAGACAACTTTGTATTGAGTGGAATAATCAGCAGATGATGGATAATGCGCTCATCCTTTTGTTGACGTCCCTCAATATATCCAGCTATTATGTTGGGTTACACAATTGGAAGCTGTTATCCATGCTGAGTGCAGTCGGGCCATTCCTCTTCTGAGAAGTGAGATGAGAGAGTACGCAGACATGCAAGTATGACTTGATACCCTTTTAAGGGCAACGATGAATTGGTGTGAGAACAAGCCACCCTCAATAACAAAATATATGACGCTAAACAACAAGGTGGTAACTCTAGCAGGCAGCATGAAAGAATGCAGAACACAGTGGAAGATGTCCTCTCATGAATACAGGCAGTGGAGCGAAAACTGGACGCAGAGCAGTAATTCCGTCAGGAGTTGCAACATCTATATGAGACGCTGCAACAGGTTTTTAAGGATGGACGGTGTAGATGCTATTCAGTTAAAATGGAACAGCTAATCAACGAACATTTTTCTGAGAACGTCAGAGCCAGGGGAAGTGGTGCAGTTAGTGGCGATTTGGGGAATTAATGCTATTGTTCAGCTAATGAGTATCCCTCAGGAGTTGTGGTGGACCCTCCGCATGACACTACTTCTTCTGAGTCCATTTTGGCAGATTTGATTCCGTCTGCCCGTCCATATGATAGTTCACAAGGGGGTGGTTCCCCTAGTCACTCAGGACCCAGTTTGACTGCTCCTCACGGCTGGAGCCCAGAGCAAGGTGAAGCTGTTCAAATTGAGAAATTACCTCCCTTCAGTCATGATGGGAATCTGCATGGCTACTTTAAGCGAATCAAATTTGCCATGATAGGGACTTCTGATCAGTGGAAAGCAAAACTGTTGCTGTCCGCTTTGGATGTGGAAAGCGCTTATCAAGTTACATGCTACCTTTCAAATAGCTCAGTATCTTACAAAGAAGTGAAAGCGACTGTTCTCTGGCTGTTCAGGGGTGCAGCCAAGATGGCTCAACAGAAGGCTGACTTATTGACCATACAGTTCCACCAAAAGAGTTCTTGATAGAATTTGCTGAATGATTCTTGGTGGAAGCACAAGTGTTACTTGGAGCCAACATTTTATCTGCCAAGGAGGTCAGTATAGTGATGACAGTGGCTGTCAAACCATAACAGGAATTATATAATGCTATGTCTCACGTTTTGGATAAAGATGCGGGACTTACCCAAATTGTGAAAACCATACTCGACTCTCCGCCATAATCAGCGCTCCTAATGTAGCCCAAAAGACCCTGCTGTCCCTGCACCATACCCTTTGGGATATGGGCCACAGCGACAGAGCTATCAACCACTGGAACATATTTGTCCATCATAAATTTAGTGATCCTTTTTGGCCTATGTATGCTTCATCAGTTCTTCCACAACCTTGGAATAATACCGTTGATCTTTGAACTGGTTCTCTCGCTGAAAATTATATACATGAACCCTTTATGAATACTTGCTTTCAGTGCGGAAAGAGGGGGCATTATGCGGGTAATTGTCCTAGAAAACCGCAGGTGTATGCAGTTCCATTTGAGAAGATTGAGCAGGGAAAAGCTCAAGTGGAGTAGAGATGGTACACTCTACCTCTGCTAAGTACAATTCAATTGTCCCTAACGATTCCCAATCACCTCTTCGTGTAGGATTCAGAACTCATCTGGACGATTTACTATACCAACAGCTTCCGTTGGATACCCCTGCTTCTATCCCAGAGAGCAATTATTTAATACCAAGATCTGAGTTCTGCCAGGATGTGCAGAAGCCATATGCATGGCAGATCCTGGAACAAACTGACATGAGCAACGTGGATCTCTCAATGGACATTGCCTCTTTAATAGGGGTTAATGTAGCAATTCCCGTTGAAAAAATTGCTATGGAGTATCCAAATGTTGGCATGGGCATTTCCTCCTTTCTGAGTAACAAAAAGCCTTTGGGTGTCCACGTAATAAACACTGATGGTTCTTCTTACTTGGAGGGCACTTACTGTGACATTTTTGTTCAGAACACAAAAATCCATGCTATCATAGACACAGGGGACCCAGTGAATATAATTTCTAACAGGCTGGTGGCTAAGCTTCTGTTGAAACTAGATGTTGACCACTGAGTAGTATATGGGACTGTGGGGACACATAGTAATGTGTACAAAGGAGCATATAGCGCGTTGCCTTTACAATCTGGGTTAGTCCAGGCTTCCGCTCCGGTGGTGGTTCTACCAAACAATGACTATGACATGTTCATCGGCGTGGCATTTATGAGGAAATTTAGTGCTGTGATAAATATGGCGGAGGAAACCCTTAATATTTTGGGACAACAGATTCCCATTTATTTAACCTCTAGTGGAATCCCAACGGAACCATTCCGCTCTAGTAAAATCAATATAGCGTACAGCAATGGAGTGATTCCTGTTTGATATTGGCAAATGAAGCGGAGAACCAGAGCCCTTCCCAACTAGATTTATGAGTATAAAGGGATTCTGCTTCGAGCAGCAAGTGCTTTGAGCTTACCATATGGACATCAGTGCATAGCAGGAACTGAGCTCAAAATTGACGTCCCTTAAAGGGCTATATGGGGAAATTATGGGGCCTCACCAGCACTCATGGCTTGAACCACATGTGGCTCCAGGGCTACTATTCCTGGGAATGGGGAGGTGAAGGTATACTCTCTTTCTGCTAAGCATCACTTTTCGAAAATCAATTCAGCCTGAAATTTAGCTCCACTAAAGAGATTTACAAAAACTATTAAAAAATATGGCTGGAAACCCCGCAAAAGAACCCGCAGGCTCTGCCAAACGAGCCAGCACCACCCCCAAACGAAGCAGCCCTCGGTTACCCACCTCAGGGTCAACCAGAATCACCCGCTCTCAAGCAGCGGCTATGAAAGCAGGCACCACCCCCCAACCTGGAGCTACTTCAACTAGCGCCAGTTCACCTGATCGCACTTCTGCAACCTGCACGCCTAACAGCTCTGTGTGCGCTGCCTCCCACCAACCCGCTGGGCCCCCTCCAAACAAGGAGGCCATCACTCACGCTGTTTTAATGGCGTCTGATTGGTTGAATGCAACTCAGCCCATCCAGGCATTCACCTCCCCCATTGTGTCAGCTAATTCAGCCCCATCTATTATTGCTGATGCCGTGTTTCTGGCTCCCCCATGAGGGGCGATACCCAGCTACCTGGCCCCCAAACCCTCAGATGTAAGGTTGGATTAGCCGCACATTCTGGTTCACTAAGCACCAAATTGGTACAATCTACTCTTCCCAATGAGGATTCAAATGGTTCGGATTTTGGAACTTCACACCAGTTCCAATCTCACCCGTCCCATTTAAACCCCATAATTGGCACTTCTCAAGTCGGCACTTTATCTACATATGCTGAAAACGATCAATTCACCAATCAGCCAGTGAGTTTTGCCCACGAAATCACAGCAAATACTCGGGCTGAATTTACCCAGATAGATTGGGATGGTGATGAAACATCGCCCTCCTCCAAATTGGCTGGAGTTAATTCCAATCTGGATAGGCCTCCCCAATTTAGCGAGGCCCAACAATCACCTGGCCTTAAACCCTCAGATATAAGGTTGGATTAGCCGCACATTCTGGTTCACTAAGCACCAAATTGGGACAATCTACTCTTCCCAATGGGGATTTAAATGGTTCAGATTTTGGAACTTCACACCAGTTCCAATCTCACCCGTCCCATTTAAACCCCATAATCGGCACTTCTCAAGTCGGCACTTTATCTCCATATGCTGAAAACGACCAATTCACCAATCAACCATTGAGTTTTGCCCACGAAATCACAGCAAATACTCGGGCTGGATTTACCCAAATAAATTGGGATGGTGATGAAACATCTCCCTCCTCCCAATTGGCTGGAGTTAATTCCAATCTGGATGGGCCTCCCCAATTTAGCGAGGCCCAAAAATCCGCCCCTCAATTTAATATGACGCCAGCAACTGCTGTAACATTCCAGCAACAAGGGAACTCCGCAAACTTGTCCAAACCACCATCTCACAATCAACCCACAATTTCAGCCCAAAGAAAACACAAACGTACCAAAGGAGCCACTGGGGCGTGGCAAAAACCTCTGGCACCAACGCTACCCAAATCTGATCCCCGTGAAGTGGCGTTTATTGCTGATGTTAAGAAGAAATGGGGTGAAACTAGAGCGCAAAAAGCTCTACCTCGCTCAACCCTCTCCCACACAATTCGCCTTTATTATGGGCATAATCCTGTTGAATTCTATATGGAGGATTACTTCTCATACTTTGCAGTGATTGCGGAGACATTCCCAATTAACACCACCATCCATGAATCAATGGAGGGCCACTACATCGATGTGGGCTTCACTGAAGCTGCCCTTGCTGACCAAGCTGCCACCCTCCAGGTCATTATTCCGCGTGGATCTCTTCGCATCTCCCGCACATGCTCTCACCTGGAGAAAATTTCATGGGTTACTTTTTCCAACTTACCAACGACTGTTGATCCTGAGTCTCTTAAACTGGCGCTCCATCGTGGTTTAATGGAGTTTGGGTCTTCTCTTTCAGTGAACTTTAGCGTCCCCTCTTACTATGCTCCCACTCAAAGAGCTCGCACTGCTAGAGCGTCGTTCATCCCCTCCCCCACTGTATCCCGCAACATTGAAGTTATTCCTCGTGTGGCGGTAGTTGGGGCATGCCCTGGGATCTTTTTTGTCGACCCTGATCAGGCGCGCCCCCGGTGTTCATGGTGTAACGCCCTTGGACACTTGTATAGTGGCTGCACAGCTCGAAAACAAGCCCTCTTAGCCACCACCCAGGGGCCTAAACCAGACCAAAAACGATACCACGTGGCCACAGCAGCAATTCCACAACCCACTCAATGGGTTCCCATTCAAGACCATTCCCCTGAGGCCTTACGCCTAACAGTTGAAACAGCTAACCCCACTATTGGTATGGGATACCTTCGCGCTCATGCCCCCTTCCAGTGGGCACCCCCTCCAATCTCCCAGAGTCAACTCCCTCTCTCACCAAGCGCAAGGCATCTCCCACAGGGTGCCCCTCGTCAGCCACCCCACTCAGGGCTCCGCGGCACCCCCACCAACCTCCACCAGCGATTTATCGCATCGACCCTCAGCTCCCAATGGAGATATGCCCACCAGCATGGACTGGCAACCCGCGGCCTGCGGTAGAAGTGCCACCTCAAAGAGTCCTACCCCAACCCCACAGTCCATTTCACGCGGATCCTTTGCGGTGTTGGAGGAAGTGAATATGGACTCAGACGCATCAAATGGGGACACCGCGGAGGTCACCATTGAGCACCCTCAGGTCCTTCCCCTGCAACGGAGCGGGGGCAGCATCCTAGGCTGGCTTACTGGGTCCTCCGCCCCCCACCCTCTCCTTCCCCTCAGAGCCCTCGACGCTCCTCACGGATTGCAGCTAATAGTCAAGCTAAAGGACTCAAAATTAGCCGCCTCACAGCAGCAGGTTTAAGCGCTGGCAACCCCCCAGGACATGGAGGGGAACAGCTATGAGTCCCCATGGCAGCACCCTGGCCCTGCAATCCATCAACGCAAATGGGTTGCGGGACTTTAAGAGGAGAGCCCGCCTCCTCTGCAACTTCAGGTCAGCACAAATTGCCATCGCTGCTGTCCAGGAGCCCCATATCCTCCCCCACGAACAATCTTCATGGAATGAACAGTTTGGAGGCAACTCCTTATGGACAAACCATGCCTCCCTTATTGTTTTGAATCCCTGGGTTAAAACCCATTTTATTTTCACAATATCTAGGTGGCCGCCTCATACTGGCCAAACTCACCACTCCTGACTTCTCCTTCTTCACTGCAAGCATCTACCTGCCTAATGCAGGTCAGGAGCAAAATCGGCTCTTGGAAGAGCTTGTCCAACTCAATCTCCCACGGAATACAGTCCTCTTAGGAGATTTCAACAAACATAAGTTGCGTCCGTGACTCTTACCCCCTGCAGAAAAGGAACGCCCTGGATCAAGTCGCCTCCAGGATTTTCTTCGCCTGAGTGGCTTTATAGATGCGCTTCCACCCTCCGCGTCTGGCCTAGGTTGCATGACTAGGATCCAGTATGATGGAGGAGCTTTCAAATCAGCGTCACGCATAGATATGGCACTGATTGGTCCCCTGCTGATTGGCCGCATCTCCTCTCCCATCGCTCGTGACAACCATCTTAGTGACCACAGGTCACTCACCGTTGTCCTCACCACCACACTTAGACCGTCGCGTAGGTTCTGGCCTGGGGTTGCCTCAGCTCTTCTCAACAACCCCTTCACTAAGGATAAGCTGTCTATGACCATCCGGGAGACTCTCACCTCCCCCCACCCCACCTGCTTGACCACAAGGCTAGATGGGCGGTGACCAAGGAGGGCATCACCCGCGTTGCTTACAACTGTGCCAAAACCCATATGACTGCAGCTCGCGCCAGAGTCAAAAGGGCGGAAGCCAGAATCAGACATCTGGAGCGAAACTGCCAGCCTTCGCCCTCTCCCAGATGGTTGGAAGACTGGGAAGCGGCGCAGGAAGCACTCCGCTTGAAGCTCACACTGCAGGAAGAACGGGCAGCAAACTTTACAACATCTCGTTACTATGCTCAATGGGAACGCCCCACCCGCTTCTTCTTTCAGAAACAGAAAGCCCGGTCAACAGCGCAGGATATTACTGCACTGAAGATTGGCACTACAACCACTTTGGATAAGGAGGAAATCATGCAGGAACTACACCGCTTCTACTCCAGCCTCTTCCATGCCACTCAGGTGGACCCATCGGACATCCAAGACTTCCTGTGGCGGGCTCCAGAGCCGCCCATTGACCCACAGGCTGATGAGGCTCTACTGGCGCCTATTTCCATCCAGGAGGTAATGGATACCCTTCTGAAATCCCCACGGCTTAAAGCCCCAGGCCCAGACGGAATACCCTTCGAGGTGTACCTTCTGGAACCTGCAGTGATAGCCAGAACCCTCCGCGACCTCTTCGCTGCACTCTTGGTAAATGGCGAGGTCCTCCCCGACTCCAGAGGCTCAATCACGACCCTCATTCACAAGAAGTCAGACCGTGAGAACCTGGCGAACTGGCGCCCCATAGCGTTGATCAACACAGACCACAAGCTCTTCACGAAGCTTCTGGCCAACCGCATCACCAAATGGGTGTCACCTCGCCTCTCCTCATCCCAGCACGGTTTTATTCCGAGGAGGTCGTTATGGGACAACTATAATGACCTTCACGTGACTTTGACTGCTAACTCTCGTAAGGTGAATGGCTTTGTGGCTCTCCTGGATATGGAGAAAGCATATGATCGGGTAGCCTGGAAGTATTTTGATGCTTCCCTGGCCCGCTTCCATCTCCCCCCGCAGCTATGCGCTGGATATCAGCGCTCTATGACCAGCTCCACACCAGAGTCCAGGCGCCAATGGGTTTTACAATGGCAGTACCAGTTGGACAAGGTCTCCGGCAAGGGGACCCCCTGAGCCCTATCCTTTTTAACATCACCCTTGACCCCTCTTGGCCTCCTTACAGGACAAGCTAACAGGGATTCTGGTCCCAGGTAAAGCCCCCACACGCACCATGGCATTTGCAGATGACACTGCCATTGCATTTGGCTGCCCTGGGGATGTTGCCCTAGCTGCTGTGACCATTGAGAGGTACACCAAGGCGTCCAACGCCATGGTCAACACCTCCAAGACAACAGTTGTACAGGTCGGCTCCTCCACCTTCCCCCCACCATTTGGTATTGAACCTGTGCGCGGTACCTTCCGTCACCTGGGCGTTCTCACCAACCAACAAGGAGTTGCACTAAAAAACAATGAGGACTTGCTCCTCGCAGTAGTTAACTCCAGGATTGCCAGCTGGAACCAGCGGCACATCACCCCCCAGGGTCGAGCTCTGATGGCCAATGTGTTCCTCCTCTCCAAAGTCTGGTTCCTAGCGCACGTCTGTCCATTCACAGATGCCTTTTTATATGCGGCTCAATGTACTCCTCCGCTGTTGGATCTGGGGATCAAACCATCCACCAATGGCCCTCTCAACCATTGCCCGACCCTGCAATGAAGGGGGCCTAGGGCTTCTAGACACGCAATCCCACGCCACCACAATCTTCCTGAAGTTCCTATGGCCGATTTTCTGCTGGGACGCGACACTCATGCCCCAATAGGCGCCCGCCCTCCGCCAGTCAGTGTCAGCAGCTCTGGGTCTTCCTAAAGCATCTCTGACCTCATTAGGGGAGTGGCTCACAAACCACCCAGGCCATCGCCTGAAACCATCCTCATCCCCCTACTGGAACCAGGATCTCCTTGCCCTGAAACGAGTAGGCGCGCGGATCCACCATGCCTTCCCATACAGAAGGGAAGGCCCTGGCCTCAGCCCCCGTCGCCATGCAATTGTGCACAATGGACAAGTTGTCACAACTCGCCTCAACCCCCAAGATCGTCCTCCCATCCGCCCAAGACTCCTTGAGCTCCTCCCTCCCTCCGTGAGATTTGACCTTAAGGAATTGTAGAAGGACGTCTATCACCCCATCCTGTCAGCAAAGGTTAATAACACCTTATGGAGGGTGCTCCACTGTTCATACAGGACAGGGGACCAGACTGGCCCTATCTTCCAGCACTGAAGCTGCCCCCGCTGTGTAGAGCTCATTGACTCCCACCTCCATCATTTTTTCACCTGTCCAGGTGTCGCTGCTTTTTGGCCAAAGGCCCGCGCGCTCCTCCATGCTCAGCCCTGGTCTGGACACCCTGTGCAAGACCTCATGTTTGAGCAGACATTGCCTGGTTGCCACCGACCCCTCCGTGTCCTCGCCTATGCCACAGCCATCTGGACCATCCATAACTCCTTCCTTCGTGCTGCCTTTGACCAGCAGGTGTGGACCCTTCTACACATGATCACCCACTTTCAGGTACACTTTGAGATGTCCCTGAAGGTCTGCACTATGTCACCAACCCTCCCCGCTCAGTTGTCACTGCAGCACGGCTCTAGCGCAAACCCCTCCCTTTCTTGATGCCTCCTCCCTCCCCTTACCTTGCCTCAGGCTCTTAGGAGCCCAGGCGTAATTCAATAAACATCGATGAATCCCCCCCTTGGATTGGGACCATCTAGTACTAAAAAAAGGGAGGTGAAGGTACTTCTAGCAAATTTACAGAAGAAGATGATAACGATCCAGCGGCACCAAGTGGTGGCTTATCTAAATTAGCTCCTATAGAGGTTGCCATATTCATGACGTCGGATCATGGGAGGATCTTGGACTACTGGCAAATCCATCATTAAGCGTATTGACAGTGATTCTACAGGAAACACTAACTGAATTATTGGTGGAACAGCAAGATAAGGCTATAACGTTACTTGAAAAATACCTAAATATTTTTTGCATACAATGATCATTATTTGGGGTGCTCTAAGGGGTGGTAAATTGGATAAATATGGCGATCACCCTCCCATTTGATCGCAGCCTATTATATGATCAAAGGTGGAAGAAGAGGTTGTCTCTGATGAGGTAGATAAACTTATCAAACAAGGGATGCTAGAGCCATCAAACAGTCCGTGGGCATCACTGGTGCTCATTGTAAAGAAAAAGATGGCACAAATTGGGTGGTTATTGACTATTGCAAGCCAATAGTGTAACAAAAAAGGATTCCTACCCTCTTCCACAGATTGACAAAGTGTTGGACCGATTGGGCAGGGCAAATTATTTTTCCGCTATGGATCTGATCTTGGGGTATTGGAAGATTGAATTGCCATCAGAAGAATGGGAGAAATGTGATATCATCATTTTGAAGGGATTATTCCAGCTGACACACATGCCGCAAGGTTTGTGCAACGCCCTGGCTACATTCCAGCATGCCAGGGATATGATTTTAGGTGAATTGAAGCTGTCCTGCGTCTTAGTTTACCTCAATGATATCAATGTGTTATTGAGGACATTTACAGAGCACTTTGCCCACTCGGAACAAGTGTTCCATCACCTCGCTAATGCTAATATCAAAATTAAGCCTCAGAAGTGTCATTTTTTAAAGAACAATTAGAATACCTCAGGTTTGTAGTGGATTCAAAAGGTCTTAAACTGAAGCCAGCAAAGGTGGAAGTGATAAGCAAGATGACCCTCCCAGGTAACAACCAGGATATTCAAGTGTTTCTGGGGATGGTTGGGTACTACTGACGGTTCATTCCCAATTTTAGTTGCATTAAGGCACCGCTTTTCGAGTTGTTAAAGAAAAATGCCACTTTTGATTAGATGGAACAATGCCAAGACGCTTTTGATGTGTTATGAACCGCATTAGCAAGCGCACCCATTTTGCAATATCCCAACTTTGACAAACAATTCATAATAAATTTGGATGTATCCCTATCCGCTATAGAGGCAGTATTATCCCAGAAGAACGACGACAGTGTGGAGCATCATGTCGCATTTTGTAGTCTAATCTTGAACTGTCACAAACAAAACTACACTGTGACTGAGCAGGAGTATTTGGCTGTGATTTATGCATACAAACATTTTAGGGTATATCTACATGGTGTGAAATTCCAAGTGGTAATGGATCACGCTTCCTTACGCTGGCTGCAGAATCTTCATGAACTAGAAGAATGGCTTGCGCATTGGGCACTAAAGCTCCAGGCATACGATTTTGAGATTATACACTGTCTGGGAGTAAAACATCAAAATGCTGATTGTATTTCTCAGCTTCCAAAAGTTGCTATCACAGAGGATTTGGCCAACATTTTGTACAAGAAGATGGTGGTGAACAAATATCATGATGAACCACCACAAGTGATCAAGGTACTAGATGGTCTTAGGCAGGATACTTTCCTAAGTGAGGGGGAACTATATAAGTGGATTGAAGACTCAATGCTAAGATTCCCCAAACCTTCCACTAGACCTGCAATTATTATGGATGCTCATTGGGCGGTAGGACATGGAAGATTGCAAAAAACGTTGGAGTTTTTGAGACCCCGTTACTACTGGGAGAGCATACATTATAATGTATTGGAAACGGTAAGTTGTTGCCATCAGCGTCAAGTGGAAAGGCCATTCCACAAGAAGACCACATACCAGCTGGTTAAGCCCTGATTCGCCTAGCACACCGTTTCCTTTGATGTAGTGGGACCTCTGCCAACTGGAACCAACCAATCCAAATATATAATCGTCACAATTGATCATTTGACAAGGTGGGTGGAGGCCAGAGCCATTAAAAACTTGGGAGCTGTCCCTACTTCCAAGTTTATTATGGAATGCATTATACAGCGACATGGCTGCCTGCAGTTCATTCTAGTGATATCAGAACCAATTTTACTTCGCACGTTTTGCCCAAGTTGAATGAGTTGATGGTGATACTCAGAGTTTTGACAACCCTATCATCTGGAATAAAATAGAATGGTGGAACGGGTCAATGGAACCCTAGTGAATATACTCTGCAAATTGGTAACGGATTGGCCCTCAGAAGAGAGCGCCCTTCTACCTACTGCTGTGTTTGCACATAATATCAGCTATCAAACGTCCACTGGTAAGAGCCCTTTCTAACTGCTGTATGGTCGACATCCAGCTCTGCCTGCCTTGCTTTACTCGTGTGTAGAGGACACTGGTGATGTGGACCCTCAGCGATATTTGAGGAATTTTAGAGAAACGATGATAAAGCTACAAACGGAAGCCTATTCCACCAGTTTGGCCAAGAAGATTCGTGATCAGGCAGCTGACAAGAAAAGCTGGAGCAGACTTCTGTTGTTCGGTGTAGGAGCTCATGTCTTACTCCATGACCAGCATGGATTTGGCTGGAAAAACAAGCTCTCTAACATCTGGGCTTGCCATTTGAGATAATTGAGAAGACTGGCATAGACGCCTACACCATTAAGGAACCTGCGAGGGGTGGGATTATCAATTAAGTTTTCACAAAGGTTCCTTTGAGCATATAAGCAATAAGAGCATATCATCCAAACAAAGGGGGGGTAATGTAATGAAGTTGATATGAAAGGACAATATGCTACATATACTGGCGGATTGGAGTGAGAATCAAGATGAGTCTCAAGATTGTAGAAAAGGTATATGAAAAGTAAATCAATCAAAGTGTCAACCACTCGGCTAATTGAGGGAAATTATGCTAAGATTTTGAGATAGATGAGACCTCCTAGAAAAGGGAAAACAAATAAATGAATACCAAGCCAAGGATGCATCCAGCTTGGGGACCAAGATTTAAAGAGTTGAATGGAGGATTGAAGAGGAGTTCTTATTATTTAAGTAGGTTGTTGCAGATAAGTCTGCAATTATTAGAAATTAATAAAAGGTCAATAGGGGCGATTGCTCCATATATCATTTATTGGGTTTTATTAGAGTTGGAAATCTTCACATCATCCAATTTGGTTGCTCAGTGGATAATACCCTGTGTAAACTGACTCGGCAGAATCAAGCCTTTACGCCAAAAAAAACAGGGGCTTCTAAGATACCAATGATCACCCTGCCTCTTCACAAGCCACTACACTTCTCAGCCATTAGACGCCAATTCTATGCCAACTTCTCAGCGATTCTGTACCTACTCTACCCCATGATTCTGGGGTAGAATGAAGGCGCCAACAGTCAATTACAATCAATCTCACACGAAATATGCTTGCTTTCTCAACATACTATCACTCTAGCGAAATTCCCCTGCTCCCCACATTGGCGAAAGGAAACACCCTGGCAGCCAGGGTAGAATACTCCGCCTTGGCCGCAATTGCCAACTTCCCCATGATTCCTGCAGTACTGGAATCATAAAAAGGAATATTTGGCGTGGACAAAGAGAACTGGATGCCACTCCACTCTAAGTTTGACATCAATTTTTCCTAACTATGGATCTCATCAAGACTAATTGCCCACTATACCTGTATATGGTGGCTGAGGATAAAGCACTGAAGATTTGGATTGACGTATTGATGGCCAAGGGATAGCTGATAAAAAATTCTCCGGTATCATTTCCCATGGTTGCCCAAAAACCCATAGGGACCTTGTGACCATGTGTGGATTAAGGCCACTTAAGCAATGTTATGGTATTGGACCCAAACTACTCCCAATGGAGGCCGATCTCTCAAGGAATTGACCAGTCCAAAGTATTTTCAAAGCTGGATCTAGTCAACGCCTTCCATTAATTCTGAGTAAAGGAGGTAAAATAATGGATGACAGCGATGCGCATCCACCACGGCATATTTCAGTTCAGGGTCGTGTCATTTGGGTTGACAAATGCTTTCACCATTTTACAGAGGGTTATCAAACATGCGTTGGGCGACCTCCGCTTTACATGTGCAGTAGCATATATTGATGACTTTTGGTCCATTTCCCTACATCCAAGCAACATGAAAAGAATCTAGTGGCGGTGGCATCCTCTTTGAAATGTGTTGGCCTGCATGTGAAGCCATCATAGTGCAAATTTTTAAAGACAAGGTATAGCTCCAGGGAAATGTAGTGCTTAAAGATGGACACGATATTGCTCCTTCCAAGCTGGAAGCAATACAGACATGGGCAACTCCCAAAATTCAGAAGCATATCAGAAGCCTTCTGAGTTTTATCACTTTTCTGAAAAATTCTCACTGGCGATTTTGGAACTTGCTGCCCCCTCCACCCACTGACAGGAAAGAACGCGCCATTCATGTGGACGACGGAATGCCAATTGGACTTTGAGGTTGCTAAAGATATTTTTACCTCAGCGCCAATTCTAAGGCATGCTGATTAGATAAACCTATTATTGTAGCTTGGGATGACTCCAGCACAGCTGTGGGAGCAGCATTGCTACAGGAGCATGACGGCCACAAACACCCAATATCATAATTCTCTACTAAATTTATGGGCAGTGAATGGTCATAGCAATTTAAGATAAAGAGCTGGCTGTGGTAGTATGAGAAATGATGCACTGGTGGTATTTTCTGCATAATCAAAGAACTAAGTGACAGTGCTCACAGTTTGCAAATTACTTATCTACTATTGCAAGATAAAGAAGTTGGCGCATAGACAAACCAGAACCCACTGAGACCTTTTTAACTTCAACTTTAAACAAGATTTTTAAAGTGGCTACGCATAAATTCTAGACATACTAAGTAGAAGCCTGAAAACAAGGTTGACCCCTTTAAAGAGGCTGAATCAGTTACATTGATTTAACTCCAAAAACTTCTGTCTGAACCATCAGTGGAACCAGCAACCATTGGTGCTATTGTGATCCCTGCAACGCCCTCAACATCTTACCCAACTACTACACCTGAGCCCTCTGACAACGCCATGTAGGACCCTATGACTAGAAAATCATGAACCAGGCCCACCAAATAGCGCCTATGGGGCCCTCTTGGACGCAGTACTGAGTGCGCAAGCAGAAACATCAAAGGAAAAGCACTTGGGGATCAGATACAGTTGGGAAAAAGCCCCTCAAGTTGGTACTCAAAAAAGGATAGGTTGATTTATTTTGGGATCGCATATGGGTGCTTAAAAATTTATGGCCCTGAGTCATAAAGGAACATCATGACCCGCCAACAATGGGGCACCCTGGAGAAAAGAAGACGATCTATTAATAAAGAGAACGTATGACTGGAATGGACCAAAAAGTATGTGCCAGATTGGATAGAATGCTTCCTGACCTGTGAGGGATCTAAATTTGACAGAATTGGGCGAAATGGGCTCATGCATCTGCTACAACAAGCAGCGGAACCATGGACATCAATATCTGTCAACTTCATAGTTGGTCTACCCATTTCAAAGGGATTTGACGCGATTATGGTAGCCATGGACAGTTTAACCAGATATGGACTATTCATCTTATGCTAATTAAAACCACAGCAGAAGATATGGCCCAATTATTTGTGACCCATGTCTTTACCATGTATGGGGTACCACAGGAAATAATTAGCGATAGGGGACCACAGTTCACGTCAAGATCATGGGAGGCCCTGTGTGAATTATATACATCAATCCCTGTTGATCAACAGCTTATCACCCCCAGTTTGATGGATAAACCAAGCAAACTAACCAGTATCTAGAGCATTATCTCCGGTGTTACGCCTCAGCTGCTAAAGATATTGGGCTGGAAATTTGGCCTTAGCCAAGTTCTAATAAAATATTTCCTGAACGCCTCTACTGGAATGTCGCCGCTTTATGCCAACTTAAACTAAAACCCAGAAAATATGAACAGCCCTCAAACTCAAATAAATATTCCGCAGCAGATAGGTTTGCAACACACATTTGGAAAATAAACCAGCATGTGCATGTAACGGACTGGTTCTTTCCAGTAATGGACAAAAGAATTGGGCAATACCAACCAGGTGATAGTCCACAAACCAGATAAAACCCCAGATAGTGCTCTGTAAGTCCGCATTCCACTATAGTAAGGTTGAAGCCATCCTTGGATAATGGCTAGGATAATACTTAATCCTAACAATGATCCTTGACTCCAGGTGAGGGCCAATAGAGAATCCCTTAAGTGACTGAGTTCAGTGTCCTGGAGAAAGGCATTCATCATAGAGTATTACTCAATAAAATTAGAGATTAAAATAATTCTATTAAAATGTTTATTGAGACAACTGAGTAAGAACACAGAATTGAGGAATAAAATTCTACTCAATTCTTTTTTATAACATGCAAATAATAATTTCTTAGACTTTTTTAAGTCTTATGAAATTATTAGTATGAAATAGTTGATAATTATGATTTTAAACATAGGATTAAATTATTAGATAATGGTTATAAAAATATGATAATTATCAGTGATTATTGACAATTGATAATCACTGTCAATAATCAAAACTTGGAAGGTCTATTTTTAGAACTGATGATCTTGTTTTGATCAAATTGCTTTTTTGATAAAAATTTGGGACCCCTTTTTATAGATTAAATTGTATGTGAGATGGATGAATTACTCCGTTTGCTTGAAAATTACTCCATTTGGAACCCCTATAAATAGGGGTTTTTTGAGGCCCGCGTTTTGGAGGAAATCTGACATTATCATCAGATCAGTTATTAATGTTTTTCAGATTTCTCGAGCTCAGATTCATTGGTTCCCTTGAGGTGGTACAAGGGCCTTCATTTAATATTGAATTTTGCCCCAATTTGGTGGTTTTTCTCTTATTATTATCATTAAAGTTATTGTTTTGTTTGTTATTATTAATTATAATAATAACAATGTGATGGTCAGGAATATCCTGTACCGTCACAAAACAGAGGAAATTAATGAAAGCCTCCCAGGATGCCAAGCGTTTCACTGACAAAAAATGGAGAGTAGCGCCTGAATACCAGTTGGGCAACCTGGTGATGGTGGGCATGAAAAATATTAACCTATAGATATCCTGCCGCAAATTGGCCTACAAAAGGGCGGGGCCATTATCCATCAGTAAAATCTTGAATAAAGGGTCATTTTTTGTGGATTTACCCCCACACTGGAAGATCCTTAAGTCCCTCCACGCGTCTTCACTGTCACCATTCAAAAGGGAAAAAACCTGCGGAAATTAAACCATTGTTGGTGGAAGGAGTGCCAGAATTTGAGGTGGAGGAAATCTTGAGTTCAAGTATATATAAACGGGTGATCCAATACTTGGTAGCATATAAAGGGTAGCCCACCTATGACAAAAGTTGCATTCCAGCCCAGGATTGTGCTAATTGTCAGGATCTAATAACCAAGTTCCATTCACAAAATCCTACTGCCCCAACGCCTGCTTTAATGAAACCCCAGACCCTCACAGCCATTAAACTGCCAATAACTCACAAAAATTATGCTCTGGGATGGGCTCCGGGGGAGAAATAGACCCTGTCCTTTTAGAAAGGATAAGGTAAGGATCCTGGCTGCCCCCAAAAAGTTGAATCGGTTGTTTAAACCTTTTGATCTAAGAAGGGGGACTGTCCCTGAGCCCTTCTGTTAAAAATTTGTTTGATTGGGGAACACCCTCGAAAAAAGTAAAGTGTCTCATTGAGGCACCTTGACTCATTGTTACAACAAGTCAAAAACGAAGGGGGAGGATTTCGCCAAAAATTCTATTTGGCCAAAGTCCACGTATTAAAATGCCATCAATATGCATTAGAATATGGGCATAATAGGGCGGATTGAGTCTGAAGACCTGCCAGGAAGACATCCCCAAAATTGATCCATCAATGGTCCCTCCAAAGACAAAGAAAATTCTGTTAAGGAATTTGCAAGATTCACTGGCATTATGGAACACCAATGGAAACATACAATTGGGCAACAAGAATCGCAAATTGAGGCCCCACAATGAGCAAGCTGAGCCATGATGCAAAAAGTCTCAGCTTTTTAGGAAGATTCGTGCGTCCAGTTGTAATTAATGTTCCCAAGTCCCAGCACCTCACTTCCCTTCAATTATAAAACTGAGTCTCTTCTGATGGCAGAGTGTTGGGTTGTTTTGTACTATCCTTAGTAACACTTAATTTCGCCAAAATTTCTTTAAACAATTTATAAGTTTTAATTAGTCAGGAGATCCCCAAGGAACCACCCCAACCAAAAGAGGGTCCACAATGATTTGTATCAGTAATGATAGTTATCAAATTGACTATGTTTATACTGCCTCTCTCAGCGCGAAGCCCTTGAGAGTCATAGCCTATGAGTTTCTTAAGATGCCCCAATCCAGCAACGTAACTATTAATAATCTTAAAGAGAACGGAAAGATCAAACGCCCAACTATATCTGTCTGAATTATAAAGAAAATGGGAATGACTATTCAGCGGCGCATCCCAGAAATACTCTGCTGAAATAAACCTAACGAAGTGACTGCCACTCCTTAACATCAAGTATGCACTCAGAAGTAATGGGATTATGACATAAAAGTAGACCAAGGAGGGCTGATTAGCCTCTTACTTAATTGGAATTGTCCTGATCATGGTGAAAATGGGAACTAAGATTTGGGACCCCACTTGAAGTAAAATGGATGGAGTTGAACTTGAAAAGACCCTTGATACCGCACGTTATCAGGTGTGTATTCAGCCAATTCAGGAATCTCACCTGAATGGAAAACACCAATGGACAGAACAATCTCCTCCTGCCAACCTTAGCCGTTTGACTCCCATATCTAAATAATGGTCAAGATTACTTTCAGCTATCAGCTTATTAGCCAGAGCAAGAATGATGTTAACAGACCAGTAATTTCTGAATCGCCCCCAATTGGTTCTTATTTTGCATATCATTAGAACGGTGATGCCTTGCAGACTATGGATCCTTTCAGGGTTTTGAAGTACCCCCAATGGAAGCTCAGTATTTCTTTTACATCAATTTTCTGACAACTGCAACTGCAACATCAATTGCACCAACACTATCAGGGGAGTTGAAACCCCAACCTGGGTGACTGAGCACAGGATACCCTGCACCCGATGGCAGGCATCACCTTCAACTGCCTCCAACAAGGCCACACTCTGTTGGGCATCTGTCATGGTAGTGGAACTCGCAGGGGAAATCAAAAATCACAACTGCAGCTAGGTGAGGGCATCAAGTACCTGGTTTCAATCTTGAAGGATGGATCTGATGAACCCACCCCCAAAAGTGGGCTGTAACTGAGGCTGGAGTTTCTGGGACAACAAAGCTGATGAGAAAAGCCCCCACTGCCACCTGGGAGATTTGCACAAATGCAATAACTAGCCAAATGAACAGCATGAGGTAAAACAATGACTGCAAGTTCATCTAGTAAATGAAAACCACTGCTTTACCAAACTTGAACAGAAGGGCAGAAGTGGCGGACACTATGGGGCATTCAATTAAGTCATGGCACTGGCAGATAGAATTGAGATTATTTTATCAGTCAGGGTGTGTAAGCACCCAAAAAGACAATTTATAAAGCCAATGGAATTGCTGTCTGAGTGACTTGATAGATAGGTGAGAGGGAAGCAAACAAGAATGGAAGCTGTTGGATGACTTAACCATCAAAATGACAAGCAATCAAATCATCATCCCAGAGGGACCAGAAGATTTGGGTACAGGGGACTCATCAGCACAACGGTGGGGCCAGGATTCGCCGCAGGGCCACTAGTGATAAACCAGGTGGCGAGGACATGAATTCTCCACCATCATGGTAATAAGATCTCTAACGTCATCAGCACATCTTGACGCCAGAGAGCGCTGGAAAATGGGAATAGCCAAAATAAGTCATGCATCTAATATCCCCATTTGACAAAGGTGGGAAGCAGCGTGGTAAGAACGGCCACTAGGGGCCAATTTTTATGTAACCTGAAGAGCATGTTTTAGAATTGCTAAGGCAGAAAGTTCTGAAGAAATTTGTAAACGTAAATTTTTGGTTGGGAAAGGGGTTTTTAATGAAAAACTAAAGGTAAAGTATTGACTGAAAACTGTACCAGTGTGGGATGGTTATCTTAAGGCCTAAGGGCTTGTAGAATAAGTAAAAGTGCATTAATATAATTAGAAACCCAACTGATTTGGCGGAACAAAATCTTGCAACTAACTTGATGCAAAATCTGGCCTTCTACTGGCCATCTAACTCCAACTCAAGTTTTACCTATCTGTTCCTCCCACCGCGATTTTTGTTTGGCTCAGCATTGCTTCATTCAGTGAGAGACTGGAAGCGCCCATGGTAGGGCACAGAGGCCCAGTCCCCCTGGGTATTGAATGGATTTACCACCTTTGATTTTACTGGTTTTGGTCCCCTCAATTTATTCAGGTTTTTTGCCTTATTAGCGCAACCTGAAATTAGTGTTGAAGTTAGCCCCAATTGTTTAGGTTCCATGCATCTTTGGTGGACCCTGACATTAGCACCGAAGCGACGTGCTCACCATTACCCTTTGGCCAGAAAAGCTTTTTTCATTGTAAATTTTGCACACACTTCCATAATTTTCTTAAGAAGCTCTCTCATGGTTAAATAGGGCGTGGAAGGAGGAGCCCTAAAATGTTATGCTGTCACCCACTGTTTGTCCACCACATGGGTGAGATCTCCCTGGGTGACTATAGGGACAGATACCTTTTTTGAGCCCTTTATTGTGTGAAAAGGAATGCCTCAAAGTAGAGGTGCAGGGGACACTCTCTGGGACTTACACATCTAGGCAGAAATTTTCTCAGCGCATAATTACTATTTATGAATTGATATACGTGATTAGTGTAGTTACTGCTGTCATATAACATGTATATCTATTCTCTCTAATAACTTTGCTTATCTAAGGTATGATGACCCGAGGGACAACACAACAACAATATAGGGTATGAAAGGAGAAAAATAAATATAGAGTAAGGAGGAACACCCAGAAATTCTTATATGCGCCTTTCTGATAGTTCATTTACATAGATACCAACTGCAATTTGTTATCTAGTTTGTGCTTTGGTGCTAAACTCCAACACAGTCATAATTGTCCCACCCAAAGTCCAGCTACCAGGTTGAACTGGAAAGGCAATGGTTACTCAGTTGACTCTTTACACCAGGAAAACTGCCCATTCATACAAATACTTTTATTCTGCTTAAGTTATTGCCACTATTTCCTACTATAAGAAAACTTTGATGTTTTTAAGTAAATGACTATCATTACTCAATTAGCTGTTAAATCTACTCATGAGTTTTTCTCATATTATAATATAGAATTAAAACTTTGAGTTAATGTGACAATTTTTATAGAATGCAGTAACTTAAGATCAATTCCTAATTCTTATCAGAACTAGTGTTTTTAATTTTTACTACAACTAGAGATCAATTAAAAATTTATGTTTACTGAGCTGAGAATCAAACATACTGATTACCCAGAGGGCTTCAGTAACTTGAATTCTCCTTAAGTTCTAAGGTTATAAGATATAGTGCTTCTATCTAAACTACTTTATGAGCTACATGTGAATTCATATTTTAACTTGTGGAAAAAAATTTGTATATTAAGATTACTTTATTTAACTATGGTTCTAAGTTCTACTTATAGTGTATTGGTTTAACTATAGATAATGGAGATAAGAACATATAAATCAATTAAATTACCTTTTAGACTTGCAACTCTAAAAGTTCCCTTTTTTACTAGTGGAGCCCATCTCAAGAGGGGTGGCGGCCACAAATTTTTATTTGCAGGTGCCAGATAAAACTGAGGGAAAACCTCCCCATTATGGCACCTTTTGGGCTAGCCTAAGCAGCCATATCAATTAGTGAAGGGGGCGGGGGGTTCTCCAGTCAGCGCAGACATAAGGCCGTGCATGAGAGCAAACTGGAAGGGAGTTGGGCATCTGGTTATGGGGTTAAAGATATAAAATATGAATGTTTGACTTGTTAAGGAGGTTCACAGTTTCCAAAGCCACAAAGTAGTCGTCAACTACAATTCAGCATATTTTAACAACTCTGGAAAGCATGAATAATTCTTGAGTTGTTGGCGGGTTTATTAATAGTTGGGATTTAACAATGACTTATAACCAGTGTTAGCAAATGAGTGTCCTGCGCAAAAGTGTTCTTAAAAATTAATCTCATGCAGTATTAGAGAAGTCTAACTGGAAAGTAGGACTGAAATAAAAGTGACAAGAGACACTATGGACTCATAGATAAATTGGTGGAGGGGGATGTTGGTAGGGCTGTGGTCAATTTAATGTTGAGCTGATATAGAGAATTATCTGCTAAGAAGCTTTTGCGAGGGCAAAAGCGGTGCTGAGGAGCAGGACTTGAATGCATTAGATGGGTTTTTTAAGTTTTTCCCAAAATAAAAATTTGGGTTGGTGGCATATGGGTAAACATCTTTGTGCACTCATTTTGTGAGATTTAACCATATTAAGACAGGTAAACATGGCCCCAAAAAGGAGAAGATTGGTTGGGGCAGGAGAGTCTGGCAGAAAAATTTCTGATCATGATAATTTAACTAGGGATCAAGCTGAAAATAGCTCCTGCACCATTTATGAAGTTGATTTGCAAAGTACTAGTGCAGCTTAAGCTTCATTTGCAGTGGATGATAGATGAGGTCTGGTGTCATTGCAGTGCAAAAGTAGTGCACTTGTGATATAATAGTCTAATTGTAGGAACAAGGTACAGACTTAGTAGCTATTCTTGAAACAGGCTCAGATGGGTGGTTAAGGGCAGAGTAGATCATTGTTTGGGGGAATTACAAATAAGAATACCAGTAGAAAGGACATATTGTTGCAAAGACACGAGGCTCTGAGAGGCGGCTGGCCCCATTGTGAACCATAGATTAATGGACGGGTTAATGCCCTAATTGACCAAATCATCTACAAGCTCCTGAAGGGGATGTTTAGGGGAGAGATGGTTGGGTAACATTAAAATGGACCACCAGAGTGACATCCATTAGCAACTGAGCGCAAGTGGTGTGATTATCATGACCTTTTTAAATGAGTGGCATTTTTTTCAGGATCATGGCTTAGCCTCACTAGAGAAGACCAGTATAAAGTACCCCCTGAAGGGGAAAAAGAAGCTAATCTGGTGGGTTTGAATACATCCTGGTTCATCTCATTGATTTAACACCAAAGTAGGGAAAGAGGTTCTCATTATTACACCAAAAGTTAAAACGCAGGTTGCTCTGGGAGAGCGCCAGGGGCTATGAGCACCTCCTGAAAGCACAAGATGTTGGGATAGGTCACAAGGGAGAATAAAGCAACCAATGGGATTTAACAGGCTAGTGGAGCCATCTATGCCTCGCTTTGGCAGCAGTTAAAAACTTCAGGAGGCAGCGCAACAACCCCACACAGGGCTGCTGGTGTTGACCCTTTGAGGATTTAAATCTTGATACGGTATAGTATTAAAAGTTGTAGTATATTAAAAAAGCAAAGTTAAATTTAATCAATTAAGTAATTGAAGCAAAAGATATTTGCAACTCTGAAATCTTCTGAGATAACATAATTGCTGTTGTGATTTGGTCTGAACAACTATATAGACAGATTACTATCACTTATTAGAAAACAATTTGATTCAAACAGAACAATTTGATAATTAATCCCAGTTGAAATGAGCACATTTAATAAACAAGGACAGAATTCAGAAAATGTGGTAAAGGGTAGTGGACCAAGATCTGCACCACCCAAAGGCACTAAGCTCACAGGAGTAAACAATAACCAAAGCAAAATAAAAAACCCATGGTGGTGCACCCCGCAGGTTTTGTGGATTTTCTAGTCAAATACTGCAGTTACATGGAAGTGTCCCACTCTCAACTGCTGTCATTAGTTAAACATGGGATCCGTGTATTTTTGGGCACAGAGGCACCAGCAATGTGTGAAAGGTTTGGTGAAGCCCAACCAAAATTATTCCTCAAGCTGTGTTCATGACAGCCACATTATCCGCCATGGTTGGGTGGACCTTGGGTTTGAGACAGCGGAGGAAGAAAATTAAGCCATGAAGGTCATAGTAGTAATTGACCTTCCCGATGTCAACATCTATTATCAACTAAAGGTACACGTTGGACAGAATTCAAAGATATATTTATAATTTTTGACTATCTTCTGACAACCCTGGCGCGCACAGAATTGAACAACATCTCCAGAAGGGCTTGGAATCCTATGGAGAAATTTAATCAATTTGATATGCAAAGATTCCAGCTGATGCTGACCCTTAGCACAAGGAAGGCAAATGCAATTACTTCCCCAAACATGGAGATAGCGGAGGATTTCACAAAGATCCTCAATTTCGCATCCATTATTATTGACAGGAAAAATCACAATTGTTCTTTGCAACAGCGGAGGGTGCGCCTCCATATAAAAACAATGTCAGGCCTTTGGGCACAAGATTAATGCTTGTCTATAATAGAAGGCCTAAGAGAAATGGAATTCTAAGAGTAAGAAATGGGCGAAGATGACTCAGAGTATGCCAAAATAACTGAACCACACAAGAATTCAAATGGGGAAATCAGACAGAATAAAGTTATCATCCCAATTTCCCCAAAGGAGCAAAAAATGGCCAAACAGGCTTGCATGTTGGTCGTGGCCAGGTCAAAGGCCTCAGAGGATTTATCCATTTCGCCTGAACAAATTCAGGAAGACATGGAAGAACTAGCAACAATGAGCCAATCAAGTATACAGAAAATTAAGCAACCAATCCAAACAAACAGGATTCAGCAAAACACAATTTGGAAGCAAATGTGTCAACACAAGGGTTAGACACCCCCCAAAATTGCGGAGCACAATCTAAACAGGATTGAAAATCAACAATTTAATGTGCAAGACAAAAAAGTGACCATTGAGAACATACAAGTGCACTGCAATGATAAATTGAAAGCCAAAAAGGCAAGAAAGGAACAAAAACAGTGGTAATGAAAGGGGCAGAATATACCCCAGCCAACTCATCATAATGCCAACTGCAACAAGGATGCAAAGGTGAAAAAAGAGGGCGAGGGAGTAGGGTGGGGGGTCCTGCTAACCGCTCCTGAGGCGCACCAGGCATCTCAATAGAGATAGTGATGCTGAATATAGCAGGACTCATGGCCTTAACGTCCCAGGCCAAGAAGTTGAGTCTCTTGCGCAACCCCCCTGTGGACATCCTGGCAGTGCAGGAAACCCAATGTCCACAGGGAAAAAAGGAGGCATGGGAAAATATGCTTCTTCTAACTATATCGTTTTAGTTGTTACACTGTGTAGTGACAGTATGTGAAAACCAAAATTTTAAATTCATTATTAAAATTTCGTTTTTGGATGGCCGTGTACTAGCTGTTACCCTCTCATGGCACAAAGAGGTCCACACAATAGCCAGCATGTATGTACCAAACTGTGCAACAAAGCGTCAAGTGTTTCTATCAGCTTTGACACAACTCCATCTTCCAGTAAACGTTTTCTCCATGGGAGACAAGAACTTCTGGATTAACCCAGATACTGAACAATGGCCACACACAACGGAGACACCACAAGGGCATGTAGAACTTCGCATGTTAAAAGCCAATTTGGGCCTATATGATCCTTTACCTAAACGGTTGCCTCTCCTGCAGATCATGACACGCCCACATGTGCACAATGGTGTAATTATTTCTATGTTGCAAATAGACTTAATACTCGAGCCACTATTTTCCAGCACCAAATTTAAAATTTAAAACTACAAAAAATCGAATTCTCTGGCCACTGGCTAGTTTTGATGTCCTTCACACCAACGAAAACAATTATCCAAGCACCCAGGTGTGAATAATACACCCAGAAAATTTAGTCAACTTGGAATTTAAATCCTGTATGGAGGAAATGTCCTCAACACGGGATTTTCAAACACCCTTTTGTTCAGACCCACTGATCACCTGGGAAAATTTCAAGAAATCAATGATACAAAAGATTAAACATGCAACATCAAGAAGATACAGGGCAGCTTCTGCCATCATTAAACGCACCTTAGCCAAAATATGATCACCTAAAAACGTTGTCCCACGCACAGGATACAGTCCTTGATGGGGACACATATGGGAAGAGGTTTCTGAACATCTAAACACCTTGTACACAAACATTAACACTGCTTTGATGTTCAATATAGAGAAAAAAACTAAAAGATGTAGAAACCTTTTTGAGTTATTTTTTCCATTGATTTTAGCCCAAAAGAACATAGTAGCCTGCACACAGGTATGATAACTGGATAAATCCATAGTGGAAACATCTGAGGAAGTCATGACCAAAGTACACAGGTTTTATATAAATTTATATAAATCTGACCCAGTTGAACCAGCAGAAATTAAAAATTATCACAAATGTACTGTTGGGAAGTTGATATGACTGGATTATATATGCTACACATACTGGCGGATTGGAGTGGGAATCAAGACAAGTCTCAATATTGATGGAAAAGATATATGGATATTAATCAATTGAAATGTTGACCGTTTGACAAATTGAGGGGAATTATGCCAAGATTTTGATATAAATGAGAACTTCTAGTAAAGGGAAAACAAAAAGGAAACTACCAAGCCAAGGATGCATCCAGCTTGGGGAACTGAGATTTAAAGAGTTGAACAGAGGATTGAAGAGGAGTTCTTTTTCTTTTAGTAGGTTGTTGCAGATAAGTTTGCAATTAGTATAAGATTAATAAAGGTCAAATAAGGGGTGATTGAGCCATATATAGTTTATCAAGTTTTATTGAAGTTGGCAATCTTCATATCATCCAATTTGGTTGCTCAGTGGCTAATACCCTGTGAAAACTGACTCGGCGGAATTAAGCCTTTACACATGTGAATTAACATGCATATATTGACACTGTGGCTCAAACCAATAATTTAAAAAAATTTCGAGGTGGGTCAACCTTGGGACAAATATACCACACCAAGAATTTTTCTAGCCAGTACAGGTTTCGAACTCAAAACCTACACTTAGGGTGGAAGCAGTTTTACCTGTTCAGCTAACCACCCTTCAAACCAATAATTTAGTCAAATCTATATTGTGTGAGGAATTAAGAGAAGCGGTGTGCAGTGCACCATGAGGGAAATGCCCTGGACCTGATGAGATTACTACAAATTTTTAAAAGTATTTTATTAACATATCTAATATTCTTTTAGCTTTCATGAATATGTGCATTATGTAAACATTCCTTCTACCAGAGGAAAAGAAGCATACACACACTCTCCAAAAAAAGAGATAGACTAAACCTATCCAATTGGCACCCAATCTCCCTAACTTGTACTGACACTAGATTATTCACAAAAATTATGGCCAAACGATTAGGAATAATTGCAACTGATGTGATACCCCATCACAATATGGATTTGTCCTGAGAAGATCCATATGGGACAATATTACACTGTTGTAAATGTCTGCTAATCTAAAGCCACTTGAGCGCTTGTCTTTTTAGATCAACAGAAGACATATGAGAGGGTTAACTAGACTTATCTCAGGGCCTGCCTTAAAGAAATTTAAACTCACAAATAGGCTTATAAAAAGTGTAATTTTGTTAACAGAGCCAGCCACCCTGGCTGTATGTGGAGCAGGTTCTTTAACTAGCCTAGTTTTTCCACAGAGGGGACTCAACTGAGGGGACCCTCTAAGCCCTCTACAATATAATTTTAGTCTTGATCCCCTAATCTGGAATACAAATGCCCTCATTAATGGAATCAATGTCTATGACAAACTATCAGTCAAAATGATAACTTTTGCTAATGATTGTGTGGTGGGTATCACTAGTGACCAGGATGCTCGCATACTTGGGAAAATAATACTAGAATACTCTGGTATAAGCAACGTATCACTTAATACTGAAAATACTGAAATAAACTCCTGGGGAAATATCAGACCCATTGGACACCATCCACCTTGGATCAACTGACCAAAATCAACATCAAGACTCATCACCAGATCTAGGAGGCAAAGATAATTAATTACCCCACTGGAACTTCCCTTCACTACTAAGCTGTTAGCTGGACCTGTCAGCCACTTGGGGGTCTGGTTAGAGGCAGTGTGTTACGGCAACATTATGATGGAAAATCATTTTCTAGATAAAAATACAAAATTTTATTGACTCCTTGTATGGAAAACATACAGGTCTAACTGGACGAGTTGTGATAGCCAATTCCATGATATTATCAATTATACGGTTTACAACCCATGCAATTGCTTTTTCACTGTCCTTATTTAACACAATATATGCCTTAATACAAGGGTGGCTTTAGTCTAACCATAAAGCCCCTGTGCGCCTTGAAACTCTATTTTCCCCCAGGAGAAATGGAGGTATGGAGATAACTAATTATGTAGAGCAAGTGGCCCATATACTAGGATCCTGGATAGCTCAGGTGGCTAGTCTAGAACTTCCAGACATACATTGGGCTAGAGCAGCAAGATCTAATTTTGCATGAGCGCTCCAATTAAGAAATTCATATCATCCAACCTCATTGATTAAGTATCTGGCATCTCACCCAACCGCTGCAGGACCGAATGGCACTCATGTACACCTTAAATGAATACTTTTAGCCATGAGAAGAGAAGAGTTCAAGTGTCACATAAGTGGCCAGACCAGTTACCGAGGTCGCCTAAGGCTAACTCACAGACAAGAAGTTAATGGCCAAGTAGTTACAGATAACACAATAAACTGAAACCCAAGTACCATTGCCAGGCTCAATTACATGGATCATATGGACATACCATACAACCTGGAGATCCAAAAATTGTATGGAGATACACAAACCACTCACTACTACAACCCAGGATATGTGAACATGTATGGAGATGCATGCAGAGAGTGTATTGAATGGAAGAACAATAAAACGCTGCCCACTCTTTATGCACAATATATGGCCAATACAGAAGCTTAATACACTGCCTAGAACTCTGTCCAACATCAGTAGATATCTGGAAAGAGGTCATGCGCCTAATCCATAAAGGAAATGGATAATCATCTGGTTGGCTAGATACATGTTCGATCTCAACATGGAGTCACCTATTCATCCATCTTTACAGGCATTCATAGTAGCTATAGCACTATGGACAATCCATACTATATTATTGGATTCATTTATAGGAAAAACGCCTACCCTCCAAGAAGTAATCAATCGTTTTCACTACCATATATTGGAACATTATCAAGCATGGTTGTTTGGAAATATGACCTCACGCAACAGAAGGATAATCAATTTATGGTTCCACATATGGTTCCTAAATATTTAATCATTCCTTCACTCATGCTGCATCCAAGGATAAGTCAGCATTAATCCCCCCATCATCCTAAACCTGGTAGTCCTAGCAGCAACAGAAGAGTATGATTCCTCTGAGGTGTCATTAATTATTCACATATTATTATTTTTTCACTTTTATTTAACTGAGGCAAGCCAATCAGAGGATGGACAATACTGAGCTCCAAGGAGAAAAATTTATACTAAGCTAGAATTCTACAAACAGAAAGAGATGAGAATATCACTCAAACCGAATAGAAAAATAAAATAAAAACTAAAATTAACCAACCATGTCAGATGCAGTAAACCACTATGTGTCCATGGTGGGGGTGAGTCATGATCAGGAGGCTCATCTTCCTCCTCTGTGTTAAACAGTGTACAGCAGAGCGCCGTGAGAACAGGTGTGGGTGCATCCACAAAATGGGGGATGAGGTAGCAGAGTAGCTTGGGAATATTAAATTTAGCTATAAGGAGGGTTGTGTATTCAGATAGGGCTTTCTTTGCCTTGAGGCAAACTTTGGATAGTGTGGTAAAGGTGGCAATGTTGTTGCTGGTAATGTGTGTCTTGGGGCCAAATTTTGCAACCATCACAACTTTTTGTACTGCCTTGTGGGCAACTTGGTGATATCAGAAAAATTCATTTCTGTGAACTTGTTTCATGGGGGAAGGATAGGGCAGGAATCCCCTTGGCCAAGACTGTGACTGATTTTGCTATGGCCTTTTGGAGGGGGCAACAATCAGGGGAGGCAACAGCCTTTTTGGTTAGTTGGTAATCGCTTTGGAATTCATTGGCACTAGAGTGTAGAGCATAATGTTGAGTTGGAGATTGAGCTGCATAATTTGCATTTAGGTACATTTCGATGCCTGGGGCCTCAACTGAGCTGGGGATGGGATTTACCAAATCATCAACCCACTCCAAATAATTTCAGGAATTTTTTTTGAAAATGATAGGTCAATTGGCATATGGGTGGGCTGTATTGGGTGTTTGGGTGGTTTTTAAATTTACTGGGGTCCATGGTGGATCCTGATTAGTTGGAGAATGAGTGGTGGTTTGACATGTCAGTTCATTATTGGTTGAATCCATGGCAGTTGCATCTACCATTTTGGGTGGAAGGGGAGGGAAGATCGTGTCCCATTTGAAAAAAGATTTTATGTCAGCAATTGGAGCATCATGAGAGGAGTTGAGAATGTGGGCTCCAGCTAAGGCTATGGTGGGAAGCGCCACTTTGAGTGGTCCAGGTCAAAACAAGTGGGGCAGATTGTGCACCCTTTATTTACTCTTTCCCAGAAAGGGTGGTCAAAGGAAGAGTGGACAATGGTGCAAAGGGGAATCAAAAAGGCAATTTCAGTTGACATTGGGCATATAGTTGCAAAGGTGTGAGGGCCCAAAAGTCAGTTGGCTCTATTGGGAACCACAAACTGTAAAATGGGGTCAGAACCATATACTGACAACCCAGCTATTAGATCGTTGTATAAAGTTTCAGGTGGGAGGTGGGTGGGGAGGCCTGAAAATGACCTACAAGAGTGGTGTCATCAGGCAACTGGGTGCAAGTGGTTGGGATGGAATTTCCTGGAACACCAGGGGAATGTTGGCTGCAATTGCAGCATCAGATTCACAAGTGAAGCTGAGGTTGAAATACCTCTTATAGGGGAGGAAGTCAATAAAGCATGCAGGCTGCATATGCGCCTGTGCAATTCTATTGTTTGTTTGTCATTATAGGGATACAAGTTGCTATATTTAACCCAGAAGCCAAAAAACATCTTGATTTGGGGAAGCATAATGGGGCTACAAGGCAATGCTTGGGAACGTGCAAAGTGGAGGGCGAGATCCTTGGGGGGAATGCATTGACCCAATAATTGGGGGCTGGTCAACCTAGTTTGAAAGCGTTTCCCCGCTGGGTGGAAGATGCTGGGGGATTTCACTGCTACTGCATTTTGGAGCAGTGGGCAATAGTGCTGAAGACATTAGGATTTAGCTGTGTTTCGGTTTTACAGAGTTGTTTAGTTCTTCTGTAACCTTTAAATTTTTCAAATGTGTTGTCAAGTGGAAAGAAAAAAAATCCAACTATATAGAATAATATTATTTTTTATCTTTATTATATCTGAAGTGTATGTCCCCTGGCCAACCTTCCCCAAATAATTATAAACAACTATATAAAAAATATACTATTCCTAACTGATATTTAACTTATTTCAGGATTAAAGGCTTTAATATTTTATTGCTTTAACTGAAAGTTATCCTTTGCACCTCAATTTACCATACTAATTAAATTTATTTAGCACCATCACATATACAGACATTAAGAAATTTTGAATGATTACTTGCCCCCTGATGGCGCTAGACCAAAAAATCATTAATTATTTTCTATTTATTTTCTTCATAAAGCCATGTGTAAACTTTTTTAATTTACTGACCATGTTCTGCGACTGAATTTTAAGGATAAAGGAGAGTGCTATTTGGATGAAGATATCTAGCCAGTCGATTCTCATTTACAAGTGGAAAAAACTAATTGGGTATCTTTTACAAGAGTGCAAAATCTATCTCACTTCAGGTAAATTGAGAAAAAAGATAAGGGTAACTGATCCCTTCAACTCTTTCTAAAGAAGTACATAACAAATTTTTAAATATATGATTTCCATATTAGATAATAAAAGGCTTAAATAGGGAAGTTCAGCGCTTACCATTGGTTGCACCTATATAAAATTAACATTCTTAGCTGACAAAGTTAGTTTTAGTGAGTTATATAATTAAAAATTTCTCATTTATCCATCCACCTTATCAGCATCCACCACCAATCAGATTACAACCCTCCATGGTCTGGTTTCCTAAAATAGCGAGTCTCAACGCTTTACTTAACCCCAGTAGGTCAACCTTTACAAGCTAGCGTCCATGCTTAGGTAATGGGACCAATTACCCACATATAGCAGGCCACATCGCCAAGGCTAAACCACAAGTAACTGCCCTAAAAGCGTTGTCAAAACTTCAGTAACTCCACCAACTACCCTTTTCAACACAAGACAAGTCTTATATGATTCATATAGAGAATTTTGTTGTTGATAATTAAATTAACAACCAGATATATTTAAAAACATTGTAAATATCATGCCCAGCTTGGCATTACTTTTCATCAAGATTATATATGAATTATAAAAATAAGATTTAACTAGTGGTATAAAGGGACAACACCTTTAAGAATATTATCATTTATTGTAAATTCTAACATCTATTAAGACTAAAATTAGTAATCTAACTAAAGTAGGATAAGAAAGATGATTATGCGGTATATTAACATCTGGATAATATGGGAATGAAGTATACTAACCATCACATGGCTTAATCAGATTATCCAGTGACTTATATCTAAGGGATCTAATCATTAGCTTTCTACCCATTACTTAGACAGTCTTTTAAATGCGGAAGCCAATTTATTTCATGGCATAAGTCATTCAGCTTGGTTAGATTGGACTATGGACAGCTTCGTTTTTCTACTAGTCAGCCTGATAGGCATCCCTTGCTACAGCAGAGCTAGATATTTCTCCTTTCTCAATTCTTCCCTTCATGGCCATTATTGGTGGCATGGTTCATCAACCTCCTCTCACATTCCATGCTCTATGCCATCTCATACAAGAATAGTAGAAAATGAAGCTTATCATTAAACTTCAATTATTGCTCTCATGTTAAGTACTACCAGAATTACAAGGTTACTCATCAATTGTATGTTTATGTATGCTTGTTTTCCTCCAGGTCAGGGATCACATGGCTGATAAGTGCAGATTTTCAATATCCTTATTTGCTTTTATTGACAACAATGAGCCTGGTTACAACTGGATTTTGCTCTGACAAGCATCCACACTCAAACCGTTCATGATAAACTTTTTACTAAAGTAGTAAAGCAAATCCCCACCTCCCAGAGATGCCATAGGTTGGAAAGCGCCCCAATACATGAGTTTACTGAAGAATAGAAAATGATAAAGTACTAAATTAATTTAGTTTTCTGAGGGAATTATCCCGTTTTAATCATATATTTCATGATATCAAGAATATTAGATTGTCTTGCCATTAATTATATATAATTATATCTATGTTTTATGCTATATTGTTTTTAGTACTAGTGGTGCCCAACTCAAAAGGGGGAGCCACCACGCATCTTTATTTGCAAATGGGCAAATTAAATGATTATCATAAATTAAAATAATTCCTAATATAGTCCCTAGGTTATCAGCCTATGAAGCCATATCAGATGGCGAGGAGGCTTTGGGGAAACTTTTGTCCAGCGCCCGCTTTAGCTGGTGGATCATAGCAGACAGCATTGGGGTGGGAGCATCAGCGACATGGGGCATAATGAGGTATAGTTGGGGGTTTTCTTTGTTAATGAGGCTGGCGGTGTCCATCATTTCAACGTATTGAGTAAGTTGATGTTCATCAAAATTGATGAGAGCTGGCACACAAGTAAATGACATGATGCACCACCAGGTTTTGGGATAATTGGGGTCAAAAAGAGAAGTTTTTGCTGCATCAATGCAAGTGCAGCTCGCACCAATTTATGTTATATTGTTTTTCTTCTAGAACCAATACTTTGTGAATTTTCTATGGAACCTATAAGCAATACTACCATTGTAGATATTTTGTTTAGGCGTCTGTCGCTAACTTTGCATTAATGCAAAAGGTACTGTCTAAAATCAATTCACTTGGGGCTGGCAATCAATCCACCTCAGTGGTTTAGAGGGTGATCTTATTGCCCATTGATATTTTATCACAGACAGGTTGATCTCTTTCTCTGTTACTTGCTTATTGTCAGTACATGCCATGCCTAACGTTTAAATTCTTTATCAAAAAGATCTAAAATAAGTGAATGTACTGATTGTGATGGATATGTTAACATAATCAAGCTTTGTCTTGAACAATTCATCGTTGTTCTTGGCGTTTCTGGATTTTTCAAACAGATGACAAGCATATTATTAAGCAACCTCTTTAACCTTCTCAGGTCATTAATTTTCACCTTTGCTCTATCTCTTGTGACAGCATATACATCTGTGCTACAGTCTGATAAAGCGTATAAGATGTAATGTCATCACAAGCAAATTTGAAATGTCTAAGTTTTTTGGGATAATAGGTGGAACAGGGTATATTAAATTCTCGATCACTCCTCATCTAGGATGCTCATTCTTTTATCAATTCATCACTAGGTTTTTTATTAAGCCTGAAAAATTACCTCTTCCTAGGGCTTTTCTGATCCAATATAGGGATGTGTAATGCCCAGTTAGACTAAATTATGACAGGTGTTATGGGATTGTTTATCCATCTTTTCCATCAGGTTTCTCGCCATTAATGCGTAGTTATGAAAATCCTTTGTATGTCGTCAAATTTACCATACTAGTTATTGTTGATAGGTAATGCTTTGATATTTTGGCTAGGCGCATTGAATGTTGAGCCTAAAATCTTCAAATATTCTACCATTTAAGAAGTAGAATTCTAAAAAGCTACCTCTGAAGCCATAGAGGTGTAGATTTCTGTACGGCCTAAGTGCTGTTGCATGGCAATGTGATAGTCAAAGTTAATCATTATTTTTGAGCCCACCAGGATTTGAACTATAGGTAATTTATTCAGTGAAATCTAATAATGCTTTATCTTTTTTAACTATATACCCATGAACTATGTCTGCGGAAAGCCATCCAATCTGGGCTTCTGAGCTTGCGCAATATTTCTTTCTTAGCATCATTGTAAGTCTAATTATCCTCATTTATATAGTTATCACCAAGTTTAACAATTGGTGTCCAAAAGTTAAAGATGGTTATAGTGATTCCAAATTTGAGGTTCAATGATGATATGCTAATAAGACAACAGTCAATACTTGAAGGAGTCTAAGGTTCAACAAATATTAAGATATTTTTTGTAGTGCCAAGTCACGCTTAGGTCTTATCAGCTAGAGTATACATCCTATGGTAAGGTTTTAAAAATGGTCTGATTGAATTAAAGTACCAAAAAGAGATATAGATATAATAGTGTTATTTTATCTTAGTACATAATATGGGTTTTTATATAAAGCATATAACAATATAAACTCCTCAAGGAAAAGGATAAATTAAAATAATGGAGATAGGAGTCATGATGGGAGGCTCTTGGTCAGGCGATGCATACAGATTGTACAATGCCTTTGTAGAATATTTTAAGAAGGAGAAAAGGTATATTGAATGCACCAATTTGGATGAGACTTGATATCACTTAGTTCATCACCAGCACATTCTTGAATCCTACTCTTTTGCAGGTGCGGCTTAGTTTTCTTGCCTTGTGTGCCACCTACTGTAATGTCTTCCTGACATTTTAAAAATTCTTTATTCTAATAAATCAGGATTTAATCTTGGTAATTTGGGTTCAAGTTGGTTTGATGCGATACTCCATTTAGCGTGTTAAGCCTTACCAGCTAATAGTTTCTCTTTATAATTTGATCAATAGGTTTTTAAAACCCTTTTTCATGTCTGGGTGTCAATTCACTATCAGAAATTAATTAAACTGATATTCTTCTTCTCATGTCCAATACTCTGATATCCAATATCACCCCTTACTGACTATTGCCAGGTGATACCAACGTGGAATCAGCTATGTACACTATTGATAGTTACTCCAGTTTCTAAGGAATTGATTCATTATTCATCTCCACGTTTGTATGCTATAGTGTATGGTCCATCCCAGATGAAATCTAGTTAACCTCCTTGGGGCGCTATACAATTATGATAGTACAGGACTAAATCTGAGATCTCAAAGTAAGTAAAATTTTGCAGGATGCATTTGCTGCCTGGCCTTCTCTTTTAACCGATTTGGCTAGACTTTTCATTGTCTGATTGAAGTTGTCTAAATTTATGATATTCATAGCAATTTTTCAGGACTTCAATATTATCACTGGCAACTTTGAAGGATAGTAAAGATAGGATGCCAGGTTCTCTTCCATATAAGGCCTTGAAGGGTGACATTCTGATGAATTATTGGAAACTAATCCTTTAAACTATCAACGCACTTGGGAAATTTGTCCCAGTTTATTGAATAATTTATACCCATCTTCCTAGGTTTGAAACCAATGTTCTATTTTTCTTTTTCTACATTCCCATTCTTTGATTAGCTGTAGATAGCTGAGAATAGTTGTTAATTTCACATGGTCATAGCAAAGATTCTAAAAGCTCTAAAGGAGAGTTTTTCCTATTATCACATAACAGGACTCGTGGGCAGCCATGCCTTTTACATATATATTGAAATAAATTGTTAAGGATAGCATTAGTGATCTGTTCAAGAATGGAGAGTGTTTGACCCACTTCATGAAATGATTGATCCCTACAAGGATAAAATTATTTCCTCCTGTAGGTTTGGGTAGTGGACCTATGAAATCTATACTGATGGTATGGAACGGCTGCTGAGGGGTCAATGTCTGATACTTGTACTTTAAACTTAATTAGCGTCTTTTTCAACAAGTTATAGAGCGTGTAAGAATTTTACTAAAAAGTTCAGAAATCCTTCCCAATTTTATCAGTCCTTAATCCATTTGTACTTTTTTGGCTCCTCCATGTCCTAAGGTATTGTGGGCTTCCATTATGGATGGTAACCGTTCCAAAGGTTGTAAGTAAGTAACCAGTCAGTTCCAACTTTCTTGTATGATAATATGTTATGAACTTAAGTATTTTATGAATGTTGTTTCAATATAATTATACTGGGTCATTTTTGTGCTCTCTAATAGTCAGGCTTTATGAGCAGGTCATGTAAATATTCAGCCTCTTCTATTGTCTAAATGTAGTAGGGGCAATTTGGTCAGTCCATCTACGTCCACGTGCTTTGTCCCAGCTTTTTGGACAAATTTTCATGTTTTAGTGCTGAAATTTGAGAGTTTTTTGAGATAGTCTTCCTGTCAGATCTTTGATCTTTTGCAGCTACTTTTAAAAAGTGTGGTCTGCACCAACTATAAAGTTTATACCAAACAAAAAAGGACAGAATTTGTTACACTGCAAAGATCAACTAAGAACTCTTTCTATATGACACTTTAATTTTGATGAGCCTTTAAAATAATTTTGATGTGATAAGGCACTGAATAGTCAATGCTTTTTTTAGAACTAGTGGTGCCCAACCCAAAAGGGTAGCCGCCACGCATCTTTACTTGAAAATGGGCCAAACAAAGGGATTATTGTAAGTAAAAAACCCTAATATGGCACCTCAGCTAACAGCCTAGAAAGCCATATCAGTAGGTGAAGAAGCTTTGAGGAAACTTTTTTCTAACGCCCGCTTTAGCTGGAGGACCATGGATGACAACATATGGGTTGGGGCATCAATGGCATGTGGCATAAGGAGGTAGAGCTGGGAGTTCTCTTTGTTAACGAGGTTGGTGGTTTCTATCGCCTATAACATATTGAGCAAGTTGATGCTCAGTAAAAGTGATGAGAGCAGGCACATAAGTGAAAGACTTGATGCGCTACAGGTTTGGGGATAACTGGGGTCAAAAAGAGAAGTTTTTTCTGCATTGATGAAAGGTGTGGCTCGCTCCAAAAAGTAAGCTTCTCAAAATCATAGCTTTCATCCTCATCAAAATCATGGGGAAAAATTTGGGATAGGAATACCCTCAACAAGGGGATCCATCACCCCATGGATATGCTGGCAGAGGAAGGTGTTGGCCGGAGCAGCTGCTGCTTCTACCACCATTTCATTTATATTTTTATTTCTAGGGAAACCGTTTTTAGATCAAAAATGGTGGGGACATGAATTGGGAGGATCTACAAAAAATTTTCCAAAGCAAAATCTGGCTTGACATCTAATGGCCAGTTGCTATCATCAAGCCATTTGAGGTACTCAAATGGATATAACTCATTCAAAGCTGGGCTAGCCACAAGAGTCAGTGATGTGGTAGAACCTGATTGGCTGCAAAAAGTTGATCACAGCAGTTCAGCTGAAACTTTCTCAGCCACTAACTCAGGATTTCATAGTTATGACAATTTTTAAGAATATAAAATTTTATTTGGCTGCTGCTTTGGAATCAGCACCAGAATTAGCTGAGGTTTGTGGCGAGAGGATTGTTTACCACTCAAAAATTTTTCATGAGGCAGCAGCCAGCCTGACGCCAGAAGCAGGAACAGCAGGAGCAGCAGAGGTGGAATCCAATGTGCACTTGCACTTTGAATGATTTAATTTGAAGCATAAGGGGCAAATGGCACGTCCATTTTTGACACATTCTCAAAAAGGATGATCAGGTGCGGATCTGATTACAGTGCTGGGTGGAATAGTGAGGTGGGTATCAAGATGGAAAGGACAGATTATCGCAAAGGCATGAGGCCCTGCCAACTGATCCACCCCGTTGGGAACCATAAACTGAAAGATGAGGTCTGCGCCTCAAATTGCCAAACCCTCTGACAGTTCATGGCAAAGGCGTTCAGGGGAGAGAAACAAAGGCAACCCAACAAACTGGACCACCAAATTGGCTTTATCTGGGAGCCATGTGCAAGCAGTAAGGATCAGATTTTTAAAAAAATTACTGGCAGCTTAAATGCTGCCACTGTATCAGCCTTGGATCTAAAGCTGAGGTCTAAAAGACCTTGAAAGGGCGAAAATTGATATATCTGGAAGGTTTAAAAAACTGCTGTGGCCATCTCAATGATGGATGCGCTCACATAAGGGAAAAGATTCCCATATTCAACCCAAAGGCTGAAACGCAGGTTGCTCCAAGGGAGCACTAAAGGGCTCTAAAGCACCGCCTGTGAGCTTGTGAGATGGTGGGCTAAGTCCCAAGGTGGGACATGATGCCCATTGGCATTGGGAGGGCTATCAGAGTCTGACCAGGCATGCTTTGGCGGCAGCTGAAGGATACCAGAAGGCGGCGCACCACCACTCCAAAACTGGGGCAGCAGCGTCATTGGCATTAACATACTGATTAAATTGCTCAATTTGAGCTGCTGTATTTTTATTTTTCAAAAATATAATTTGGCTTCAATTTAGACAATCGAAGTGAGAAAAGTTTTTCTGGATAGTCAATGCCTTCACCATCCAGTTGTGAGAGAATGGCTCTACGGCTAAGCCAGAGGCATATGTAAATATGATGAATGGTTTTCATATGTTGGATGCCATAGAATAAGTCTTCTTTTTAATAACATTCATGTACTTAAATTCAGTTCTTTGCTCTACTCCCCACACATAAAGGGTGCTTTTACTAAGCAAATAGACAAGAGGTTTGGCGATTTGAGCGATATTATGGATATAGTGATGATAACACCCAAAATTTTAATAGCACCTAAATATCTCTGAGGCTCTTTGTCTTAGGAATATTGGGGATCGCTTCAACATATAATACAAGGGTTGAATTTTTCCTATGGTATGGCATGTCCTAAAAGATCCAGTTCCTTGTTGAGAGAAGATACTTTTGCAGGCTTTAGTTTGATTTTTTTTCTCTTGTAGTTGTTGAAAAACTGATTTAAGGTGATACAAATGATTCATAGAGGTTTTGAGAGCATCATAATGCCATATATGTAGATTTCAACATAACTTAATTTATGATCTTGCATGATGTGATCCTAAACTCATTAAAACAAGGAAAATTCATTGATAATCTAAGGGAAACCAGGTATGTCAAAATAATACTTTCATGCATATCAATGCGCATTTTTCTTGGTCCTCTGGCGACAGATCCATCTTCCAATAGCCACTGGCAAGGTTCTTTGTGAGAAATACTTTGAGTCAAAGAGTTGGGCTAGAGCATCGTCAGTTTGTGAAATCAGATAGTCATACTTCTTTGTGAGGATAATTAAATTACTATAATACATCACTATTCTGTGACTACCATTCCTTTCTATAGCAAATAATGGAGATGACCATGGACTCCTAATGGGCACAAGTAAGCTTCCATCTAAAAGTTGCTTGAGCTCAGTCTTCATTTATTTCTCATTTACCTTAAAATTACTATATGAATGATCATTTTGTACTTAGTCTCGTATATTGATACATGTGTACAGTTCAAGTGACTATAGCCAACATATGACATAGAGAAATAATTTAATAAATTTAAGTAATTAATGCACTTTCTCAAATTCCTACTGATAAACTTATCAGATATTTGGACTTGAGTAATGGAGGAAAAATTTTTGGCGGGTAGGACAAATTAAGTTAAGTATCAAAAAATGTACCTTGTGCAATTCTATCAATAGATAGTAATTACCCTTTCACAAAATCTTGCTTTTTCTTAACTAAGATATTTTATTTAGTTAAGTTTCCAAGTATTAGCTCAATAGGCTGCTGATAACTGGGTTAAATACTCCTGGTAAAACTGTTGATTTAGATCTACTAACTCAATTGACACTAGTGATAATTAGCAAGCAGTTTTGGCTATATTCAGGTTTATGTTGTTAAAAACTACTCTTTGTTCTCCTAATTTCTAATTTTTACCTCTTTGAAAGATTAAGATGTTATGATTTCTGTTGCATCTACTAAGTTGGGGAGCTTTTTTGTATTTCTTCCAGAGGTATTATATCATAAAGGCAAACTGGAAGCAGGGTACTCAACTAGACAAAAGTATTCCTTCTTGCTGGGTTCTTTACTATCCAGTACAAGGGTAATTCATTATTGAGGAGGGATAAATAAAACTCCTTTAGGTTGATAACTTCTTGATGTGGTCATAAATTGCGTCCTGATAAGTATAAAATACTGGCTATTGTCCAGCGCAACTGATGGAGCTGAGAAAACTAATATGTCAACTTAGATTGCAGGAAGAATTTGCACCCATCACTTTGGTTTTGTTTAGGCCATCAGTGCTATACTCTTGAATGTATCAGAGATTAAGGGTGAGTTTTATCTTATTAATGAGATGGGATGAAACAACTGTTGTGATTCTAGATCAAACTGAAGACTTGGATAAATCTGATGATGGGACTTTACCCAATCTAAGGATTTGGACAATACTACTGATAAGGATGGTTCCAAAATTAGGGTTAAAAAGCTTACATATGTCTGGGTCCATACATAATCTAGAAGATCAAACACTAAAAATTTCAAAATATTAAACTAATGCCGCAGAAAACCCCATAGAGAATTAGTATAGATCTTTTCTCTGAGGTGAATAACGATTATCCCCTGAAGTTTAGTCCTTAATTACACTATATATTTTGGAATCGTCAGATTAATTTAGTTACTCTTTTCTGTTAAGTAAATACCATTTGACTATTGCTCTTAAGTATAATACCAATATATTATTCATAAATTAAATAGTTTTCCCTTAATTGTACCTAAAATCTTCACAAAATTAAAATACTAACGCCTTGGTATTTATAAGCCCTACTCAAGTTCAATGATGGCTGGACAAAATCCTCCCATCCTAACAAAACCGGTGCTCCTTACCAGGTACTTCACAAGTCCCAACAAACATTGATAGCCCTGGAGGTGACTACGCCACCTGATTTGTTAACTTAGAAAGCTCCCTGATAGTGTTGAACACCAAATCCTTAACATTGAGCATAAAGTATTAATTGTAAGGAATAACTCATCATATAAAGATTGTTGTTAGACAATTGACCCCAACTTATACCACTAAAATTTCATTACATGTTGTCCACAAGCGTGTTGATTATTTTAGCAATAACTTAAAAAAGAAGAGCATCACAAATGGGCAACATTACATCAAATATAGCCTTCCGCGAAATTAATGCCTCTCAGACCTAAGGTGCACCCCCAGTGTCTGTTCATGCTTAAGCCCACCTACCCCTTTAGTAACTTGTTCAAGCCTCCTTTATGACCAAGTATGACCCAGGGGAAGGTAGTGATTTTCAATTTTATATTAATGTGAAAGTGCTATGGAGGAAACAATTGACAAAAATAGCTCAAGATTATCCAAATGTCTCAGTTGAGTAGCTCAAGGGATAATGATATTGCAATTTAATAACCTACTGCACTTAAAATGATGCAAAGTTTGCTCTTCTTTAAAGTTAAGAGTAACTTAACTGTCACAAATCTAAAACAGACATATATGTAGATTATCCTAAATCAAAGCCAATCCATATATGAATTCTCTCATTAATTCTATTTGATGCACAATTTTTAGTTGTAGGGAATCAGATAACATTGGATGATGCTATCACCGTTGCTTTATCACGTTTTTAAGCTATGTTAATATTCAGCCATACTTTAAGGCCGTCAAGTATAATGTGACTTTATTGTTCCATTTTAAGGAAACTATATTAGAGTTTCCTCTTGATCCCCCTAAAGTCACTAACTTTCTCAACCTTTAAAGTTTGATCCGCCATTCTAATAGTGATTTCTCCTGATGTGGTTCTCCAGGGAAGATTCTGCAGCTACTTAAATCGTTCCAACCACATCATTGAAAATTTCTAGCATTGCCCTCAGAATAAGGCAGCAAAAATTGGTCAGCTTAAAGCAAGAGACTCCCTCTGCTGAAAAACCTCAAATGCCTCAACTTATTAGTTCCATACTTAATCCTTCCAACTGCTTTGTATCAGCTGCTTCAGATGAAGGCAAAGCGCAAATGTAAGGAGAGTGTCTATAACTCTCCTGTTCCCAGCGTGGTAGTGCGCGGTGCACCAGGCCAATGCCAGGGAACTAGCTGTTAGTGCCAAAGCGATTAGAGCTCAGCAGAGGGTGCTGGAGCAATAACAGCTTAGGCATAAAATTGCGAATTTTATAATAAAAACCCCAGTAAAGGCAATGCGGTGCACATATCAAAAGGGGCTAAGTGACCCAGGTTGGAGGGAACCTGGGCAAACGAACAGTGCATGAGGGGAGAGCTGCAAGGTACATGCAATGGCAAAGGTAATGGAGCGTGAGACCTCCTTGAAGAGGTTTGCGCACAGGAGCGTTCAGAATATCATAAAATTATAAAATAATGTAATTGGGGAAAAGGTTTATTTAGGAAGTCGACCAACAAGGAATGTTGGTCAGGGAAAAATGTATTTAAGCTCATATGGGGGAATAAGGGTTATGCTGCAGTGGGCCCAAGCATCAACTCACCAATAGGGCAACACTGCCATCTGAGTTGGTTGAATAGGCCAAAACTGACTTCACTCGAATGATCAATTGAAGTTGGAATTGACCCAAGCACGTTATTTCAAAAATGAAAAAGGTTTCAAAACCCCGCTCCTCAAAAAACTGAATCAAACCGTCCACGTTCATTCAGTAGATCGTTCATTTTAATGCCTGGCTTGACGTCAGGGGCTAGGCATCTGGCACACCACTAGTCCCAACCTGGGCATATTTTGCCCAAACCCAGCGTTAGTCCAGGGTGTGCCTCAGGTCAGGAAGGGCCTGCAGCTTCACCCTCTGGGTCTCCTGGCGCCCAGCCTTGTCTTTGGGGTTGGATTCCACTATTATGTCATGTGCACATGACCGCAAACTCCCCTTGCCAGTTTGAAGCTTAAATTCTTCTAAATTTCTTATTGGACAATTGCTGAAACACAATATTACAGACAGATCTGCTAACGAAAGTCAGGCCTCAACTAAACAAATTTTTATAAAATTGAGACACCCCAAGTTTGGCCTAGTAAAAAATCCCAACTAGCCTCACATGAAATACCCTATGACTGTCTCTTAGCCATTTATTCCAATTTTCTCTCAGTGATACAAGTGGAAGTAGTCATTCATAAATTAAAGTGTTGTCTTAATTTATAGTGGATCCCAGTTGATGTTATATTCTCCCAACTTATAAAAAATCATAATTCTATGACTTGATCTACTAAGTTAAATATGGGACAAAGGAAACTCAGGATACTAAGGCAATAAGAGATAACTCTGCTTTACCTCTTTAATCTGGTAAGCTTTATTATTAATGCACCCAAAACTACTTTAGAAGCTAATAACTTTGAGTTACTCATTGGAGTTTAAGTAATTAAGAAATTTAGCTAATAAATTAATTGTTATAAATTTTCAATATCCAAAAGATATGCCGCCAAATTTGCACAGGGTTCAACCCACTGAGCAAGTAGGAACAACGATATGATGATCGTTGCCCTTGGAACACAAAATAAACTTACAAATAAATATGGAGCACTAGCTCCCACTACTTCTTTATTTAATATACTTAATATCAAGGCTTCTTCTAATTCTGATGATTTTGAACCTACTTAACAACAACCTTCCTTGGTCATCTTGTCTCACCTATATGGTAATGACTTTAGATGCTACAACTCATATGGCTTAGTAATTTAATTCGCCATACCTTATTGAATCCATCAATTCTTCATTTGTTAATTTCACAATTGCCTAATTTAAGGCAATTTCCCAATAACCCAATATCACCCTATGTTGAGGCGCTCAATTAATTGATACCTATAGTAAACTCAACGATCCAATCAATTCCGCCATCACAACTGAGGGCATATCATCCAGTCATATCAGTATCACAACATTACCCCCCTTTGACTGAAAGATAAGGCTCCTATTGCCTATACACACGGAGGATTTTTGCATGCACTCGGTTGATGATCTGACTGCTAGTGGGGTCCTTGATAGTATATGCATCCACACCTGTCTTTTCAATAACTTTTAATGGCCCAATCCATATGCTGGCCAACTTGTGTTTCTGGCCAAACCCATGTTGTTCATGGAAGAGAACCATATCACCTTACTTGAACTGCTCCATCCCACTATGACATACCTGATTGGCAGCCTGATTCCTTATCTTTTTAGCTAAGCTGAAGGAATATGCTTTGGTCTGCAATTTGATTAGAATGTTTGCAAGGTTAGTCAAAATAATGGTGGGGTTCCATTACACCGGTGCCTTCTACACATGAATAAAGTAATTCTGGAAGAGCTGGTTGTTGGCCATAAAGCAGTTGGAATGGGCTTTTCCCCATGGTAGAATGATAACTGAAGTTATAGGCGAACACAGCAGTAGAAAGAAGGGATGTCCAATCAGATGGTCGATCCATTACTAATTTTTGTAGGATATTCACCAGAGTCCCATTCACTCGTTCAACCATTATGTTAGATTTGGGGTGGTATGGGGTCATTAGAACCCCATGGATTCCCATGAGATCGTTCAGTTTTTGGAGGATGTGCGAGGTGAAGTTAGTTCTGTTGTCAGTGAGAATAAACTGAGGGCATCCATGTCACTGAATAATACACTCCATCATAAACTTGGCCAATGTAAATGCCCCTAAATCTAATATTGCCCTTACTTCAACCCACCAGGTCAAATTGTCGATAGCCACTAGGATATACTTACACTGGTTAGCTCCTGTTGGCAAGGGACCAACGACATCCATGGAAACAGTATGCCAAGCAAAGTGTGGTTTCACTACCTGATATGAAGTCTTATGGCGGAATGGCTTCTCCACTTGACACTGATGGCAACAGGAAATGGTTTTGAGCACATCAAAGTTCATACTTTCCCAATAGTACTGAGGGCGCAATAACTCCATTGTCTTATGCACCCCCCATGTCCGACTGCCTTGTGGGCGCTCATAATAATTCCTGACCGGGATGAGGGTCTTAGAAAATTCATTGTGGAATCGCCAATATGCTTGTATAGTTCCCCATTCTGGAAGGTATTTTCTCTCATTTCGTTTAACACTTTAATCACTTGGGGCAGTTCATTGTTGTATTTTCTGAAGATCATTTTGTCAAACACTATATCACTTACATCTACCATAACTGCAATTGTTGGAAATCTTGATAAACAATTGGCATTCTAGTGTTTTGCTCCAGGTCGATGAAGAATTTCGAAATTGTATGCTTGCAACTTAAGAGCCCATTGGGCCAGGTGCCCTTCCAGTTCTTTCAGATTTTGTAACCAGCGTAGTGAGGCATGATCTGTTACAACTTTGAATTTCACTCCATGCAGATACACCCAAAATTGCTTATAGGTGTAGATCACCACTAAGCACTCCCACTCAGTCATGGTATAATTGCGCTCAAGGCTGTTCAAGCTATGACTGCAACATGCTATGGGGTGTTCCTCTCCTTCCTCATCTTTTTGGGATAGGACTGCCCCCACGGCGGAAAGGGATGCATCCATCTGAAATATGAATTCTTTTTCAAAATTAGGATGACGTAACACTGGCGCGCTGGTCAGTTCAGGTTGAAGCATATCAGTAGCATGTTGCTGTCATTATGTCAATTCAAAAGTGGTGTCTTTCCTTAATAACTCGAATAATGGGCCCCCAATACAGCTGAAATTAGGATGAACCATCAATGATATCTGACCATTCCCAAAAAGAACTGTATATCCTGCTTGACGTTGGGTAGAGTCATTTTTTGAATGGCTTCCACTTTGGCTGGTTGAGGTATCAGCCCTATGGCATCAATTACTAATCTCAGGTACTCCAGCTGGTCCTTAAAGAAGTGACATTTCCGGGGTTTGATCTTGATGTTGGCCTCAGTGAGTCAGCGGAATACAGCTTCTAAATGGTCAAGGTGTTCAGAGAAGGTTTGGGAGAAAACATTAATATCATCAAGGTATACAAGGACGCATGACAGTTTTGGGTCCCCAATAATAGTGTCCATTGCCCATTGGAGCGTAGCTAGGGCATTACACAGCCCTTGTGGCATCCAGGTTGGTTGGAAAATACCTTTGGATGTGATTACAGCGCACTTCTCCTGCTCCACCGGTAACAACTCAATTTGCCAGTAGCCCAAGATCAGGTACATAGCTGAGAAGAAACGAGCCCCCCCTAGCCAATCTAAAGCATTGTCAATCCGTGTAAAGGGATAGGGGTCCTTTTTAGTGATGCTGTTGAGTTTCTGGTAGTCTATTACTACGCGGTTAGTGCCATCTTCTTTTTACAATAAGAACAGGAGAAGCCCATGGACTCTTTGATGGTTCAAGCATCCCTTGCGCTAATAGCTTGTCAATTTACTCAGTCATCACTTCTTCTGCCACCCTTTATTGGCGGATTGGCCTTGACCTGATGGGAGGATGATCTCCAGTGTCCAGCTTATAACCACCCCCCGCGCACATCCTAAATCATGGTCGTCAACAGCAAAAATCTCTTTATTTTTGAAATAAAGTGATTGCCCTATCCTTCTGTGATTATGACAGCCCCATTAATTCATCATGTGAAGCAACCGTCAGTACACTAAGCTGAGGTGTGGACGGCAGACCAAGTTCCTCTAGTGACCCAAAGTTATGAACCAAAAGAACCTCCTCAACAGAGATTAAGTGTAAATATGCCACTATTTGGTGGCGGCAGATTTGCAGCGGAACCGTTTGTAGATTTTCAAGCAAAACTTTGATCTCCCCATGCCCTGGTTTAATAGTACCTGGAGCCATGTGGGGCTCAAGCTGTGATTGCTGATGTGGCCCAATAATACCTATAGAGTCCGTTTGGAATTTCAATCACCAAGTCAGTGTTCACTATAACTTGATGCCCAGATGGAATAGATATAGATCTGGCTGCTTTGAGCGGAAGCCCTTGATATCATATATCTGTTGAGGAAGGGCTTGTGTTTTGCCCTTTAACCGATGGTAGCGCACTGGAATGACTCCATCACTATAAACTAGATTAATATTCTCCATATGCACTGGGTCATTTGGTACTCCTCTAGAGGTAAAGTGGATTGGAATTCGCTGACCCAATATTTCAAAAGTATCATTTGTCATATTGATAACAGCTCCATAGTGTCGAAAGAAGGCAGTTCCAATTAACAGATCATAATTGCTATCTGGTAACACTATAACTGGAGCTACCACGGCAATAGAACCAAACCTCAGAGGAAGGGCACTGTATGCACCCTCAGAGACTGTATTTTCCACTCCAGCAGTGCCATATACCATCCGGTGTTCCACATCTGTCTTTAATGCCAACCTGGCCACCAATTTGGTGGAGACTATGTTGACAGGCGCTCCAGTATCTATGATGGCACGGACTCAGGTATTAGCTACAACCAGGTCACAGTAAGTACATTCAGAGTACAATGCATCTTGACTGTTGATAACATGGACATCTAAAGGATCCCTGTTTCTAAGGAAACATGCAATCCCCTCACCAGTTCTGGGGTATTGTTTTATAATAGTTTGGACTGGAAGGGTGATGCTTACTGCTTGTAAGAAAGGTGCATCCGAGGAAGGGTTTAACTTTTCAGGGGTTACTTGGTCAAACATTTGGCAAGCATACGGCTCATCCTGCATCTGAGCCCCCTTTTCCCTCATAGCTGCTGACTATACTTGTGTCAAAACATTCACCCCTCCAACAGGCGGCTGATATAACACTGACTCATTATGTAAGGAAACTTCCACTGAATAGTAAAATTTGGGTTCAGGTGGGACGTTTGGGTTTGGTATAGTGGAGATAGAAAGTCCCTTCTCTACTCCGCTCTGACTTTTCCCTTGCCATAATGTTCCAGCTGTACACAAGAGACTAGTTGAGTAGGGCACCATCATACCAGATGCCCTTGTTGACTGCATTTGAAACAGCTGATCCCATAGGGCCCACATCATTGATTAATGCGATACCATTCATGATGAGGGTTGGGCTGGAATTGATCAGCATAAACAGATCTAGTGCGGTAGTGGACCTGAGGATGATAAGAAGGAATGTGGTGGATTTTTAACTGCTGAGAATAGCTTGGTGAAATCTGAACTGGACTGATAGGGTTCCCCAAATATGATGGTTCAGCAGTCATAGCAGTAGGAAACCAATTGGTATTAGGTGGAGGAAAAGTTGGATGATATGAGGTGCAAGAACTGAACAAGTTTAAGCAAAGGTACATCCTCATCCAAAAGTGTGGCCATTACGTTGTGTAGCTCACAGTACAGCTTTACAGCAGAAGTCATCGCAATACACACATCAGCTTTGGATAAAACTCCAGCCCCCATTAACACGTGAGCTTCCACCATAAAGCGCTCAGCAAAAGCAGTGAGAGTTTCATTCCGCTGAAACTTAATGGTCAAAAAATTGACCTTCCACAGGGACATCTTTGCAGTTCCGCCAAACAACCACAGCACCGTATTTTTGACTTCTTGGTATATATAGGAACTACCTGAAAGTTAACAGATGACTTGATTAGCACTTCCAACATCCAAGGAAGAAATCAACAAATTTGCTCTTTATTGATCCGAGACTCCTTCAGTTGCAATCTCAAATCACTTAAAGTACCCATAAATATTCCCTTCACGATCAAATGGGGGTAGCTTAGTGCAGTGGACCTCCTGGAGCAGCTCATCTTATTTTTTAAGCACAGCATCCAACACCAGTTTTAGCTCCACATAGGCAAATGACCCAGAGAGTTGGGTAGGTATTTATCAAAACAACATCAAAACAACATTGCTGACAACTGAGTTTTCATCATTGATATTTGATCAATGGGCCCCCTGTAGTGAGCACCACTGTTATAAAATTGGCGTTATCCAAGAGATACGCTGCTGAATTTGCACAGGGTTCAATCCACTGAGCAAGTAGGAACAATGATTGATGATTGTTGCCCTAAGAACACAAAATAAACTTACAAATAAATATTGTGCACTAGCTCCCACTACTTCTTTATTTAATATACTTAATATCGCGGCTTCTTCTAATTCTGCTGATTTTCAACCTACTTAACAACAATCTTCCTTGATCATCTTGTCTCGCCTATATGGTAACAACTTCATATGCTACAACTCAAATGGCTTAGTAATTTAATTCACCATATCTTATTGGCTCCATCAATTCTTCATTTGTTAATTTCACAATCACCTAAGTTGAGGCAATTTCCCAATAACCCAATATCACCTTATGTTGAGGCGCTCAATTAATTGATACCTATAGTTAACTCAAAGGATAAAATCATTCTGCCATCACAACTGAGGGCATATCATCTAGTCATATCAGTATCACGACATTAATCATTAAGAAAAACATCTAACACTTCTTGAATATCAGATACCCTTGATACTCAATCTCCCATTCAAAAATAAAAGGGCTCTGAAAAAATGTACTGCCTTGTTGAATATCTCACTTCCATCTACCAAGTGGAGTATCAAAATTGGGGTTTAAAACTAAGCTGGCCCCCAAGGCTGTGGATGCTGAAGGGTGGGATACCTCTTTATGCCTCCCATTCTTTTAGCATACCACCTAATTCACTAGATATTGTGGATACCCAAATTAAGATTAACATTCCATTTAATTAATATTTAGAGTTATACAGACACCTTGATCCCTCTTTTAATAGACGCTGACTTGCCCTAAAATTTTAGACCCAAAATATGTAAACATACACATAATTATGGGAAATTTACTAAATCATTTTCTAATATCCTCAGCACCCAGTCATCACCTATGCAAAACTTTGTCATATCAAAAATATCACTGAGATAAGCAGCTTTGACTCTCTAAAGGGAATAAGGTTATTCCCATAAACAGCTATAATTTTGGTCAAAATCAGATTGGGGACAACCTCAATATTAATGAGAACCAGGATGTATTAGCCCTCCTTTAGGGGTATAAAGCATTTATCTCTTCAGGAGCAGTTGATTATGGGAAGATGTCTGGATTAATCCCCAAGTAAAACCAAAGATCATACTCCCATTTAAATCTCGAGCTTATCAAAAATCTAATGTCAAGAAAGCTTAAGTAGCTCTGAAATTAAAACAACTGTTAGAGGTTGGGGTACACGTACCATCCCAAAGATCCTGTGTCTCTATGTTGCTGTTAATTTATAAAAAGGATGACGTACATCAAGTTGTCAAAATATGTTGGAGACTAAGTTCCTTAACTTGAAAGGGTAGTTATCCCCTGCCTCATATATTTTATTTAACCGAGGCAAGCCAACCAGGGGACAGGCATTACCAAAAGAAAGAAATGACATGAAACCTGAACAGGGTCAACTCTGTCAAAGAAAGTTTTTCCACATCTGGATCAGGACTCAAATTTTTCTGGTTACATCATGGGTAAGGTTTTCATGTTATTAGACCTACCAACCGCCAATAGCTTCCTTTGGCTGGCACCTCAATCAATGTGCGAAGGGTGGGAATCAAACCCGCAACCTTCAGGTTGGTAGCCATATGCCCTTACTGACTCACCTTCCACCCCCTCCCCTGCCTCATATAGATGACTCCTTACAACTAATGTTCAGATCAAAGTTTCTTTGGTAATGAGCCTCGCCAGTGGTTATTGGCATATTAATTTATTCTCTGAGGTTCAATAAAAATGCGCACTTATATCTAGTGCAGGCTATTTGTTCCAACATGGATGCATCAGGGCTATGCAACGACCCTGCCACTTTTCAAAGAGCAACAGACGGATTATTAAGGGATTAAAGCGCTCTGAAGTGTTAATCTATCCCTACAATAATACCTTTTTTTCTTGAGGACTTTAATGCTCCCTTAGAAAACCTAAGGGTGGGCTTCCAGAGATTGTGACAATCTTATATAAAATTAAAACCCTACAAGTGTTCCTTTTTCCCAAGCTAAATTGTTTTTTGGGACATAAGGTAAGCAAGAAAGGAATAACCCAATGTAAACCAAAGTTATGACCATTTCTAAGATGTCCTCACATAAGAATATTCAAGATGTACAAGTAGTTCTAATAATGGATGGATAACATCGCCATTTTATTCCACACTTTGAAGATACATCCAAATTCTTTGTCTATTTGTTTCAAAAAGGTTTATTTTAGTTGGAAAGGAGAGCAGCAACAGTCGTTTGATCTATTAGATGAAGCTCTTTCCCACTCCCCTGTACTCATACATCCTAATTTTAGCAAACGTTTTTTTACTTTTTATTGATGTTAGATATATAGCGATAGGAGCTATATTATCCCAGAATGATAAAATCCTGGGACCATCCTTTCACATATTATAGAAAAACTCATTTTAAAAGCTTAATGTAACCATAATGTTACTGAACATGAATGTTTGGAAGTATAAATTGGTATAAAGCATTCCTTACCTATCTTAGATGAGGCAATCTTTATTAAAATTACTGGCCATGTTCTGCTTAAATGCTGCCAGTGGATGAAGAATCCTAATGGTATATTAAACTGATGGGCTTTATTACTCCAAAACTACGATTTCTTCATCATCCATTGACCAAGGCCAATACATCAGAGTGTGGATTGTCTATCCAGGTTACCCATAGTTTTTTAACCAACCAGGAGATAGATCAACTCTACAACTTCTTAAACCAACCTCATTTATGAAAAAATGATTATTTACAATTAAAAAATGAGTTAACAAAAAGGTCAGCAAATTTTCAGGGTAAGGATGGTAACCTATAAAAAACATTTCACAAGAAATGACAATCATATATTTAACCTTCTGCTTTCACAGATGTTATACTAAAATGGAATCTGCAAGTCAGCCATGGAGAAACTTAGGAAGCATATTAGTGGCTCAAGATCCAGTGTTAATGGGAAGAGATTATTTTAGAAATTAAAATGTGCTTGAATCCTGTCTGGCGTGCAAAAGTCAGGTTGGACTAAATTATAACCCCAACATTTCGTGGTTCCACCCTTTGAACCCCTTTCATAATGTAAATATTGATATTATAGGCCCACTACCTTAAGCACCCAATGGCCATCAATTCCTTATTCTGGCTGTTGATCATTTAAAAAAAATATCGAAGCCATTAACCTACCCTTCACTTCAGCAAAAGCTACTACCACGTTCCTCTATAATCTAATTACCACCCAACATGGGTGCCCTAACACGATTCTCTCCAATAATGGTCAAATTTCAATCATCAATGGTAACTAAGCTAACTGAAATAATGGGGTCCATTTAAGTGTTTCACATCTCTTAACATCCTGCAACCAATGGAATGGTAGAGTAAGTAAACGCTACACTAACCTCAACTCTACAGAAATTGGCCTTAACTAACCCTCTAAAATTATCCACAATACCTACCTAGTGCAATTCTTATCTATCAAAAAAGTTTTCATTGGATTATCAAATTTTCCCTCTTTCCAAGCCTTATATGGAAGGAATCCTCAATTGCCCTATAAAATGCAAGAATGTTAAACCAAGCCTCCCCAAAGTCCTAAAGTTACTATGAGAGTTAATTTTAATGAGTTTATCTGGCAACAGGCCTTGGCTCTTTAATTTTTTTGCTACCACCAGAGAGACAAATTGGTTTAAAGATGATCATGCTCTCTGAATACCTTCTAACCAGGTGTTCTAGTAGTTTTTCTATCATTACTGACCCAATGGAAATGATAACAAATTAGGTGCAAATCGGTCAATAGACTAAAGCTCTTTAAAGATGGCAAAATGAACACTCAATTGATAGGTCGCTCAAAGAACTATAATCTTTTGAGTAAAGAGTTGAGATTTGCAATAACTTCCCCCTATACCAAGGTCTAGAATGGGAGTTGACAGGATTCTGGCATAAACTGAAGATTCAGGTAATCTGATCATGGGATATGGATTTAATCTAAGGGTTTGGACATTACTGTCAAGGATGGTTCCAAAAAGTATTAAAACTTCCTGATGTTGGGGCCCAAACCCAATTTAGATTATTAAGCTACAATTTTTAAAATAGTAGATTAATGCCACAGAAAACACAAAGAGAAAATCAGTATAATCCCAGCTTTAAATTGCTTGGTGATTATCCCCCAAAGTTAAATCCATGATTTCAATAAATATTTAAATGGCAAATAAACGTGGTTACTTTTCTGTTTAGTAAATTGACAGTCAGTATCTTTGTTTATAGAAATAATGATAGTATGTTCATCAATTAAGGAGTTTACCCTTACTTTTTATATTTAATATCTTAATTAAATTGAAATACTCACGCTTAGGTCTTTGGAAGATCTACTCAAATTCAAGGACAGTAGGACTAAATACTACCAGCTTGACAACAACACAGATTGGTATTTCATATCCAAGGTAGCCATCATTCTGACCTTTTGGATCACTCCTTCAATTTGGTAATGATTCCTATAAGCTTTGGCAAGAGGGCTAACGCCTCTTTATGAGTAACATTGCTCTGGAGTTTTGGACAGTCTTAGGATATTTCTTCTTGAGAACCAATAGACTGTGCATGGCCAAGATTGGGCGGATAAACATACCAAGGTGTTGATCAACATCGCTTGCCATATCAATTACTCTAGTACACCTGATGACTTAAATGAAGTTAGTGTCCTCCAAGGCCTGGTCAAAATTGATATTTTTGGCGCTCAAGTAATAAAAAAAGGCGATATCAGCAGGTGTACCTAAAATATTATAAACTGTGTCCTCGCAGCCCCTTCAGAATTGTCACTAAAATTGTTTTTAATACATGCAAGATAAACAATTGGCAATGTTTTGCTTTCAGGCACTCTAGTCTAGTCAGATTTAGAGGTTCCTGACCCTAATCCAAATGCCTTTTTACATGCTTGTCAAGGGCAGGGTTCCCCTAACAACGCATCTCTTAAGTGTGGTTGTTCTTCTTGAAGTAGTTACATTTGAGCTTCTTAAGCTTCTTAGGCTTTTCTTACTTCACGGTATACACTCTAGGTTTTGTAGGAGCCTTTTTGGGAGGTCTTTGGCTTGAGTATATCAACCACATTGAGCAGCGATCCTTTGATGTCTAAGTCAGAATTAGGCTCCTTTTGAAAAAGATGATGTCCATCAATAGGTTGGATTACTATGTAAACCAGAAACAACGGCAGCTACAACATTTTCCAACAAAAGCATCTTTTAATTCGTCAGCTTTTGGGCTCTATATAGTAGCAATCTGAAAATTTAGCCTGAGTTTCATTTCAGCATAGCGCAATTCTCATGAAAGCAAGTTTCTTTATATTCAAGCTTTTCTTGAAACCAAATTTTTTGATTACCATTTTTTTACTTCACTTCAAGTGTTTAGGTCATCCATATGAGGTACCATAACCTCTTGAGCCATATGGCCTAAAAAATAAGCTTAACCTTTTGACTATCAGTCACATCTTCCTTTGTAGCTTCTTAGATATAGTAGAAAGATATAATATTCCCTTGTACAGATGTAAGCTTGTCCTTGAAGTTAGATTTAAAGGTAGTGTTTTTCAACTGTAAGCCCAACGGCTCCTGCAATATAGTTGTATAGGGGCATGTACCATTTTAGGTCAAAAAAGGGCTCCAACCCTAAGGCCCTACCTCTCACCTAAATTTATGACCTAGGGAATACCCTAATTGAGCGATATGTCGCTGCTTCTCTTCCATGCTTGCATTGTGCCACTCCCCAACCCATTCTCATGCCTAAACCCACCATTGTCTAAGAGACTGCAGGGGGTTACATTGGAAAACACTAGACAGCTCTGAATAAATATAAGAAATTTAATGAAATCACCTTCTAAGTCCCCACTCCTCACTTCCAACCAACATGTAAATTAGAATCCTTCATTTTTGGAAAAACTTGACATATGGGCAACCAAAGGTAAAATCAAGGTATATAAAAAGCCATAGTTTGGGTAAAAAGCAATAGGAGTCAAAAGGAAAGGTGAGAAATGGGGTCAAACCCCTCACCATATACCAAGATTATTTAAAACGATTTTCTTCAAACCTGAACTTACCAAACCTCTCAAGGATAGTTTGGCAAATTAATTAGATATTGTTAGCTTAGAATACAAATAAAGAAAGTAATTAGCATATTGATAAATTCAAAAGTATAACTTTTCTTTCTCGTTGCAAACACTTTTGTGACCTATTCAATTCAAGACTAAATCTAGTTTGATAATCTTACAGAGGAGATTAGTCTGCGCCCATGTCTGGGAGCAGTTGGGCAAGCAAGGCAAGAGGAGCAGGCGGAAGGCCTGCGGCCTCTAAGGTTCGAAAACGCCCTGGAGAATCCGGCGGAATAGAAAAAAATCTCAAAAAACTGGCAGTCACAATTTCCCCAGAGATACTCGCATGGCAAGCACAATGCAATCAGTACATTAACACGCCACACTCCCAGCCACTTTTGTTGGTGGAATTCAGAGTCCATGTGTATCTGGACATCCAAAAAACGGCCTTATGGGAAAAATTTTGTGAAGATGTACACAAAATTTTCCCGACCGCGGTGTACATTGCATCTCACTCCATGTCGCATGGTTGGCTGGACCTAGGTTTTGAAAGCAAAATAGCAGCAGATGAGGCTGCAGCGGTGTGCATAGTGGTCAACCTCCCCAAAGGGCAACGGGTCATCAAAACTAAATGCACCAGATGGACAAAATCAAACCAAATTTTCCTCATGTTTGACTTTTTGCCTACTATGGTAAAATGTGACATTTTGGAGCAACACCTGAAAGATGGTCTCGCTATATACAGTGAAATACAATCCTTCAAAATGCAACGCTTCATGCTGATGCCACACCTGTGCACCGGCAAAGCCATCACAGTTCTGACCCCAACTGAGGAGATCGCGAAGGACCTAACCCAGATCCTGCACTCCACCTTTATTGACATCACAGGGCATACCACCCACCCATTCTGGGTAACCGTGGACAGCGCACCCCCCATTTGCACCCACTGTGACGCGTTCAGCCATAAGGCGCATGCATGCCCCATCAAGGAGGGCGTCACATTCCAAGAGCACCCCTCAGTGGCCATGGCCAGCGGAGAGGCGCACTAAAAACCAACCGCAAGCACCAAGGAGGCTTTCCCATGGGGAGCACAAGGCTGCAACCTATTGGTAAAGCCCATCTCCCCGTAGGAGCAGAAGAAGGCCAAGCAGGCCCATAGGGCCACAGCCAAGGAAGCGGCCAAGGCCACCACCACCATCCCACACTCACAACGCCAGGAGGACATGGAGACCTTCTCGGTGGAAGTGACTCAGGAATCCATCACCCAATCAGATTGGGAGGCCCATGCTGAGTGGGCCACTCAATCTGAGGATCCAATTGGAGATTTGATCTCACCCAATCGCTGCACCCAAGCTCCAGTCAAAACCAACTTGGGACCTATCTCAACTGAAAAAATTTTTCTTGCCCCGCTTGACGGTGCACCAAACTTATCTGCACCGCAAAAAATTTGTCCAACATCGGGAAAACAAAAAGCAAAGGCCAAAGCCAATGCGACTCTTTCCGCAAAAATTAACAAAAACCCCAATAGCGTTGCTGCTAATACCCGTACTGCTGTGAAAGCCTGTGGGGACCTTGAAGAGGCTGGTGGGCCCAGGGGCCCACCCCTTCTCACCTAAGGTGCGATGGGGGAAACCTTCACTCTAGGGATGCTGAATATTGCCGGACTCAAGGCCTCCCCATCCCAGGCTAGGAAACTGAGTTTTTTACAAAACATTTTACCCGTGGATATCCTGGCCATCCAGGAGTCCCACTGTCCACGAGGTTCTGAGGAAGCTTGGAAAACAATGCTTCTCCCATCCCTATCCTTTTGGTTGAAGCACTGTGGGGTGCTAATTTGGAAAAATAATTTTTTCAAATTCACATCCTCAGAAACATTCCTAAATGGCCAAGTGCCCATTGTCACCTTCTCGTGGGCTGACGTTGCACACACAATTGTCAATATCTACGCCCCAAATGGTGCACATGAGCGTCAGGAATTTTTCTCATCAGTCAAATCCCTCCCGCTACCCCCCAATTCTTTCCTAGTTGGTGACATGAACTGTTGGCTAACCTCACCAATGGACCGGTGGCCGCCCTCACCCCATGCCCCACAGGGTCATGTAGAACTACGCGTTCTAAAAGCCACCCTTGGGTTAATGGATGTGCTGCCACGACATGCCCCACTGCTCGAAAACATGATGCATCCCCACGTCCACAACAGCCAATTAAGGTCCATGACCCACATCAACCTTATTCTAATGCCGGCGAAATTCCAACCCCACATCTCCCACTTCAAAACAACGAAAATGGAATTCTCCAACCACCAACTCGTCTCAGTAACATACCACTTACCCATCACAGTTGCAAAGGCCCCACATTGGTGCAAAATCTGCCCCCCGAGCTCACGTCGCCAGGATTTTCCATGTGGGTGGAAGAGGCAACTTTGGAAAGTTCATTTGTTGCACCATTTTTTGCGAACCTCATTTCCACATGGGCAACTTTCAAAGAGGACACCATCCGCCACTATCGCCATCTCTCCTCCAGACGCTCACGAGCCACATCAGCAGTTATCTTGTGCATGCTGGCGGAATTGGCCCACTTGGAGTCCAACATTCCAGCCACAGGATACAGCCCTGCATGGGGCCAGAAGTGGGCAGAGGCAGCTGCCCACCTCAATGCACTCAAAAGGCAACACAAACATCGGGTTTGTGTCCAATACAGGGCCACACACATCACTAAAGGCGACAAGTGCACCACATACTTTTTTAAAAAAAATTTTCGCACCATGCCAGAGCGTGGCCTGCATACAGGTGTAGAGATTGGATAATTCCATTGCGGACACACCAGCTGAAGTGGCAATCAAAATGCAAAAATATTACTCTGAGTTATACTGAGCTGAACCAATTCAGCCAGCCAAAATGGTAGAATTTCTCAACTGAGCTCATATCCACACCATTTATTGATACCCAGAAATAATGAATTTAATTACTCCAAACAAATTATGGACAGCCATTCACGGTGCGGCAAACCAAAAATGCCCAGGCCCAGATGGCATTCCATATGAGTTCTACAAAAAATATTTCAAATATATATCCCCATTGCTGCTAGCCTCACTCAACCAAAGCCTGTTGGAAATGCGCCTCCTACCAGGAGGACATGAGGCCTTTACTGTCACACTCTTCAAGAAAGGGGTTAAGCTTGACTTAGCCAACTGGCGCCCCATTTCTCTAACAAACACAGGCACCAAAATTTTAACAAAAATCATGGCTGACCATTTAGGGACTGTAGCATCTGCCACCATCTCCCCAGAACAATTCAGTTTCATCCTCAGAAGGTCAATTTGGGATAATGTGCACTCTGTGGCTAATGTGTGTCAGTCCACAGCCTCTGGGGCACTTGTATTCTTGGACCAACAAAAGGCCTATGATAGAGTAAACTGGGAATACCTTAGGGCCTGCCTCCATCAATTCTGCCTACCCCCCCGCTTCATAAACTGGGTGATGCTACTCACAGAATCTGCGACAATGGCAGTGCATGGCCCAGGCTTCCTAACGGAAGTAGTCCGCCCTCAAAGGGGCCTGCGACAAGGGGACCCCCTCAGCCCACTCTTATACAACTTCAGCCTTGACCCACTACTGCGAAATGTGAATGCCCACCTCACTGGGGTCCATGTGCCAGGCCAAACCCCAGTCAAGATGATGGCATTTGCAGATGATTGCGTGGTGGGGGTGTCTAATAACAAAGATGCACGCGCGCTTGAAGCCCTCATCCAGGAATATTCCCAGGTAAGCAACGCGGCACTGAACGCCTCCAAAACCGAAATCATTCTCCTTGGTCGGTTTCAGAACTGTTGGGCCCCAGCAAGTAGTTCCCAACCCGGCCCATCTGCTCGCCCACGTCCACGCCTTACTAACTCAACACACACCGCTCCACTGGTGCTCCCCTTCATGCCACGTCCTACCATAGGACTGGTGCGCCATCTGGGCATGTGGATGGAGGCAGGCGGATATGCGTCAGCAGTAATGGAGTGCCGTATACTGGACAACGTGATGAAGCGAATCGCCTCTCTCAGAGCCCACCCTACTACCCTCACTGGCAGGGTTGTTATTGCCAACTCTATGCTCCTATCCAAAGTCTGGTTTGGAGCCCATGCCATCCCCTTCTCCCCAAGCTTCTTCAAATCCCTGTATGCTTTGCTGCAAGGATGGCTTTGGTCAGGCCGCCCTCCACCAGTATGGCTAGAGGTCATGTTTGGCCCTCATCATCAAGGTGGCATGGGCCTGCTTGACTTCAAAGCCCATGCTGCCAAGATCCTGGGCACCTGGATCGCGGCCGTCACCGCTCCTACACTCCCATCCCAACACTGGTCCCGCGTGGCCCGCTCCAACTTCTCCCAAGCCTTGAGCCTCAACAATCCATCAAACCCCTACTCCCTGATGAAATACCTCGCATCACACACATCGGCCACAGGTCCTCACAGGATTAAAATACACTACAAACGAATACTACTCTCCATGCGAAGTGCAGAGTGGAGAATTCGTATTAGTGGACATACAACCCAAAGAGGCCGCCCCTCTCCTCAGTTCACACAAGAAGTACAGGGGCTACCCATCCATGATGGCGTGATCCCCATTTGACCCCAAGTCCTATCCAGGGTGGACTACCTGGACATGATGGACATCCCTTATTCCACTGAGACCCAAAAGACTATCTGGTAATACGCACACCATCCTCTGTTGCAGCCTCAAGTCCGCTCCCATGTGTGGCGCTGCCTGAGGCAGGTGTATCGTACAGCTGAGCGCTTTAACGCTTTACACTCATCCTGTGTCGTGTGTGGCCAGTATGGAACGCTGTTCCACCGCCTGGAGAAGTGCCCCACCTCTAAAGTGATATGGCGCGAAGTTCAACGTCTGCTAGTCCAGGATCAAACGCATCCCTTCAGTCTGTCAAGAGATATGTTTGCTTCATCAATGGCCTCCCCCTTCCACCCTCCCTCCATGCTCTGGTGGTTGCAATCGCCATGTGGACTATCCACACGATTGTCTTGGATGCCATCGCTGGCTCCATCCCCACCCTCCCAGAAGCTGTCCACAGATTCCGGTCTCATTTGGTGGACCACTTTCAAGCGTGGATGTTTGGATATCTCCCACCGCGTCGCCAACAGCTGGTCTCCTCCTGGTTCCCAGTCTGGCTCATCATATCAGACCCCTTCCTCCACACGTGCTCAATAGTGGCTACGGCCCCTTCACACGTTCCCTCCCCCTCCCCATAAGTGGCGTTCCCGCTGGCAACAAGAGATAGCATCGCTTCTCTGGGGTGCCCCCCCTGGTACTAAGTTTATCTTTCCTGAGTCATATTCAGAAGTGTCCGTCCCATGGTCGGCCTTCCCCGCAATAAATTAAGAAATTAAATTTAAAAGTATACATCTGATGCCAAAGTCAATCTTAGTAATTTCCCCATCAGTTCAGCTTAAAAACCACCCTTTAAAGATAGGATGTTGGGATATTGTTTTCTATTATATATCTATATCCTAATCGATATATTATCTAAAATTTGGAAGTTTGTAATTTTAAATTTTAGACAAAAGCCGGTGATTTTAAAATAAAAGATTTGGAAAAAGCTTATCCTCTTGTTCCTAGTAGATAGAAGGTTAATGTTATGAAACCGCTTTATAAATTTAAATCTAGCCTTTCAGTCTGGGTGAGTAGACAACTAGAACACAAATCATAATACCGGAGTTATAGCAATCCAAATGGCATGATACTTCATCAAGAGGGGAAATCTGTGAGAAAAATTAGCAATCACTGTTAATAACATACCTGCCAGTAACCACACAGTTGCAAAAGAGGTGGCTGAGGATTCCATGGTAATTGTTTACTTGAGCTCCCAAGGGGGTCCAAAATCCATTTCAAATAGTGAGGCCTAAAATTGTGGAAGGATTTTAAAACCTTGCCCACTGAGTGGGGATCACCTCAAGGAGCAAGGGCACATCATGACATCACAAGGCATTAAAAATAGGGATCAACTCCAGGTGGCCATTAAACCAATATCCCCATTCAAGTAGGATGTCAGCAAATAGTTATTATGGCCACTATGGTTTAGTTATAAAGCGGAATGGGAAACAAGGCAACAAATAAGAGCGCAGCTAACATATAGTCAAATGATAAAGATATATATAAAGCACATGATTTTGTTTATTTAAAAAAAGGATAAAAAAGACTGACAAAGGTACCTGTGAGGGACTGTTTTTTGAGTGCTAGGGCTTGAAGAACAATAAAATCTGATTTACTTAAGGGCAATGTAATCGCATTAGATTTCAGTTGTTTGACATATTAGAATCTTTATGACGCTAGATCAGTCTCACCCTGGCCAGATGACTTAGGATTTAGTTTTGCCACTAAATTTCCCTCCTGGCATAGTTTAGCTTGTCATATTGGTGATGCTTCATCTAGTAGATGACAGGGGGTGTCCATGACCATTTGTCTTAATATCCATCACATATTGAAGGAGTTTATTGCACCCAAACCTGTTATGGACATGATCATCTTTTTCAGCAAAGAAGAAACAAATTGACAAGGTTTAGAACCCGCACGCACAAAGAACAATTAGAGTCCGCTTTGCATCAGATTTAAAATCTAAATACCCAACATTAGACCTTTACTAATGAAGGAGAGGCGCGCCACAACCTTTCTTCTGGATCTGGTTTCTTGCCACCTTCACCTCCAGACAAATCACCTAAATTTTCTGCACTTTATCATCAGTGTGAGAAGGGGAGGCAGGGAAGCAATTTTTGAGCGGGTAGGCTGTCACCCACCTCTCATCTACCATAGTGGCTAAGCGCCCTAAAAATGAGAGAAATGGCTGCCTTTTTAGCCCCATTTATTTTCCTTAATGAAAACTCCACATGTTTGAGGTGCAGGGGGTACTACCCTGGACATACATTATCATTCCCTCTTTAAACAAGGGGAGAACCACCACCAGTCATGTGCCAGGGTGACATGTTTTTGGGCTTTCAGCAAACTGATGGCAATGAGAGCTTAATATTCTGGGGAGGGCAGGTTAATTTAGGAGAAGGACGTGGAAGGCCTCCACTGACTCACCACAATGGGCACAATCACAGGAGCTGACCCAATTATTCTCATTTTATTGAAACCCCTTCCAGGCCATGAGGTACTGTACCAAATGGCATGATTCCTGAAAGGCCAAATTTGCCTCAACTTCAGCCTCCTCCAACCCTTCCACCAAAATAGCTCTGGCACTAATAGGTTCTTTCCTTAGATGGGAACAGCTGAGAAGCGTGGAAAATGGGGTTCTGTCAGTAGTGAGTTTTAAAAGTCAACATAAATGCCACATTTCACAAATCCGCCTACATTACATGGAGTTTAGAGCGTTTTCTTTCAAACTAATAGGAGGTCACCTTCATATTCAGGTGCTGCTTATCTAACATGGCGGAGGGCCCCACCTTGTTTTAAGGCAGGAAGATGTTTCCAGTCCACAAATCACTTGTAATTGCTGGTGGCCTTAGCCAGGTGCTCAAAAATCAAGGATAACTGCTCCAGATTTTCTACACATGGTCTTCCATAGCAGGAACATCTGGGAAAAGGCATGCGCTGATAAAAATGAGGGGTTATACCTCATCTGGCTTTATAAGCAAGAAATCAGCAGATGTGTTAAGGTTTTATCCTACTTAGAAGGTCTGGTTCTTCTTCTGAGATAAATAGGAGTTTTGAGCGCACATTGTATGTAGAAAACAGACCAGACGGTGACATTAGAAAAGATATAAACTCCTCTGAAATGACACTTTGTAGCTGTATTCTTCTGTCATTTATTTGTACAACGGCTCACTGCCCTGATCCTTCTGATCCCAAGTATTTCCTTGACTTAATAAAATGAAAGAGCATTAATAACAAATAAAAGCTTGTATATTAAACTCTCAACTTGATTAATAAAAGTCATTTACTATTTGTATTAAATTAAAGAGAATTTCTAGGGCTCAATGTTAACCCAACTTATCCATGACACCTCGCCTCTCATTTCCACTTAGCCTGCGGATCACAATGAAGGCTTCAGAGGGTCTACAAACTATGAGCACTCTGCGGTAACTCAGCCCAGCCTCATGATCAATGCTTACTGACAATTATATCAAGACACTGTTTCCTCTGTTGCGTCTGAAAATAGCTAAACCGACGCTCCTATCAAGCAACAGTAGCACATATTAAGATTATCCATACCACTAAATAGAATTAACTTGATCAAAACTTGATTGACATTAAAAACTAATTTTGACATAAACCTACAAAGCCCACGAGCTTAGGTCATTAAGTCAACTATTACCATTCTGAATTAACCAACAAAGCCCATGAGCCCATGTCATCTAGTTGAATATTTATGAGTGGAATCACTAGGTCTTGGATCTCAAGCTTTGCATATAATTAGGATATTTTTGTTCCATAATCACTGATATCTTTGATGTAATCCATAATAAATTAGGCATAAGCTAATATTATATATCCCTATCAAATCACCCACTAATCAGGTCCATTCAAATACTCAACACTTCCCCCACCTTGACTGGATAAAAGCGACAGGTACCCTTCTTTCTGGGTCGCAATGTCCAATTTCTTGCAATCTGCTATATAGAGTAATATGTCAATAGACTTTTGCCTCAGATTTGAGTCTTCTTAAAAGTGTGCACTTCAATGAAGCATGCCATGGTTAACTCAGGAGTTTTGCCTTCGATCTCTCAGGATGGCTCAACCAGCCACACTTCAATGGTTCTCAAAAGTTCAACATTGCAGCCTACTGCAACTTCAGCAGTCTTTAATGAACCTGAGTAGGCCCCCTTGGCTTTGAGTTCTGAACAATGAGCACCCATATGGATCAAGAGGGATCCCCTTAACTGTCTCCTTCACTCTTTGTGCTCCCAAAGCCAGTCTACCCAAAGAAACCCTCATTTGGCATCAATATGCTTCAGATAGGGATCACTTTCCTGACTTCCTATTATCGCTTTTTAAAGTCTTAATTTCTTTCAGCCTTAATTCTTCCCTTAACACGGGCAGTGTGGCTTCATCAGGTTTTTTTCTTGATTCAATGATGGAACTTGTGGAAGCCTAATTGTCTTCTGCGCTTGCCTTTGATCCTGGGGTTTCCCCATTTGATATTTTTGAGGCTAATCAGGCTCTTCTGATTGCTAACTATGTAGCTAGGCTTTGGTGCACTCCCACATCAGTTATACCAATATGCACGTCCCTTTGGGCCTTAAAAGCTGTGTTTTAAAAGCTCAGCACATCCTTGTAATATAATTAACCCTTTGTAAAAGACTGGCAAAAGGGCTTTCTGAAAAATACATCTTTCAGATGGTTCTACTGGGCACATGCGTTAGCTTCACTCCTTCAACTCTTACCATAGAGACCATGCCTGACATGCACAGGGTTTTTGATGAGGCCCGTTCATAGATGTTTCACACAAAGGTGTTCCTCCCCCATTTACCCTTGTCTTGAAAGCCTTCTCACCAAATGCATCTTCCTTTCTTCAGCTTTTTATCCAGAGTTTAACCTCTCTTGTTTGCTTCAAAGACCCTCCCAATGGCCATCCCCTTTAGTTTGATGGCTTTTCCTTATCTGACCAGGCTAGCGTGCCTGGTGCTGAGCCTTTTTGGGTTTGTTTCATCTCTGACATGGTCTTGACAGTTGAAACTTATTGTCATGTTTACATGACTTAATTGAGGGAACCAACATCCAAGACAAGGCTGGACGTCAGGGGGCCCAAAAGGTCAAGCTTCAGTATCTCCCTGACCTAAAGAACACCTTGGACCAACGCTTGGTGCAGGCCAGATATGACCAGGTTATTCTAGATGAAGTGCGTGATGCCAAGCACATGTTACATCATTAGCATTAAAACGGACTAGTTTTTTTATTAACCATGATGGTTAAGCTTGGTTGTTAGTAAAACAAGGTTTCTAAACCTGCTCAATTTTTGAAACTTTTTCAACTTGGGTCGGCCTAGCCTTCAATCAATAACTCAATTTCAGTCCATTTCTAACCGTAGTACCCTGCCTGATGGAAGCGTGCGCTTATTAGTGTACCTGGGATTAGTACTACTTCTACTGATCAACAATTCCACCAAAATTGTTTAAATATGATTCTTTGACACCAACCTTCCTTTTTGATCATCTTTCTCATTAATAAAACCCCTCGTTAGTTAACCTTTTTATGTTAACTTGGGCAAACCTGTGCGCGGATGTCTTTGAGGTGGTCTCCCACAACAAGAGCAGTTTGATTAGCTTAATAAATTTAACTCTCACATCTGGTGCAACGTTGGGCCACCCTGGTTCCATCCAAACCGAGGCACCCTTGCACTCTAGCCCAGATCCCCGCTGGGATATTGGCTTCATTTTGGGGTCCACCCAAGTCTAGTTGTTTATTAAATAACTATTAATTTAAACCACATGAAACACCCTCGTCTTATGTTACTTTAGTTCCAGCACCTTCTGTGGGGGCTATACTTACCTTATTACTGAAAACTAGTTCCCTGGCGTTGAGTCTGTGCACTGTGCACCCCCTCTCTGGGAACTGGAGAGTTATAGACACTCTTCTGACATTAGATTACCAACCCCTTTATTTTACTTACACAAGCATTATCAGTGTGGGAATTTTCAAAGTGTGAATTAGAAGTGCCAGCTGTTGGTCATGGCTGTGGTGGGGCTCACCACCCATTCTCATTTTGCCAATGGTTGGAGCATCTCAGAGTTGTTATTGCTACCTACAATAGAAAAAGTACCCACATTTTGTAATTTTTGCCCACCTTTCCAGCCTCCTAGATTAACATGGATCACTAGAGGATAATTTCCTATGGCGTGTGAATTGTATATCACTTGAACATTATTTTAGGCTAATAATGTTTAAGGGATTTTAGGTATTTCTTCAGGTTCAGATCTGTTAGTATTGATCCGGGTGAATGCTTAAGATCTCTTTGGGAAGAGTTGCTGATGAAATGGGGCATCTGATAGTCGATCAATGATTATCTATCAGCTGTACTGATGGGATCGGTCAGATTTATCACCCACCAATTAAAAATTTAATGAACAAGTTGCGAGGTGAGTGATGCCACCTGCAACTAGCAAATTGATCTGTTGGTTCATGACCTGCCATAATGGGTAAAAAGTCATATTGCCTAAGCAGTTCGCTTGCCAAATATGATTTTTTATGAGATTGAGTGGGAAACGTTAGGGACACGTTTTCTGACTCTGTCAGTTTAAGGTCTCAATAATGTCTAGTGAAGAAATTCTGACCAGATGGAGAAGACCATCTCTAGTTAGATGTTAAAGGGAAGTTCAATGGCAAGGACTGCCATTTAATGGATGAGGCGCTAACCAAGAGTTGGGTGCCAAATATCCTTTATAAATTCCCCTGATACTTCACATTAATAAAGACACAAGTTAGTAGGATTCATTGTTATTTTATGTTCTATTCATCTTCAGGAAATTATTGCTGTGTGCTATAAATGGGGACTTTTTTGTCAGATAAAGAATAAGGATAAAAATCCTTAAAAAAAGATGAACTTAGATGGGGTTTGCTGCTTACTTTGTGTCACAAGAGGAAAATCCATAAACTTCTAATCTGAGTATGAATCAAGTTAGGCGGATAAGGGTAGAAGTCCCTAAAGACAATATCTAGAGTCTTTTGTAGAGAACTACAGGTCTAGCGTTGGACCAGAATGGGTTATATATTTAACTATGAATAATAGTCTTCATACTATTATCAATCAACAATCAAATACTATCAGACAACTCTAATTATGCACATACTGAACCTGTGCAATTAAAAATTGGGAGCTATCAATTGGGGAATAACCCAGGATTGTAACATTTGGTACTCACGAGAAGAGTAGCCAACAGGGGCCAATAGTAGCCAACTCCCAATTTTTAACAAAAGGTGCTCACTACAGGGGGTAGTTGAGTAGGATATACCAGTACAAGATATCATACAAAGGTTGGTAAGAAAACTCCTGATGGAGTTTGCAACTGAAAATAAGTACGCCTTGGATTCTGCTGACCATCAAGAATTTGCTGCCTTGGAGGAGAGAGTTATTAAGATTGAGGAAGGAGTTGAAGATTTCTACAATTTTGGCAATGAGTTGCTAGGGAAAGTAACCTTACTAAATAAAAGATAAGGAGATATAGTTTGAGATTTTTATTCTTAAAAACTGAACATAATTCGGTTCATGTTCAACTTACATTCATTCAGTGCAGAAATAGAGCATTTAGTAGCAAGTTGAAGAGTTGAAGACTCATAGATATAAATATGAGCCCTATTTGGTGACTAAGGATGAAGAAAGGCCACAAGAACTTAATAAGAGAAGTTGACTATTTCAAGAAATGTGCCAACTGCATTCACAGCCAACTGGAGATATTCCCAAAATCACTCCTTAAGTTAGTTGAATAGCTGAACCAAGTGTGATGTCTAGAGAAACATCAAAGGAATCTAGAGCTACAACAAAATTTACAATATTCCATTGGGATATCGCCCCTGCGTTCTTCTGATTGCTTGATATGACAGTGTTCAGGTATAAATCATCAAAAAGCTTTGATGATGATGAACTGTTTGGACACCAAAAGTCAAAATTTGGTGTTACCCCATCTAGAAGGGGACAGCAGGTCATACTCAGATGCCAAGGTGGCCGCAATGAAAGAATTTAGAAGTCCCAAGTGCATGTCAAAGCACAAATAAGTATTTATGGGAATCCAATTCCAAAAGGATGAGTCCTTAGCGAGTTTTGCCGACCAATTTACCAAGTATCACAGATTTTGGTCAGAGCTAAAGTAATGGACAATCTTGATGCACGGATAATGTTGAAAGAAGCCCTTTGGCACTATCACAATTTACATTGAATGATGTCTTCCATGTTTGCACCAAGTTTTACCACCTCGCAAATGGTGGATCTTTTTAAGATATTAGGAGCTACATTTGATGCCCCTAATAGAAGCTTCAAACCAAGTTTAGTGTGAAATTCAAATCCTATGAAGGGGATTAAGAGCGCTAAGGAGTCTAAAAATTGAACTGTGCTGGGAAATAAGCCTAAGGAGTTCAAGAAGATAGATAAGAAAGACAAACATGTTTTCAGTTTTGGTAGAAAGGGACACTTTTCTGTTCAATGCAATAAACCAAAGTAAAAAATTACCGTGGTCCAGGAGAAAGAAGCCAAACCTGCACATAAGTCGGGAAAAGGGCCCATGGCCTATAAGGGGAACAGTCTAGAGATGCAGATAAACCCATTCACCCAATATCTTACATAAAGAAATTAAAATTAGTGTTCTGTTCGTCGATGATGATGTGAAGGATCAACTGTATCAAGTGGTTAATTTGGATGTCAACGCAGTAACCAGATCCAGAGCAAAGGGTATTTAACCCAGTATAATTAAGGAAGTTGTTCATATTCACAACAACTAGCAGAAAAAGATTTGAGCCGCTGAGAATCCTGAAGAGTTGACTGAGGTCAAATTAGATGAGGCAAACCTTTTATCCCCTTAGTGCAATTAAAAAAATTGTTTCCTGATCTATCAGTGCAAATTATTCACACCCTTGATTTGGAAAATATTGCCGCTAATAACTCAATAAATACAGTTTAACAATAATCCAAGTGTACATATAATGACATACTGATTAGTCAAGTATGGGTGTGGGCAGTAATTGACAGTGAAGCACCTATTAACATTGTCTCAATCAAGCTGATGAGGAAAATAATAATTTCGACTGACTTGTAACATAAGATGAATATGGGACACCAAGACCAAATACAACCATCTCCTGTGGAGCATGTCAAACTTACTACTATAATTTGGATATTTAGTGGTATCCTCCCAGCAATAGTTTTGGCCAACTAAGACTTCGATATTATGATTGGGACCAAGTTTCTATGAAAGTACAAAGTTAGATGTAACTTTAAAGAAGATACTTAAACCATATTGGATCAGACGTTATTGCTAGTACATCAGAGTTGGGTAAACTATAATGACAAGGAGAAACAATTTCATCAATCTGATTTATAATGATCTCATTAACCCAATTTGTTACCAATTGGTTGGGGGAAATGAAGAGAAATGCCAATGGGATTCCTGGAAAATTGGGGAATTCTGTTGAGAATCAAAAATTTAAGGACCATACTGCCAAGATTGAAGAACATAGTTGACATTGGATATATATGAGCTTTTGTATGGAGAAGTCAGAAGCCCCTTGGAATAAGTCTAGAATATAGCCTTGGGTGCTCATAAAATAGTTATGCTGGGCCATGGAAAAATTCAAGTTCACTTGAAAAATTTGTGTGAAAAACTGATTAAGATTGAGAAGAATCAGATCATTGCATTTGTTCATCTAATACCAACGGCGGAATTGAGTAAGTCCATGGCTTTAGGGACCCTCAATGAGATGAGATTACCAGCAGGGGTGACCAAGAGTATCAACTTACCATTTGATCAAGAGCAACTCACTGAACTGATGGTAAGACAGCAGGAGGAGGTGCTCAAACTATTTGACAAGTGTTGGGAAATATTTGCCCAGGATGACCACAATTTGGGTTGTTAAGAAATATCATCCACAAAGTCAACACTGATGAAAATTTGCAGACAAGGATGAGAATAATTTGATGGTCAAAGGCTACAAACCAGTGGTGGAAGAAGAAATCAGCAAATTAGTGAAGCACGGGTGTTATTTTTTGGACAGTATCATTAAAATCCATCAGGTTATTTGCACAGGTCAAACCCACTGAGCAACGGACAGACAATATGGGGATTGTCAGTCCTTCAGACACATGTGAAAATATACTTAATATAGGAGCAATTGCCCAATTGATTCTTTATTTATTTTTATAAATACAGCTACTTTTCTCTGTCTCATCTTTTCTACACTAAAAACAACCTATGTAATGGTCAGGTTAAATTGATCATTACATTTTGACTCAAGATTCGGATTTCCAAATCTCGAGTCAAAATACTTTTGAGGTTTTTTGAGGTTTATGCAGGGTCCAGCACTGGGCTGTACCCTCCCGCACTATTCTTAGGCTCTTAGGGGCCTAAAGAATAGTGCAGGAGGGGCTCCCCGGAAGGGCGACCTTAAAAGGTCAAGCCCATGCGATTCTGAACTCAGTTCAGAATTTTTCCTCATTTCCTGCTCTCGCGTGGGATTCTCTGGTGGCCTTGGGGCCGCCCTTGCCTTGTCTTACCTGGTATCCCGCAAAGAGATAAATATCTTTATCCATAACAAAATAATGGGATTTGGCGTCAAAAACCTAGATTCCGCCAAATATTCTGGTTTTTTATGTCTTGTTTGTGGTGCTCTAAGTCATCAGAATTGAATTCGCCCTTGAGTTTATTTTCGAAAATAAATAAAACAAGGCTAATTTCAGGGTCAGATCCTCGCTTACCTGTGTCATCTTTTCTCGTTTTTCAAATTTCCCAAAATCCAATGTTGAATTGGCACTTATGACAAATCAAAGCACTTACCTCGAGGGAACCTCAAATTAGACAAACATTTGGCGCCCAACGCCAAGGCAAGATGGTGATTGAAAACTGGGATGTTTTCAATCACTACACTTATCATACATCACGTTGCTGAGGTCTGCGGTTACCACAATAGTCAGTAATCGATATAAACAGTCAGTGTTCTGATGCTTCGCTCCCAGCCAATGGAGAATCTCAAAATCATAAGCCTGTAACTTGAGAGCCCATCAATCCAACTGTCCTTCAGGTTCTTTGAGGTTCTGCAACAAGTGTAACGACGCGTGATCTGTTACAACTTTAAACTTTACCCCATGCAGATAAACTCTGAATTATATATTATATGCGTAGATCACTACTAAGCATTCCCACTTAGCAACAGTATAACTATGCTCATGACAGTTCAGACTTTGACTACAGAACGCAACAGGATGTTCCTCTCCCTCATCGTCTTTCTGGGAAAGTACTGCCCCAACAGCTGAGAGGGATGCATCCATCTGAACAATAAACTCCCAATGAAAGTTTGGATATTGCAACTCCAGTGTGCTGGTCAACGCTGTACAGAGTGTATCAAAAGTGGATTGACGACGTTCTGTCCATTCAAACACAGCATACTTTTTTAACAACTCAAATAGTGGCCCCCCAGTACAGCTAAAAATAGGGATAAAGCGCTAGTAGTAACTGACCATTCCCAAAGATACCTGTAAGTTGTGCTTACTATTGGGAGTAGTCATTTTGCTGATGGCCTCCACCTTAGCTGGTTGTGGTTGCAGCCCTTCTGAGTCTACCACAAACCCTGGTATTCCAGCTGATCTTTAAAGAAGTTACACTTTTGAGGTTTAATTTTAATGTTCGCCTCAGCCAGCCAGCGGAATACTGCTTTGAGGTGGTCAAGATGCTCCAAAAAGGTTATAGAGAAAATGTTAATATCATCAAGGTATACTAGGACGCATGACAGTTTCAGGTCGCCAAGAATAGTGTCCATGGCACACTGAAACATAGCTGGGGAGTTGTACAGTCCTTGAGGCATCCATGTTGGTTGAAAAAGGCCTTTAGAGGTGATTACAGCACATTTTTCCTGTTCTGCCAGGGGTAACTCGATTTGCCAGTAGCCTGATATCATGTCCATTGCAGAAAAGTAACGGGCACCCCCTAATTGGTCCAGAGCATCATCAATTCTGGCAAGGGATACAAATCCTTTTTTGTAATACTGTTGAGCTTCTGGTAGTCAATTACTACACGGTTGGTGCCATCTTTTTTACAATTAGAACAGGTGAAGCCCACAGGCTTTTGGGTGGTTTGAGCATCCCTTGTTCTAAAAATTTGTCAATTTCCTCAGTAACCCTGTCTTCCGCTGCCTGAGAATGGCGGATTGGCTAAGACCTTATAGAAGGATGATTGCTGGTGTCTACTCGATGGACCACCCCCAAGCACACCCTAAATCATGATTGTCAACAGTGAAAATCCCCTTATATTTCTGAAATAAAGCTATTGCTTGGTCTTTTTGTTCATCCAATAATCCCAGAAATTACTCTGCGGTACCACCATTAGTACATTGGCCAATGTCTCATCCGGTAAACCAGATTCATCTAAGGATCAGAATTCATGAACTTGATGGACCTCATCTATGGAATTAGATGTAGATGCACTACAGTTTGGTGGTGGTGGATCTGCATTGGTTCGCTCTGAAGGTTTTCTAACAAAACCTTAATCTCTCCATGTACCAGAAGTATAATTCCTGGAGCCACATGCAGCTCAAACCATGTTATAGAGCCCAATGACTTCCACGTATAACCCACTTGGCACTTCCACTTCTAAATTCGTGTTTGCTAAGACTTGATGGCCAGAAGGGATAGATATGGGCCCTGCCGCTCGAAGAGGTATCCCAGATATTCATATATCTGTTGGGTGAGGGCCTGAGTCTTGCGCTTTAGTCAATGGTAGCGAACAGGCCATACCCTGTCACTATAGGCAAGATTGATATGGCTCATATGCACTGGATCCTACAGTACTCCACTAGTAGTAAAGTAAATTGGGATCGCTGACCCAGAATGGCGAGGGTCTCCTCCGTCATATCAACAACAGCCCCAAAATGGCGCAGAAAAGTGGTTCTTATTAAAAGATCATAGTTTTCAATTAGTGGCACAATCGCTGGAGCTACAACAACAATGGACCAAAAGCGCAGAGGTAGCGCACTATAAGCTCCCTCAGAGACAGTGCTTACAGCTCCAGCAGTTCTGTAAACCATTCGATGGTCCACATCAGGTTTCAACGTCAACTTTGCCATCAATTTAGTGGAAACTATGTTGACTGGAGCACCAGTATCTATTATAGCGCGAACTCTATTTTTCACTACAAAAATATCACAGTATGTACACTCAGAATAAGAAGAATATTGACTGTTTAATACGTGAAAATTTACAGGCTCTCTTTTCCCAAGGAAATTCATTATCCCCTCACTGACTTGGGGGTATTCTCTGACAATGGCATCTACTGGAAGGGCGACATTCACTCCTTTCAGAGTTGGTGCATCCTCAGCAGAATCAAGTTGGTCTGAGGAAGCTTGATCAAGCATTTGACAGGCATAAGACTTTGGTTGTTCAAGGGACTCTTCTTCCGCTGCTGCCTTGGCTTGAGCTCAGGTTACTATGTTTACTCCTCCAACCGGCTGCTGGTATAAAATTCCGTCATTGTACTGAGGGACTTGCACAACATATATTACTATTGATTTAGGGACGTTTTGTGTGGGTATCACGGAGGTAGAGGGTCCTGTCTCTACTCCGCTCCATCTTTTCCCTGATAGTATTGATCTTGGTGTATGTAGTTCACATGGCGGTTATGGCAGAATTTTGCCAAATGACCAGGGCGACCGCATTCATAGCAGTTAACCCCATAAGAGCCACGTCCGGGATTATCATAAGCGGGTCCAGACCAGAAAGTTTGGGGTCATTCTGCATAACCAGCCCCAGGTCAGTAAGCTGATTGTTGATAGTCATCATAGTTGGGTCCAGGGTGATAACTAGGTTGCTGATGGTTGTCATGGCTAGCCCATTGACGCTGATCAAACTGATGATTATAATTCATCTGAGGATGAGGCGCGGAGTTATAGAAAGGCAAAGGATTACTAATCAGAGCTGGAGGTGGATGATATTATTCTCTGGAATAAAAGGTGCAGTAGCAGTGGTAGTCTTACGATCTGCATTCAGCGGCGAAAAGTTAGGGGATACCTGACGTAAAAACTGTACAATCTTAAGCAGAAGTATTTCATCATCCAGAAGCGGCAAAATAACATTAGAAAGTTTGCAATATGGCTTCACCGCGGCAGACATGGCAATGCACATGTCAGCTTCTGCTAAGTACCCAGCTCTAATCAGTACACGGGCTTCTGTTATGAATTGATCAGCAAACTCTAGGAGAGTCTCATTTTGATGGAATCCAGTTGCTAAGAATTACGCTTTCTGCTGCAACATTTTTGAGTTTCCCCCAAACAAGCGGAGTACAGTGTCCTTTACATCCTTAAATGAGACAGAACTACTTGGGAGTTAAAAGGTGACCTGATTGGCGCTTCCTACATCCAAGGCAGATATTAACAACTTAGCCTTCCAACTATTGGAGGCACCTTCTGCTGTAAAGTCAAACCGTTTGAAGAACCCATGAATGTTCCCATTGCAGTCAAACAGGGGTAATTTTTTGATATTAACTTCCTCATCTTGTTAACGGGGTTTTGGGATATAATGAGGAATGGATTGAGATCCTAAAGCGGATTCTAAATGAGGAGCAGTTTAGTGGAAGTTGGGATATCCACCGCTTCAGGGGTAGCATGACCTTTGGCCATAGATGTTACCACCATTACTTGAGGGAAGTATCATTCTGACTCATATGCATATCTGGTGCTACCATCTTGGGTGTAGTAGCTTTGACCAACATCGTATTTTCCCACATATGATGCCTCTTCTTAATAGTCATCATAGTCTCAGCGAGAAAGCCAAGAAGGATTGGTCAATCTTTGTTCTGCACACTGCAGCCATTTGGTGGTATCATTCAGTTGTTTGGAAAGTTCTTTATTTTGTAGCCCCAGGATTCGCATTTGGCTAAACGTACTATCAAGTTGGTGCATGACAGCATTTCGTTCTTGAAGAAGTTCATCTTGGTTTTTGAGCACCGCATCCAAGGTAACTTTAAGTTCCTCATATCCAGCTGGTGCGGTGTTTTGTGAAAACTCCCCAATAACACAGATTGGTTAAGGCATGGCTGGCGACTGGAGTTCCGGAGTGTTAGGTGGTTGATCAATTGGCCCCCTGTAGTGAGCACCACTTTTATTTTTTTGACGGTATCATTAGGATACATCAAGTTATTTGCACAGGTCAAACCCACTGAGCAATGGATGGACGATGTGGGGATTATCAGTCCTTTGGAAACATGTGAAAATATACTTAAAATAGGAGCAATTGCCCCAATTGATTCTTTATTTATTTTTATAAATACAGCTACTTTTCTCTGTCTCATCTTTTCTACGCTAAAAACCTACCTCTCTCAATCGCCTATTTCACTTAAATACATCTGCTTCAGGAGATACTGCTTCTCATGGCTTAGGTTATTCTATTCCACCAATTCTCCTCAAATTTGGCTTGTTATTCTCTAATCCTCTGTCGCCCTAATTGTAGGCAATTTACTTCATATTCGTTGAACATCACCTTATATAGAGGCGATCCAATAATACCCATTATATCCAATAAAGACCCATTATCCCAATATCGCCTCATCTCGAGGCACTCAAATAATTGTAACTGATACTATGTACGGTGGATTCATCCCTGATGTCCCACTATTATCATCCAGTCATATCAGAATCGCAACAATGGGTTTTAGTTCCATCATCATGTCCTTAGGCGATCCCTATCCTTACTGTAAAGAAGAAGGATGGCTCTAATCAGGTGATGATCAATTATTGGAAGCTGAATAAAATAAAAAAGAAGAATTTATATCCACTAACACAAATCAATGATGCATTAGATCAATTGGGAGAAGCAAAGTATTTTTTCATGATGGATCTGATATTATGATATTGGCACATTGATTTTCCAATGGAAGACCACGAGAGATGCGCAATCATCACCGCACAGGGGCTATATCAACCAACTAGGATGCCCCAAGGTCTTTGTAGTCCTGCATTGTTCCAGAAGGCCATGGACGCCATATTGAATGACTTGAAGTTGTCATGCGTCCTGGCGTACTTGGATGATATAAATATGGTCAGTTTGACATATAATGACCAGTTAAACCAATAGAAAGAAGTCTTAAAGAGATTGTCCGCAGCTAACAAGAAGATTAAGCTGAGAAAGTGCCACTTCCTCAAGAAAGAGTTGGAATATTTGGTATTCATTATCAACTCTAGTGTACTGCAGCCACAAGCCCAGAGGTTGAGGCCATAGAGCGAATGGCCATCCTGAGAAGTGTCCAAGATATCCAAGTGTTCCTTGGAATGGTCAAATACTACTGAAGGTTCATATGGGATTTTTCAAGAATTGCCAAGGCCCTCTTTCATTAGCTGAAGGATCCAAAGAAAGAAAAAATTTGAAATGAAGAGGCCCAGAGTTCTATTGATGAATTATGCTAGTATTTGATAGATTCCCCTAAATTGTATATCTGAATTAAATTTAGAATCTATAATAAAAACTGATGCTTCCTTAATGGCAATCGGCGCCATCCTGAGTCAAGTAGATAAGCATGGGAATGACCATCCTATAGCTTATGTGAGCCAGACGTTATCAGCTTCTGAAAGGAATTACACCATTACTGAGTGTGAATGCCTCGCGGTAATTTACACTTATAAACAGTTACAGTTGTATATTTGTGGAACGCACTTTAGAGTGGTGACAGACCACTTTTTGATGTGTTGGGTGCTTAACTTAAGAGAACTGGAAGGACTTCTGGCCTGATGGGCCCTAAAACTTAAAGCTTATGACTTTGAGATAGTCCACTGAGTGAGAGCTTCTCATCAAAAATAAGGATAGCTTATAAAGGTTAACAATAGTCCAAGTGGTATACCATCAAGAAGATGAGCTATTACAGAGAATTGTCGAAGGAGAAATCAGTATTGAGCCCTAAGAAATTTAAGGTGCACTTTGGAAAGTGAAGGAAAACACTGAGATTAAGGATGAAAAAGTTTTTAAGACAATCAACAGATAATGATCACTATTACCACGACCATAGGAATGAGTGGCAATCGTTCAAGCTGCATATAAGGTTTTCAGGCATGAAGTATGAGGAAGATGACCAATCACATTCACTAGTACTATTACTAGGAGTCTATAAACTACAATGTACCATATTAACTGGCTTTTTGTGCGGAGTTCTAGTTACACAAGCCTTACAAGAACATGTCTGGATATTGACTGGTCCTCCCTGGAATTTCCTGGCACATGGTGTCCATTGATGCTATGGGACTACTAATCTGAGAACAGGTAAGTCAAATACATTATAGTTGTGATCAATAATCTAACTAGATGGGGCAAGATGAAAGCCCTTGTAAAAGTGGATGCTACAAGCACTGTAAGGTTTTTTTGGATCAAGTCATATACTGCCATGGATGCCTGCAATTCTTGTTAAGTAAAGATAAAACAAATTTCAAATCCTACGTGTTAGGATTTTTTTCCAATATTCCCAGACTGCTAAATTACCAGGAATCGCTAGGGCATAATTGCCTAATGCAAAGTAAATTGAAAATTAGTTGACCCTGATTATAGAGTAACTATGTTTGGGGGAGTTTAGGATATTCTCCTGGTTGTATCTGTTGAAGATTGATCCGGAAAAATGCTTAAGATATTGTTGGGCGGAGTTGCCAACGAAATAGGGGCATCTGATAGTGATTAACTATCAGGTGTACCAATTTGGATCCGTCAGGTTTCGTCAATGACTGAGTGGGAATGTTAGTAGTAATTTGCGAGGCAAGTGATGCCACCTGCAAAAAGCAAATTGATCAGTTGGTTCATGACTTGCCTTAATGGGTAACAAGTCTCATTACCTAAGCAGGTCATTAGCCAAATATAGTTGGTTTGCACGGATCAAGAGGAAAATGTTAGGCACACGTTTTCTGACTCTTTCCATTTAGGTCTTGAGGATGTCCAATGATGGAATCCTAGCCAGGATGGGGAAGACCATCACTGCTGAGACAAAGATGGGTGATTCAACAGCAATGGCTGCCGTTTCATAGAAGAGGTGTCAACTGAGGGTTAGACAACTGAATCCCCACTATAAATTCCTGTAGAATATATGTATAATAAAAACACAAGCTTTATAGTAAAAACAAGCTATACAGTTCTATAGTTTTCATCCTGTATATAGTTTAAGTAGTAAACTTTATCAGCTTTCAATTGTTCTATTCTTCTCAAGAGTATTATTGCTGTGTGCAATGATTTGGAACTATTTAAGGAAAAGAGTAAAGATATGTGTGGGGATTTAGAGAAGAAGGAGAAACAATTGGGGATTGCTGCTAACTATGTGTTAAACTGAAGAAACTGTCACCAGGGAATCTCAGAGAAGATTGGGTTGGACAGTATGGGAGAGCAAATCCCTAGATCAAGACATCTTGAGTATTTTGAGCGGAAATACTGGCTGAGCGTTGGGCTGAGATCTAAGAATTCCATTAAACTATGGATAATAGTCGTCATACTATTATCAACTGATAATATTAAATACTATACAATGCGTACAAATTTGCACAAGAACCAAACCTATACAGTAAGAAGTTTATAGGGGTTATTTACTGATAATAACAAGACCCATAAATTTTTACAAGTTGGTGCTCACTACAGGGGTGTAGTTAAGTAGAACTAAGAAGGATGTCATATAAAAATGAGTTACGAAAACTATGGACATAGTTACACACCATTAATCAAAATGCCCTAAACTCAGCGGATCATTGGGAATTCACATTCTTGGAAGAACGAGTTGCCAGATGGAGGAAGGGATCGATAATGTTGTGAGTTTTGGGAACGAGTTACTTTAGAAAAGTAACGTCATTAAAGAAGAAAGAAGGGAACCTAATTTAGGAGGTCTTATATCTGAAAATGGAGCGGGAAGTGGATTGCATTCATTTGAGAAAATTTTAGCGCAGATATTAAGCAACTGATCAACTAAGTTGAGGAACTTAAAACTCACAAATGCAACTGTGAGCCAATTACAGCAAGCAATGCTGAAGAAAGAAGTCCTCATATGATAATTGGGAAGTCGAATACCCCAAGAAACATGCCACCCTCTTTTACTGCAATTTTGGAGATGATGTCCAAAGACACTCCCCAAGTGAGCCAAGTGGCTGAACCTAGAGAATCAGCTAGAGATACCTCAGATGAATTTGAGGCAATGGTGAAATTGCCAACATTCCATTAGGATAACGCCCCAGCGTTTTTCTAACTGTTTGATATGACCATGTATGGCTACAGTGATCATCAAAAGGCGTTGATGGTCATGGATTGCAAGACACTGACTATCAGAACTTAGTGCTACCCCACCTGGAGGGGGACTGCTTGTCATATGCAAAGGCCAAGGCAGCCATCATAAAGGCATTTGGGAGTCTGATGTGCATGTCAAAACGCAAGCAGGAGTTTATGGGAATCCAGTTCCATAAAGATGAGTCCTTAGCAATCTTTGCGGATTGTTTCTACCAGGAGTCACAAATCCTGGTTGGAGCGAAGGCACTGGATAACTTTGATGCCAGAATCGCCATACAAGCGGCCCTTGACCCTATTGCAAATTTTAATAGCATGATGTCTTCCATGTTTGCGACATAAATTACTACCTATCAAATGGTAGATAATTTGAAAGCTTTGGGAGTAACCTTTGATGCCCCAAACAGAAGTTTCAAATCCAATCTGGTGCAAAATTTGAATCCCATTTAGGGGAACAAAGAGCTAAAGAGATGAACAACTGAACCATGATGGGAGGATAAGCGTGAATAATTAAGAAAAATGAATAAGAAAGATAAAGTCTGCTACCAATGCGGTGGGAAGAGACATTTCGCCGTTCACTTAAAGAAGCCAAAGGACCAAATCACCATGGTCCAAGAAAAAGAGTCAGCTGCCACCAAGTAATTGGGAAAAGGGCCCGCAGCATAGATGGGGAACAGTCTAGAGCTTCTTAGAAGCCTGTTTCTCCTGACATCATAAATGAGGAAATTGATATCAGTGATCTGTTTCTGGATGAAGACGTACAGGATCCAATGTATCAAGTGGTCAATTTGGATGTAAATGCAGTGACCAGATCTGGGGCAAAGGAAATCGACCCTGAGATAATCAAGGAAGCTTCCCAGCTGTACACCTGACAACTGTCAGATAATATTTGAGCCACCGGGAATCCTGATGAATTGTCTGAAGTCTGATTAGATGAGGCAAATTTGTAGATCCCCTTCAGCGCAATAAAGGAATAATTTCCTTACTTTATTGGCACAAATAATTCACACACTCAATTTGGCTAATAACTGTCAGGCAAACAGCAAGTAAGAATTAGACCAGCCTGCCAGCCCAAGTTCCAGAGCATCTGAATGGCAAACCAGAATGCCAAAGGCACTGCTGCTGGTATGACGGATATGAAACTGGAAAGGAGTAAACCAATATCTTCCGGTGAGCCCCAAATCTTATACAGGAAGATAATAGAATACCAAACAAATATGGCCGTTAACTCAGAGGGGTGTGTGAGTGTCAGCAGAAATGGCTGTTTGTATTTCAACATAAAAAATTAAATTTTGGGTAAATTTTTAATGGAAAATTTAAGAAAAAAATTGACCAACAATTTTCCAGTGCAATGTGACTGATTATATAGTGGTTGATTGGAGGGGGAACAAGCCGGGATAGAGTCCCTCAAGTTTGATCTAACTGGCGAATCATTTGGGAATAGGGATAGATAAGTTCACTGGTAACTGACATCAAAGGATTCAGCGGAAGGCTGAGTCACTGTCAGTTTAACCTCAAATGCCCAAACCAAGACTCAATTGCATTTCCAGTGGTTGGCATGACGGCATCTGGCCCAATGAGCAATGAGAATCCCCAAGGCCACCCCACATAGGGGCGGTCCCAAATGATTGAAAACGGGTTCAGGATGCCCAAACCACCCATGCCCAGTCACTGGGCCATTCATTCAGTTAAAAGCATTGCATTGGCCGCAACACCTGATTGTCCAGAAGGGAGCTTCAAACCATCATTGATGGTGTCCGATGCTGCTACCTGCACGTCAGGGATCATCCCCAATGATTTTGGGAGGGGATTGATTTTGATGATTGAGGTAATGACCAAATCAAAACTGTCAGCGATTCTGGCTGATGAGTCAATCTTCATTCCTTTTTGACTATGTAAATCCCTGTCATTGAACTTGTTTCCACTCGTTTTCAGACTGATCAACTTCATTTTGGCAATTTGGGCGCAAATTTCCCTGATCAGGTGTACAAGCTCAGGAGAGGTGAATGTGGGCACTGTGGGAGGGATCCAAAGAAGGAGGGCTGTTACCCAGCGCTCATCTACCACGTGGGTGAGATCACTCTGGGTGATGAGGGGTACAGCCACCCTCTTTGGAGCCTTTTTCTTGGAAACAGGAAGAGGGCCCAATTGAAACACAGGGGACGTTCCCTGGACCTACAATAACGCTGCTATACACTCAGTAAACACTATATTACAATACTCCAAGTATATGTATATAGACATAAAAGTGAATTGAGTGCAGGTGAGGGCAATTGTTAATAGCAGAGTGCCTATTAACATTGTCTCAACCAAGTTGGTGAAGAGGATGAAGATCTCACTGGACTTAGAACATAATAAGGAGTACAGGACAGCTGGGCCAAATACCACCATCTCATGCGGAGCACATAGCAATTTGCCAATATGATTTGGGTCCTTGGTGGTATCTGCTACAGAAATAGTTTTGGCCAACCAGAACTATGACATTCTGATTAGGACGGAATTTCTATGAAAGTATGGAGTTAAATGTAACTTTAAGGATAAAACGTTGACCATATTGGGTCAGACGTTATCATTGGTATATCAGAATGATGGAGAAGCTCCGCTGAATAAGAGAAACAACTTCATCAAATTTAATATACAATGACAGCATTGTCCTGGTTTGATATCAATTAGTTAGATGGAAGCAATGAGAAATGCCGACAGAAATCCTAGAGAACTGAGGAATTCCACTGAGGATCTAGAATGAGAAGATCATACCACCAGGATCACAGATGGTAATCGACAAAAGGTTGACATTGGAAATATCTGAGCTGTTGTATGGGGAGGTTGGAAGCCCCTGGAAGAAGTCCAGAGTAGAGCCTTGGGTGGCTCCTGGGATAATAATGACAGACCATGGAAAAATTCGAGTTCTCCTGGCGAATTTAAGTGAAAAACCAATGATGGTCAGGAAGAATTAGATCATTGCATTTGTTTATCTAGTCCTGACAGACAAATTGAGGAGATTTTATGTTTTTGGGACTCTTGATGAGATGGGATTACCAGCCAGGGTAACTGAGAGTATCAACCCATTGGTTGATTGAGAGCAACTAGCGGATCTGATGGAAGGTCAGCAAGAGGAGGTGCTTGAATTGTTCAGAAGTATTGGGAAGTATTTGCTCAGGATGACCATGATTTGAGATGTGCAAGAGATGTGATCCACAAGGTCAACACTGGGGAAAATTTGCTGATCAGGATGAGAATGATTTGATGGTCAAAAGTGGCCAAGGCAGTAGTGGAAGATGAAATAAGCAAACTAGTGAAGCATGGGCTTCTAGTTTCATCATTGAGTCTGCAGGCGAGTCCAATCCTAATCATGAAGAAATAGGGTGGCTCCAATTGGGTGGTGATTAACTACTGAAAGCTGAATAAAATTTATAAAGAAGGATTTGTATCACCTTCCAAGAATTGACAATGAGCTAGATTCAATGAAAGAAGCGAATTATTTCTCTGCAATGGATTTGATCTCGGGATATTGGCAAATCTATTTGCCAAAAGAATACCAAGAAAAATGTGCGATTATTACCACATAGGGGCTATACCAACCGATGAAAATGCCCCAGGGTCTATGCAATGCACCTGCAACGTTTCAGAGGGCCATGGATGCTATACTGAGCGACTTGAAGTTGTCGTGCATCCTGGTATACTTGGACAATATCAATGTGTTCATTAGGACGTTTACTGATCATCTACACCACTTGGAAGAAGTATTCAAGAGACTGTCTAAAGCTAACCTGAAAATTAAGCCGAGGAAGTGTCACTTATTCAAAAAAGAGTTGGAATATCTGGGATTCGTGATCAACTCTAGTTGATTGCAGCTGCAATCCCAGAAGACAGTGGTCATATAATGGATGACTGATCCAAAGAGTGTCCGAGATATCCAAGTGTTCCTTTAGATGGTCAGATACTACAGAAGATTTATTTAGGACTTTGCCCGAATAGTTGAGCCCTTATTCCATCTGTTGAAGGATCTGAAAAAGGATTTTATGGAATGAGGAAGCGCAGGAATCCTTCGATGAGTTACGCTGGTACCCAATAGATTCTCTGATTTTGAAATCCCCAAATTTTGATTGAGAGTCTATTATACAAAATGATGCTTCATTAAAGGTGATTGGCGCCATACTAAGCCAAGTAGATGAACTTGGGGATGACATCCTGTGGCATATGTGAGCCAGACACTCTCAACTGCTGAGAGGAATTACACTGTAACTGAGTGTGAATGCTTTGCGGTCATTTAAGCCTGTAAGCAATTTTGGGTGCACATACATGTAACAGACTTTAAAGTGGTGACAGACTACTCCTCGTTGCATTGGCTCCATAATTGAGTGAACCAGAAGGACGACTGGCCCAGTGGGCGCTTAAGCTACAGGCTTACAATTACGAGTTTGTCCACTGAGTGGGGGCTTCTCACCAGAATGCAGATGGCTTATCACAGTTATCAATGGTCCAGATGGTATGCCTGAAGGCAGATGAGTTATTACAGAGAATGATAAACGGAGAAATTGGGAACGAGCCCTGAGAAATCCAAGGTGCACTTTAAAAGTGATGAAAAACACCAAGACCATGGATGGACAAGTGTTTAAGATGATTAACGGGAAGTGGTTATTATTCCCAAAGCCTTTGGAAAGAGCAGCTAACATTCAAGCCGCTCATAAGGTTGTTAGTCATGGAAGCCTGAGACAAACAACCGTTAATATTCACCAGTACTACTTGGAGTCAATCAACTACAATGTCGTGGACCATCTAGATTGTTGCGTAGAGTGCCAGCTGCACAAACTACATAAGAATACAACTGGATACTGACTGGTCCACCCTGGATTTGCCTGGCATACAGTGGTCATCGACGTGATGGGACTGCTGACGATGAGCACAGGGGGAGTCAAGTATATAATAGTTGGTATTGACCATCTGACGAGATGGGTTGAGACGAAGGCTCTGGCAAAAGTAGATGCTACCAGCACCGCGAAGTTCATCCTGGAACAAGTAGTATATTGACATGGATGCCCACAGGTCCTGCTTAGCAATATTGGGAAAAACTTCACATCTCATGTGATCCTGCAACTGAATGAGATAATGGGGATCAGATGAGTTGTGTCTGTACCCTAACAGCTGGAGACAAATGGACTGGTAGAACGAGTGAATGGAACGCTGGATGTGACGCTGAGAAAGTGGTCACAGGGAAAACTTCCACGTGGGAAATGTACCAGAGTTTGGTGACATTTGCTTACAATATCAGTCATCATACAATGATGGGAAAACGCCATCTGAGTTTTTATAAGGGAGAAAGGCCATGTTGCTGCCATTTTTATATTCAGTGGTGGAACCAACATCGGGGATGAGTGCCAAAAAGTACTTGAACCAACTGATGAATATCCTAATCAAGATGCAATTGCAAGCATTTAATACTATGTTGAAGAAAAGGATATGTGCAAAATTGACAGATAATAAGAAATGACCGGCCTTAGCAGAATATTGAATAGGCGAAAGAGTTGCCTATTGCAATATTCATGGTTTTAGAAGAAGAAACAAACTGAACACCTTGTGGTCAGGTCCATTTGAAATTATCACCAAGATGGCGACTAACGCCTAATCCATCAAGAATCTCTTGGATGGAAGAGTTGTAAATTGAGTCCATGCTAAGTATTTGAAGCAATGGATCAATGAAAAAAACAAAAGAGTTCCCAAAGGACTGATGAACCATTAAGTTGGTCATGTCCTGTTGATTAGGTCAAGTCCAAAAAGGACCTCTGAACCAATATAGGTGGTTAAATCTGAAAAAAGTAACTCTGAATTATAGAAAACTGGTATGTTTAAAAATACCTAGGACTCAGTTTTGGGGAAAAATAAGAAAAGATGGACCAATGAACTGAAACAAGGTCAAGTCCCATGAAAAAAAGAAGAATAAAAATAAAAGATTGATAAAGATATTGGAAAAAAGATTATAAACTACATAGAAAAAACTAATATATTTTTATAATTTTTACATTATTGATTATCCTCAGTATGGGGATGATTCGCCTGTGTCACCTCTTTGGGGAGGGAGGATGGATCGCAGTAGGAATGAATAGCCCATCAAAATCAATGTGAGATCAGATGCTAACGAGGGCTATACCTACACAAAAGTAAGTTCTTTGAGCAGATGCAGATCCCTTTGAGAAAGCGACTAAGGAAGGAAACCTGAAATGTCAGAAGAAGCCAATAGCAAACCCCCAGAGTGGGGAGGAAAGCAACAATATAGAAAGAGGCAGTCACTGATACCTCAGAGTAATCCCACTATGGTACCAGAGCGGGAAGATTAGTCTTGAGTGCCTGACAACGGGATTTGTCAAGAGCACTGGACATACACAGTGCATAAAAAAGGTTCTGGGACTAACGTTTTAAAGACACAACTTTACAAATAAATAAACTTTCTTTTATCGTAATTTAACATATAACCTTTTCCTCTCTATACATATTTATATTGCTAAAACAATTTTTAAAAGGTATGCACATAGTTCCTATTTTGTATAACCATGTTTAAACCAGCTGTCACATTCTTCTAAATTGTCTCTACTTTATCAAAAGGATGAACCTTCAGTGCCACCTTCAGATATTAATTATCCACCCTATTCACCAGATTTGGCTCTGTCTGACCTCTTTCTGTTATCTAATCTGAAGGTGGCACTGAAGGTTCATCCTTTTAATAAAAGTAGAGACAATTCAGAAGAATGTGACAGCTGGTTTAAACATTGTTATACAAAACAGGAACTATGTGCATACCTTTTAACAATTGTTTTAGCAATATAAATATGTATAGAGAGGAAAAGGTTGTATGTTAAATTATGATAAAAGAAAGTTTATTTATTTGTAAAGTTGTGTCTTTAAAACGTTAGTCCCAGAACTTTTTGAATGCACTGTGTAAGGGCTGGCAGTGAACAAGGGATGCTAGACAGGGGTTTTCAAATCATGCCACTACTAAAGCCATCATTGGAAGATACTGATGGGAAGCGCCAGAGATGAGATAATCATGCAGGGAGCGAAGGGCATCCTGCAAGTGATGACTACAGGCTTCTCAGAAGCTGAAGCTGAAGGAACAATGGAACCTGGGAGAGGCTGGAAGCTTCGTGGAACAACTTCAAAAAACTTGGCTGGCAAAGTGAAGAGCATAAGTGGCGATATCCTTATCTAGGATGTTCTCAAGATCGGAGGGATTTAATGCTAGGGATAAAGCCTTAGTGACATGGGCCCAGAATTTGGCGTAGGGGAGTTCAAAATGAATACTGTTACCAATGGTAAGCTTGGTAGCCAAGACAGCGGGTTTGTAGTACTGTCTAAGTCAGAAGAGGAACTCAGGAAGCAAGTCCAACCTGGCAAGAAAAGAGCGATCAAAAGCATAAGGCAAATTCAGAAGCATCCACAATGATGCTTGGTGCATCTGTGATATGAGCCAAATCCAGAAGAATTTCAAAATCCAACTCTGGAATTGATGACAGAGGGAGAATTGGCCACAAGTTGTTTGCAACAATTTCTAGCCTGGTTTTGGGAGGATTGGTTATCATTTCCAGTAGCTCCACAGAAGGACTAGCTGCTGGTGCCAGACAAGGCATATGTGTAACAAACGGAAATCATCCAAAAGGATGAATTTCCAAATGGTACATTCTGATTGGTTCATTCAGTTAATTCAAACTGAACCAATCGGAATTGTTGGGTATGGTGGAGTGGGTGGTCAGACTCGGAGGGCTGGGCTGAGCCACTCTGACCATTCCTTAAGCTCAGCAGGCTTAAGGAATGAATCAGAGAGGCTCCTCGGAAGCGACTTTATAAAAGTTGAACTGACCTTCTCAAATTCCAAGTTGGAATTCTAAGTCTTAGCCTTGGTCCCCTCCGGTTCAGTCTTTTATTATTTTTAAAATAAAAATAAAGTTCTTTTGAGGTGTCGCGCCTCGCTTACCTGATATTTTCAGGTTTGGGCTTGTGATAGGGGACCTCATATTAGTGACAGTCCAGCCTCATCACTCCATTTGCCGCCGCGTGGGCATTTATGAGATTTGATGAGAAAAGGTTCGCCTCGCCTGTGCCTAAGTCTTTCTGGTTAGGTTGCCCGCCTGGAATGCCGCCGCGTAAGCATTTCCAGGATGAAATGGATGGGGTCTGGGATCCCCGCCTGTGACAGTATGAGTCTTGGAAGGACCATAGAAGAGGTTCCATCATGCATCCTGACTCATCTGCTAGAAGAGCTGGAGATCTTGATTAGACAAACTGTTGAGTAGCTGTTGATACTGTGACTTGTAACTTGACATATGAGCTGGATTAGAGGGGGGATTTCAGACTTATATGGAAGTTATCATTATTCTTTCTACAGTCCATTAAGCTCGAATTTCAGAGAAATTAATCTCAAAGAAATGGGATAAGCTCTCCAGAGAAGAATTAAGAATGACATGAGCCAAGAGGTTATGGGAGAAAAATATCAAAGGTGAACATAAATAGTTTTTCTTAATTGGGCCACAAAACAAACATCAATGGAAAGAGTCTCCTATCTAGGACAAGGAGAAAATCAGGAAATCGAGGACGCTGGACCAAGAATCCTGAATATGACAATGGGTCATATGCCCTGACAGGGGAAAAACTGGATAATGGGCCTAATAAAGTCATGAGTAAATTGATCATCCAGGCATGACAGTAGATTGTGGGGACTGCACTCTGAGTAGGAGGTAGCAAGGAGGAAGAAAATGAGAGCATGCTGAAGGTCGTCCCAAGCAACGTTGAGTATTGATGATTGTACTCTGCTTGAGTAAATGAAGTATTTGACTGAGTGTCTGAAGCGGTGTTCTCCTACCCCAGTCCTTTCTTCACTGGAAATCTAGACAAGAGGGGGATGTGTTGGAATTTTTGCCCATATTCTCAGCCTGCTAGATTACCAGTAATCGCTAGGGGATAATTCCTGAATATGAAGTGAATTGGAAATTGGTTGACTCTGATTTCAGAGTAAAGTGTTCGGGGTATTTTAGGATATTCTCCTGGTTGTATCCATCAGGGATCAATCCAGACGAATTCTTAAGATCTCATTGGGCGGAGTTGCCAACGAAATAGGGGCATCTGATAGTGATTAACTATCAGATTACTGAATGGGATCTGTCAGGTTTAACACTGACTGATTGGGAATGAAGGTAGTAAGTGTGAGGCGAGTTATGCCACCTGAAACTAGCAAATCGATCAGTTGGTTTGTGACCTGCCTTAATGGGTAACAAGTCCCATTACCTAAGCAGGTCGCTAGCCAAAAATGGTTGGTTTGCTTGGATTGAGATGAAAACATTAGGGACAAATCTTCTGACTCTTTCCATTTAAGTCTCAAGGATGACCAATGACGGAATCCTAGCCAGGATGGGGAAGACTATCACTTCTGAGACAAGGATGGGTGATTCAACAGAAATGGCTGTCGTTTCATTGAAGAGGTGTCAACCGAGGGTTAGACAACTGAATCCCTACTATAAATTCCTGTAGAATATAAGTATGTAAAAATTTTACCCTTAGGAGTTGATTATTGGAGGTCAACCCTAGTAATCTTTCTACTGCACAGGTTTGGTTTCTTCGTGCACCTCGCGTTGTAAGAATATATATAATCTAATAATAGTATAACAACTATTATCTGTAGTCGAGTTATAATTATCTTCAGGCCCAACACTTTGGCCAGTACTTCTGATTAAATACTCTGTAAGTTGTACTTGTAGGGATTCATTCCCTATATTCCTGTCCACCCAATCATCGTTGAGATACCCTGGTGACAATCTCTTTTGGCCTAACACACAGTCAGCAGCAATCCCTTAGCCGTGGTTCCCTTCATCTCTAGATCCCCACTCGGATCTCTACTCTTCTCTGAAAGCCTACCAATTATTGCCTTCTGCAATAATATCCTTGAGATGGAATCTTCACACTAGATGCTGATAGTCTAACTATTACCTAATCTACAGTCAAACTGATAATGTTTTTATTAATTCTTATCTGACCATAAATGTGTGTCAATCTGTGTGTGTGTTTTATTATAGTGAATTCTAGGGAATTTATAGGAGATTCGGCTGTCTAACCCTTGGTTGACACCTCTTCAATGAAATAGCAGCTGTTGCCATTAAATCACCCTTCCTTGTCTCAGCAGCGATGGTCTTCCCCATCCTGGCTAAGATTCTGATGTTGGACATCCTCAAGACCTCAAACGGAAAGAGTCAGAAATGTATCCTTAACGTTTTCCTCTCAGTCCAAGCAAATCATACATAATTAGCTAGCAACCTGCTTAGATAATGGGACTTTTTACCCATTATGGCAGGTCATTTCACTAACCAATTGATTCGCTAGTTGCAGGCGGCATCACTCGCCTCACAACCTATTAAACATACCCAATCAGTCAGTGATATCACTTGACTAATCCTAATCAGTACACCTGATAGTTAATTACTATCAGATGCCCTTATTTCATCAGCTGCTCTGCCCGATGAGATATTAGGTATTCATCCGGATTGATCCCCAATGGATACAACCAGAAAAATATCCTAAAATCCCCCAAACGTAGTTCCTCCAAAATTTGGGTCAGCTGATTTCCAATTCACTTTGCCTTAGGAATTTTTCCCCTATGATACCAGGTAATCTAGCAGGCTGAGAATATGGGCAAAAACTAAACACATCCCCCTCTTGCTCAGATTTCCAGTTAGAAAAGGACTGGGCATGGAAACATCACTTCAGACACCTGGTCGAGTAATTCATTGGCTCAAGCAGAGTACTTCATCAATACTCAACGCTGCTTGGGATGACCTTTGGCATATGGCATTCTTCCTCTTCCTCCTCGCTACCACCTTCTCAGAGTGCAGTCCCCATGATCTGCTGTTGTGCCAGGCTGATCAATTTACTCATGACGATATTAGTCCCAGGATCCAGTTTTCCCCCCATCAGGGTATATGACCCGCTGTCATATTCAGGTTTCTCAGTCCAGCGTCCTCAATTCCTGTTTCTCTCCTCATCCTTGACAGGAGACTCTTGCCATCGATATTTGTCTCACAGCTTGATTAAGAATACTTGTTTATATTCGCCTTCATTATACACTCATAACCTCTTAGCTGTAAGTCATTCTTTCCTCAGAAAGCTTATTTCATTAATTTCATGAAATTAATTTCCCAAAATTGGAGCCTAATGGAGTGTAGGGTGCATAATGTCAACTTCTATATCTGTCCAAAATCCCCCTCTAGTCCTGCTCGAATGTCAAACTTGGAATCTCGCTACCAACAGCTTCTTAACAGTCTGTCAAATTTGGACCTCCGCCTCTTCCAGTGAATAAGTCAGGATGCTCAGCAGACCCTCTTCTATGGTCCTTCCAGGACTCATACGCCTAGCCTGGCACAAGCAGCTAGTCCTTCTGTCAAGTTACCCGAAATGGTATCCAATCCCACCAAAACCAGGCGTGCCATCATTTCGAATAACTCTCAGCTGACTCTTCTCATGCAGTTGATCCCCAAGTTGGACTTTGAAACCCTTCTGGATTTGGCTCCTTTCACTGAGGCTCCAAGCATCATCGTTGATGCTCTGGAGGTTATGCTGACTGCTCTAGATCGTTCATTCCTGGCTGGATCAGATTTGCTCCCCGAGTTCCTCTTCTGACTCAGTCAATTTTACTAACCTAAAGTGCTGGTTTCTGAGCTTACAATTGGGAACAGCTTTCATACCAAGCTCCCCTATGCTGAACTTTGAGCGCAAGGCACCGAGGCATTGTCATTAGTGCTGAATCCCTCAGATCTAACCTTCTGGATCAGTATACTGCTGCTTATGCTCTCCGCTTTGCCAGCCAAGTTCTTTGAAGTTGGTCAACAAAGCTTCCAGCCTCGCCTGACTTTCATTGGTCATTCAGCTTCAGCTTCTGCGAAGCCTGTAGTCATTGTTTACAAGATGCAATCCATTTGTTACACAACTACCTTTTCGCTGGAGCTTCCCATCGCTATCTTCCATTGATGGTGCTAATTGGGGGTATAATTTGACAACCTCCTTGAATATTCCTTCTTTGCTGCCAGCTCACATGTCCGGTGTTCTTGATGAGGCCCATAAGCAGGCAATCAAGACAAATCTTCCAACGCCGGTGCCTTATTGGGATTACTCAGGGTTATTTGCTGATTGCCTCTTCCTTTATTACTGTTTTCCACCCCGCCCTGGGGTTTCACGATTGGCATCTTCTGACATATCTATTTCTCTTCCCCTAGTTGCATTTTCTCAGGGCTCAGCGTCAGCTCAACAAACATGGTTTCACGTAGGACTTGTCCTTGCAAGTGTCCAATTGCATATCAATTTTGATGGGCTATAACTCCTTACTGTGATCCATCCTCCCTCCCCCAAGAAGTGACATAGGCGGAATCATCCCTGCACTGAGGACAACCAATAGAAATAAAAATTTTATAAAAATATATTGGCTTTTTTCTACACTTTTTATATATATTTTTCAATATATTTTATCAAAAAATTTTATTTTTATTTATTTTCTTTTTTTCTATGGGACTTGACCTTGTTTCAGCTCAGAGTTCCATCTTTTCCCCAAACTGGATCCTGGGAACTTAAACCTACCAGTTTTCTATGGTTCAGGGTCCTTTTTTTCTGACATAACCATCTAGATTGGTTCAGAGGTCCTTTTTTGGACTTGACCTAATCATTAGGACATGACCAACTTAATGGTTCATCGGTCCTTTGGGAACTCTTTTTTGATCCATCGCTTTAAATATTTAGTGTGGACTCAATTTACTACTCTTCCATCCAAGAGATTCTTGGTGGATAAGCATCAGTCACCGTCTTGGTGATTATTTCAAATGGAATCAACCATAACGCATCCAACTTGTTTCTTTGTCCAAAACCATGCATATCGCAATAGGCAACTCTTTCTCCTATTCATTATTATTCTAATGGTGGTCAGTCTTTATCATCTGTTGATTTCGCTTGTATCATTTTCTTTAAGGTAGTATTGAATGCTTGCAATTGCATATTGATCAGGATACATATCAGTCAGTTCAGGTATTGTTCAGTAATCATCCCCAATATAAGCTCTACTACCAAATATAATATCAGCAGTAATATGGCCTTCCTCCCATAAAGTAATTCAAACGGCGTCTTTCCCATCGCCGTAGGATGACTGATGTTGTAGGCAAACGTCACTGAACTCAAGTACATTTCCCACACAGAAGTTCTCCCTGCGACTAGCTTCCTCATCATCGTGGCCAGCATCCCATTGACCTGTTCTACCAGTCTGTTCATCTCCAAAAGATATGGTACTGACACAACACCCCAATCCCCATTATTTTGGATAGCCTCAGGATCACATGGGACGTGAAGTTGGTCCCATTATTGCTCAGTATAACTTGTGGACACCTATGCCAGTATACTACTTGATCCAGGATGAATCTCGCAGTACTGGTAGCATTGACTCAGGTTAATGCTTTCATTTTGACCCATCTCATTAGATGATCGATGGCCACTATGATGTATTTCACTCCTCCTGTACTCATCGCCAACAGTCCCATCATGTCAATAGACACCATGTGTCATGCAAATCCAGGTTGGACTAGTCTTTATCCAGTTTTATTCTTGTGTGGTTTATGCAGTTGGCATTCCACGCAACAAGCCAGATGGTCCATGACATCATAATTAATCAATTACCATTATAAATACTGGCAAATTTGGTTGGTCATTTTTCTCAGGCCTTCATGCCCAACAACTTTATGAGCGGCTAGAACAATCACTGCTCTCTCTGACAGTTTTGGGAATGATAACCATTTCCCATTTATTGTCTTAAATACTTGTCCATCCATGGTCTCGGTGTTTTCCATTACTTTTTGAAGCGCACCTTGGATTTCTCAAGGCTCATCCTCAATTCTTCCTTCGACCATTCTCTGGAATAGCTTATCCACCTGTGGATATACCAACTGGACCATTGGTAACCGCGATAAGCCATCCGCGTTCTGATGAGAAACCCCCACTCAGTGGACTATCTTGTAATCATAAGCCTGAAGTTTGAGTGCCCATCAGGACAGTCGTCCTTCAGGTTCCCTCAGATTGTGCAGCCAATGCAACGAAGAGTGGTCCATCACCACCTTAAAGTGCGTTCCATGGACATACACCTAAAACTGTTTACAGGTGTAAATGACTGCAAGGCATTCAAGCTCAGTTACGGTGTAATTCCTCTTTGCGGCAGAGAGTGTCCAGCTTACATATGCCATCAGATGTTCATCCCCAAGTTCATCTACTTGGCTCAGTATGGCGCCGATCGCTGTTAATGAAGCATCAGTTTGAATGATAAGCTCCTGATCGAAATTCAGATATTTCAGAATTGGCAAATTTAACAAGTACCAGCATAATTCATCAAAAGAGTCCTGAGCCTCTTCATTCCATACAAATCCTTTTTTCAGATCCTTTAATATTTGAAATAAGGGCTCAGCTATTCGGGTGAAAACCTATATAATCTTCTATAGTATCTGACCATCCCAAGGAATACTTGGATGTCTAAGACACTCTTTAGCACAGCCATCTGTTCAATAGCTGCTATCTTCTGGGGTTGCAGCTGCAATACATTTGCGTTGATCACAAATCCCAGGTATTCAAGCTCCTTTTTGAGGAAGTGGCACTTCCGTGGCTTGACCTTCAGGTTAGCCATGGACATTCTCTTAAACACTTCCTCCAAGTGCTGAAGGTGATCAGTAAACGTCCTACTGAACACATCTATATCATCCAGATATACCAAGATGCACGACAAATTCAGGTCGCTTAATACCATGTCTATGGCCCTTTGGAATGTCGCGGGCGCATTACATAGACCCTGGGGCATCCTAGTCAGCTGGTATAACCCCTGTGCAGTGATAATCACACATTTTTCCTGGTCTTCTGCTGTCAAGTCGATATGCCAGTATCCCAAGATTAGGTCCATTGCGGAGAAATACTTCACTTCTCCTAATTGGTCTAGTGCATCGTCAATCCTCAGTAGGGGATACAAATCCTTCTTTATAATTTTATTTAGCCTCTGATAGTCAATCACTACCCAATTTGATCCATCTTTTTTCTTTATGATCAAAATTGGGCTTGACCAGGGACTCGACAACGGAACTAGAAGCCCATGCTTTACTAGTTTGCTGATCTCATCTTCCACTACTGCTTAGGTGGCTTTCAATCTTCAGATCAGTCTCATTCTTGTTAGAAATTTTCTCTGGTGTCAACTTTGTGAATTATGCCTTGCGCGCATCCCAAATCGTGATCATCTTGAGCGAATATTTCCTGATATCTCTTGAATAATTTGAGCACCTCCTCCTTCTGCCCTTATGGCAGATATGCGAGCTGCTCTTGATCAAATAATTAGTTGAAGCTTTTGGCCGCTCCAGCCAGTAATTCCATTTCCTTGAGAGATCCAAAATCATGGAATCAACTCAATTCTGCCGTCAGGATTAAATGAATAAATGCAATGATTTGATTTTATTTAATTTTCATCAGTTTTTCGCTTAAATTCGCCAAGAGAACTCGTATTTCTCCATGGCCTGGCATAACTATCCTAGGAGCACTTAAGGCTCCACTCTGGACTTCCAGGGGCTTCCAACTTCTCCATACAACAACTCCAGAATCTCTAGAGTCAACCCTGTGTCAACTATCATCTGCAATCTGGCCAGTATGGTTTCTTCCTTTTTGATCTATAAAGGAAATTCATGGAACTCTAGGATTTTGGCTGGCATCTCCTGTCGCTTCCTACCAACTAATTGGTACTGAATCAGTACAATGCCGTCATTGTATACCAAGTTGATGAAGTTATTTCTCCGGTTCAATGGAACTTCACCATTCTTTTGATATACTAATGGTAACGTCTGACCCAGAATGGTCAACGTATTATCCTCAAAGTTACATTTAACTCTGTATTTCCGCAGAAACTCTGTTCCAATCAGGATATCATAGTTTTGATTCACCAAAACTATTGCTGGCGCGGATACCACCAATTGACCTGAATCATAGTGGCAGTGCACTATATGCTTTACATGAAACGGTGGTGTTTGGCCCAGCTGTTCCATATTCCTTCTTGTGTTCCAAGTCTGGAGAGATCTTCATCTTCTTCACCAGCTTGGTTGACACAATGTTGATGGGCGCTCCACTGTCGACTATCGCCTGTACCCTTACTCAATTCACCTGAATATCTATATACGTACACTCAGAGTATTGTAATAGGGTATTTACTGAGTGAATTGCGGTGTTATTAGCTGAATCTAGGGTATTAATTATCTGTGCCAATAATTCAGGAAACGATTCCTTAATTGTGCCAAGGGGAATTGACAGGTTGGCCTCATCTAAGAGAATATTGGTTAACTCATCAGGATTTTTGGCAGTCCGAATCTTCTCTGCCAGTTGTTGGGTGTATGGCTGGGCAGCCTCCTGAACTATCTTGGGGTCGATCTTCTTCGCCCTGGCTCTGGTAACGGCATTTATGTCCATGTTGAACACTTGATATATTGGATCCTGCTTGTCATCCATGAACAAATCACTAATATCTATTTCTTCATTCATAATATTGGGAGAAACAGGTTTCTCCGCTGTCCTAGACTGCTCCTTGTCTAGACAGCGGGACCTTTTCCCAGATCCTTGGTGACTGCTATCTCCTTAGCCTGGAAAATATTAACTTGATCCTTCAGCTTTTTGCAGTGTGCGGCGAAATTCCCTTTCCTGCCACACTGGAAGCAGACCTTTTCCTTCTTGTTTAACTGATTATAATACTCGGGCTTATTCCCCAGCACAGTCTGGTTAAAGTCTCCTTTGCTCCTTCGCCTCCCTTTGTGGGATTCAAACCTTGGACCAGATTTGACTTACAGCTTCTATTAGGAGCATCAAACGTTGCTCCAAAAATCTTTAAATTGTCTACCATTTACGAGGTAGTTATCTCAGTCACAAATACAGTAGAAATCATTTGATGCAAATTTCAATAGGGCTGAAGGGCCACTTGCAAAGCGATTCTTGCATCAAAGTCATCAAACACCTTCGCTCCAGCCAGGATCTGTGATTCCTGGTAGAATCGATCTGTGAAGCTTGCAAGAAACTCATCTTTACAGAATTAAATTCCCATAAAGTCTTGATTGCATTTTGACATGCGGGTTAGACTGCCAAATTCCTTCATTATTGCTGCCTTAGCCTCAGCATAAGACCAGCTGTCCCCCCAGGTGCGGTAATACCAGATTCTGGCAATCTATGTTTAAGCAGTTCATGACCTTAAACGCCTTCTGACAATCCCTGTATCTGTTCATGATCATGTCATATAGTTGTAAAAATTCTGGGGCGTTATCCCGATGGAATGTAGGCAATTTAAGGGTTGCCCTGAATTCCTCTGAGTCAGTTTGGGCCAACTCTCTTGGTTCAGCTACTCAGTTTACTTGCGGAGTGTCATTGGGCGTTATCTCCAAAATAGCATTAAATGTGGACAGCATATTTATAGGGGTATTCATTTACCCAAGTATCATTTGAAGACTTTCTTCTTCAACATCATTGGCCATGTCAGACTCGCTTGCACTTTTGTGTGCTTTTTATTTCTCTTTGTTTTTAATAACTTCTCAATGTCCGCACCAAAAAATTCTCAAACAAACGTGATCTGCTTCACGTTCCATTTTCGGAAATAGGACCTCTCAGATGAGGTCTCCTTCTTTCTTCTTTAACGAGTTTACTTTGCCAAGTAACTCGTTCCCAAAGTTGCTATGTTGTCAACTACTTCCTCCACCTTGGTTACTCGTTCCTCCAAGGCCGCAAACTCCTGGTGGTCTGCAGAGTTTAAGGCGTTCAGGTTCACTGTTGCAATCTTAGTCCACAACCTACACATCTCTTCTTTGTACGACATTCTGGATAAATTCTTCTACTCAACTACCCCTGTAGTGAGCACCAACTTGTAAAAATTTTACTCTTAGGAAAAGATTATTAGAGGTCAACCTAGTAAACTTTCTACTGCACAGGTTCAGTTTCCTCGAGCACCTTGCGTTGTAAGAATATATATAATCTGATAATAGTATGATGACTATTCTCCATAGTCGAGTTAGAATTATCTTCAGGCCCAATGCTTTGGCCGGTATTTCTGATAATACTGAATATCACACTCTTAGGGATTCATTCCCTATAATCCTGTCAACTCTATCTTCGTTAAGATCCTCTGATGACAGTCTCCTTTGGCCCAACACACAGTCGGCAGCAATCCCTTAGCTGTGGTTCCCTTCATCTCTAGATACCCGCTCAGTTCTCTACTCTTCTCTGAGAGTCTACCAATTATTGTCTTCTGCAATAATATCCTTGAGATGGAATCTTCACACTAGATGCTGATAGTCTAACTATTACCTAATCTACAGTCAAACTGATAATGTTTTTTATTAATTCTTATCTGACCATAAATGTGTGTCAATCTGTGTGTGTGTTTTATTATAGTGAATTCTAGGGAATTTATAGGAGATTCGGCTGTCTAACCCTTGGTTGACACCTCTTCAATGAAATAGCAGCTGTTGCCATTAAATCACCCTTCCTTGTCTCAGCAGCGATGGTCTTCCCCATCCTGGCTAAGATTCTGATGTTGGACATCCTCAAGACCTCAAACGGAAAGAGTCAGAAACGTGTCCCTAACATTTTCCTCTCGATCCAAGCAATCAACCATAATTGGCTAGCAACCTGCTTAGATAATGGGACTTTTTACCCATTATGGAAGGTCACTTCACTAACCAATTGATTTGCTAGTTGCAGGTGGCATCACTCGCCTCACAACTTATTTAACATTTTAATTCAGTTGGTGATGAAACCTGACCAATCTTAATCGGTACACCTGATAGTTAATTACTATCAGATGCCCTTATTTCATCAGCCGCTCCGCCTGATGAAATATTAGTTATTCATCCAGATTGATCCCCGATGGATATGACCAGACAAATATTAAAATCCCCCAAACGTTGTTCCTCCAAAATTCAGGTGAACCGATTTCCAATTCACTTCGCCTTAGGGAATTTTTCCCCTAGCGATACCAGGTAATCTAGCAGGCTGGAAATATGGGCAAAAATCCCAACAAAGTATAATAAAAAACAAGATTATAGTAAAAACAAGTTATACAGCTCTATAGTTTTCATCCTGTATATAGTTTAAGTAGTAAACTTTATCAGCTTTTAATTGTTCTAAGCTTCTCAAGGATATTATTGCTGTGTGCAATAGTTTGGAGACTCTTAAAGAAAAGTGTAAAGATATGTGTGGGGATTTAGAGAAGAAGGAGAAACAATTGGGGATTGCTGCTAACTATGTGCTAAACTGAAGAAACTGTCACCAGGGAATCTCAGAGAAGATTGGGTTGGACAGTATGAGGGAGAAAAACCCTAGATCAAGACATCTTGAGTATTTTTGAGCGGAAATACTGGCTGAGCGTGGGGCTGAGATCTAAGAATTCCATTAAACTATGGATAATAGTCGTCATACTATTATCAACTGATAATATCAAAAGCTATACAATGTGGACTAATTGCATAAGAACCAAACCTGTGCAGTAATAAGTTTATAGGGGTTATTTGCTGATAATAACAAGACCCATAAACTTTTACACCACGTGATCCCAAGATTTAATGAGATAATGGGGATCTAAGGAGTCGTTTAAGTACCTTATCAGCTGGAGACAAACGGACTTGTGGAACGGGTCAATGGAGCACTGGATGCAATGCTGAGGAAGCTGGTTGCTGGAAGAACTTCCGCATGAGGGACAACCTCAGTTTGGTGATGTTCATGTATAGCATAATTTACCATACGGCAATGGGAAAAACGCCATTTGAATTATTATATGGAAGGAAGACCGCATTACCACCAATTCTATATTCAGTTGTTGAACCAACATCAGGAATGAGTGCTGAGCAGTACCTACTTTGATTGCTGAATATACTGATTGAGATGCAATTGCAAGCAAGTGATATGACCTTGAAGAGGAGAATTAAGGCCAAAATGATGGATGACTAGAACTGACCAGTATTATCAGAATACCAACTAGGCAAAAAAGTTGCCTATTGTGCTATGTATAGTTATAGAAGTAACAAGCTAGATGCGTTGTGGTCAGGTACATATGAGATTATTGTCAAGACAGCAATAGACGCCTATTCCATCAAGAACCTCTTGGAGGGAGAATTGTGAATTGAGTCTATGCTAAATATCTAAAACAGTAGATTATAGGAAAAAAATAAAGAGAGTGGTCCCAAAGGACCGCTGAGCCGTTGAGATGGTTATGTCTTGATAGTTTTTGATTATGTCCTAAAAAGGACTTGCTGAACCAAAATAGATGGTTAAGTCTTAAAAAATAAGACATTAGACCATGGAAAACTGGAAAGTCAAAGTATACCTAAGAACCAGTTTGGGGGAATAACTAAAAAAGATGGACCGCTTAACTGAGTGAAAGTCATGTCTTATATAAAAAAAGAAAAATAAAGATTTATAAAAATATAGTAGAAAAAAACATTAAAAACTCGCAGAAAAAGATATATTTTTATAATTTTTTATTCATTATCCTTGACTCAGGGATGATTCCGCCTATGTCGCCTCCTGGAGAAGGGAGGATGTATAACATTATGGGTGAATAAGTTGTCAAAATCTATGAGAGATTGGACTCTAGCAAGAGCTAGACCTACTCAAAGCCAATTTCGTTGAGTGGAGCTTGATCCTTGAAAGGATTCAATCAGGGGAGAGAGAGATGGAGATGTAAGTACTTGTCAAATGTAGTACCCCAGATCAGGGAGGGAAGCAACAGAACAAGAAAAGGCAGTTGGCAAATAAGCCTAAGCAATCCTGATATGGCACTGGAGCCAGAAGTTTGGTCTTGAGCGCTTTCTGACAGGCTTTGTCAGGAGCATTGGACATATGAGCTTGCATCGAGTAAGGGATACTAGGCGTGGGGTTGCTGAAACATGCCTCAATAAAAGCCATATGTGGAAGATATCAATGGGATGCACCAGAAATGAGATTGTTGTGCAGGGAGTGAAAAGCATCCTATAGATGACTACGAGCTTCATGGATGTGAAGGCAGAATGAGCAATGGAAGCCAGGAGAAACAGGAAGCTTCATGGCCCACCTTTGAGGAGCTTTGCTGGAAAAACAAAGGGAATAGGCTGCAACGTCTCAATCAAAAGGTTTTCAAGATTGAGGGGTTCAGAGCTATGGAAAAAGCTTCAATCACTTGGGTCATAAATTCTGTGTAAGGAGTTCGAAATATTCGCGCTTTCTAATGGCCAGTTCAGTTGACAGAACATATGGTCTGTAAATTTGGCTGAGTTGGAAAAGGAACTCCAGAAGCAAGTTAGATCTGGTGAGGAATAATTGAACAATAGTGGAGGGCATTGCTATATGAGGTTAACTGATGATAGTAGGAGTATCTGCAAAAGGAGCCAAATCTAGGAGAGTATCAAAATATAATTTGGATATTGACAACAGAGGGAGGATTGGCCATAAGTCATTCGAGATGATTGCTAATCTAGTTTCTTCAGGGTTAGATACTGTTTGCAGTAATTTGCGGAAGGACTAGCTATGGGTGCTTTACTGGGAGTATATGTCCTAGGGGGACCATAGAAGTGATTTTCTTTGCACAGATTGACTCATCACTTGGAAAAGCTGAGCATCTTTATCAGACAGGTTGTTGAGAAGTTGCTGGTACTGAGATTCCAGATTTGACATATGAGCTAGATGAGAGGGGGGATGTCAGTTTTTATATAATATTTGACACTATTCATTATGGTATCAATTAAGCTCTTATTCCAAAGAAATTATATCTCAAAATTAATGAGATAGCTCTTCAGAAAAGAATTAAGAATAATATGAGCAAAGTGGTACTATGAGGGAATAACAAGATTGAATATAATTGAGCATTCTTAGTTGTACCACAAGACAAACATCAACAGCAGTGACCCCTGTCAAGGATGAGGAGGAATATCAGGAAATTGAGGATGCAGGACCAAGATCCTGAATATGACAATGGGTCATATGATCTGACCAGGGGAAAACTGGCTTTCTGGGACTAGTATCTTCACAAGCAAATCGATCAGCCCTGCACAAAAATGGGTCATGATGACCACACTATGAGAAGGCGGTAGCAAGGAGGATAAGGAAGAGAATCACATACCAAAGTTTGTCCAGAGCAGCGTGAGTAAAATTCAGCTGTGCTCTGCTAGAAACCAAGAAATAATCAACCTGGTCCAAGGCAGTATTCTCCTGTCCCAATCCTACTCTCACTGGAAATATAGTTAACATGGGGATGTGTTGGGATTTTTCCCCATATTACCAGCCGACTAGATTAATATGGATCACTAGAGGATAATTTCTTATGGCGTGTAAATTGTATATCACTTGAACATTATTTCAGGCTAACAATGTTTGGGGGATTTTAGGTAATTCTTCAGGTTCAGATCTGTTAGTATTGATCCGAGTAATACTTAAGATCTCTTTGGGAAGATTTGCTGATTAAATGGAGCATCTGATAGTTGATCAATGATTAACTATCAGCTGTACTGATTGGGATCGGTCAGGTTCATCACCCACAAATTAAAAATTTAATGAACAAGTTGTGAGGTGAGTGATGCCACCTGCAACTAGCAAATTGATCTGTTGGTTCATGACCTGCCATAATGGGTAAAAAGTTATATTGCCTAAGCAGTTCGCTTGCCAAATATGATTGATTTTATGGGATTGAGTGGGAAACGTTAGGGACACATTTTCTGACTCTGTCAGTTTTAGGTCTCAATGATGTCTGATGAAGAAATTCTGACCAGATGAAGAAGACCATCTCTAGTTAGATGTTAAAGGGAAGTATAATGGCAAGGATTGCCATTTCATGGATGAGGCGCTAACCAAGAGTTGGGTGCCAAATATCCTTTATAAATTCCCCTGATACTTCACATTAATAAAGACACAAGTTAGTAGGATTCATTGTTATGTTATGTTCTATTCATCTTCAGGAAATTATTGCTGTGTGCTATAAATGGGGACTTTTTTGTCAGATAAAGAATAAGGATAAAAGATCCTTAAAAAAGATGAACTTAGATGGGTTTGCTGCTTACTTTGTGTCACAAGAGGAAAAGCCATAAATTTCTGAATCTGAGTATGGATTAAGTTAGGCGGATAAGAGTAGAAGTCCCTAAAGACAATATCTAGAGTCTTTTGTGGAGAACTACAGGTCTAGCGTTGGACCAGAATGGGTTATATATTTAACTATGAATAATAGTCTACATACTATTATCATTTAAATGATCAAATACTATCTGACAACGAAAACATGCACATACTTAACATGTGCAGTTAACAATTGGGAGCTATCAATTGGGGAAGAACTCAGGATTGTGACATTTGGTACTCATGAGAAGAGTAGCCAACAGGGGCCAATAGTAACTGACTCCAAATCTTTAACGCCACCCTTCTTGAATGTACCAGGTGGAGTCAGACGTTTCACGATCCAAGTGTCATGATCTTCTGAGTTTCCCCCAAAATTCACAAAATCAATACCATTAAAATGTTTTTTCTTGACATCGCGTTCAAACTGGTGCAGGTGGGATCATCACTGAAGGGCTTAGTGGTGTTGGCCTTAGATACTAATGTGCAAACTTTGCTAAAATGGTTATGGGGTCATTCACGGCCCAAAACGCGTTTTACAATGATGTTTCCTTATATAAAAACGAGCCAAATATTTTCTCCTATGGATCTAATCTGGAACCCATTTCAGTATACCAAATCACCCCAGAGAACCCACGCTTGACCACTACCATGATTCGCAGAATGCAGGAGTCGAAAAAGAGTTACTTCTTTAATATAAAGATGTTTATGTAATTTCTGAAGATATAATGGGATATGTGACATCAGTAGTAAGAGTGGCCAACTATCCCTCCCCATTCTATGATGCGGTAACATACCCTGGAGGAATGCTTATACCCAAAGAATATTTTTACGGTGAAGTCTTGGCATTGTCTACTATAAACAAAGACCATTCCAGATATTTCTTGTTGACTGCTACCCTTTTATCCCCTTTAGGTAAAATTAGCACAACTATTTTGGTGGATACAGGAGCCTCTGAGAATTTTATTGACCAAGACCTAGCCAATTTATTTGATCTGAATTACTTGCTGGGCAGTATGGTTAGGGGAGGGGTTTCCCAAGTTATTCCCACGCTTAAAGTTCTGGGGTTAGTGGATTATTAAGTTGGCAAATACTATTTGGATGACTGCTTTCAAGATACCAAAAACATCTTACATACCATTATTTTGGGTGTAGAGTGGTAGCGAAAGTTTGACGTCATAACCAACTTGATTGACAATACCTTTTTCATTATCCTTTGATGAATGGTCATGAATTAGTTGTCCCTTTGTCTGAAGCAACACTCAGGGCAATCTGCTCCACTGGCCCAATATCCCTACTCTCAGTCTTGCCCCATTTCTGAAGCCATCTCTGGAGGTACCCTTACATTCCTGTTTGGAGGGGTTGAAATTTTCTTTTGATGCGGCTTCAGCCAACGTACTACCAGCTCATTCTGAGTTTAGTTGCAAGTTCAAGCTCACCATGAAACTGGTGCATATATCTTCTCCCATTTAGTCTTTTACTGTATGGGAGGAAGCGGCTTTAGATTTGTGGGTTAAGGAGCAATTAGCTAAAGGAGTGATTTTTCAGCGTACCTCTTAGTATGCTCCCCACTTCTCTTTGTGGATAAGACCGATGGTACCTTATGCTCATGCGTAGATTATGGTAATCTCAACAACGTCACAGTACCAGACTTGCATCCTGTATTAACCTCGGCGATATATTTGAGATACACCAAAGTGGTTGCACAGGGTCAATCCCATTGAGAAACGGGCGGATGATATGGAGATTGTAAGTCTTAAGATAACTTAATAATATAATAAAACCCAAAGCATTTTCTTCTGCTACAACACTTTAATTTTGTTATATTATATTACGCAGATCCCACTACTAACTCTCATCTTAATAAAAAACCACCACTTTCCCTTCTCCCTTCACATTTGTATCTAATCACTTTGGCCGTTTTTGACCCTTCCACTTGGCTTTTCCCTAAATGCTACATTTTTGGGTTTTTGCCTCGTCATTGAATCTTTGGTGGAATTCCTCCTATCCACCAAGGTTGACTTTGCTCATTGTCGACTTTTAATTACTTGATAATACACATATAGGGCTAATTACAACATTTAACCAATGATCCACAGGTGCTTATTATGGCTTATCATCAAAACTTAGATTTCTTAACATATCCCATCCCATTTGGACTCACAAATTTCATGTTATATGGAGTGGATAACTGCATTGCATACCCAAAAAGGATTATATCAAAAAATCAGGTTATGCCCTTTGGGCTTAAAAAATGTCCTGCTATCTTTCAACGCCATATTGATGCGTCTTTGGGGGATCTACTAGGGGTGTGCGCAGTAGCTTATATGGACGATATTCTGGTGTTCAACCCTAATAATGAGTCCATGCAGTACACCTCCAGCAGGTGGTGGAGCGTTTTAGAGAAGCTGGCCTTACGTTAAAAATTATTAAATGTGAAATCTTCAAGTCCCAGGTCACCTTCCTGGGCAACGTCATGTTTGACCAAGGCCACATGATAACCCCAGACAAGGAGAAGGCAATTCACAAGTGGTTACCCCAACTTTGGTCAAGAAAATTGAGGAGTTCTTTTGGTGATGGTTACATCAAATAAGAAAATTTACACCAGTTCTTTCTGAAGTGGCGGCGCCCTTATATAAGGTAACTGGGGCAAAATTGCTCCAGTGGTCACCAACTTTGGAGGATGTCTTCCAAGCGGTAAAGTGCACCCTGTTGTCCACGGTCATCCTTCTCCATGTCAACACCAAAGATGAAATTTATTGTGGCTTCTTATGATCCAACTTCACCATACCAGCGGCCTTATCATAAGTATGTGAAGATGGAATAGAGCATACAGTGGGGTTTTTCAGGAAGTTATTTATACCAGAGTTAAATTATGCCTTATATGATATAGTGTTATTAGCAGTGTTTGAAGCGCTGACTTATTGACGTCATCACTTGCATGGCTCATCCCAATTCTTCTGCATACGTACAGATTACTGTGCCTTACAGTAATACCACGCACCTCATGTGTTGACCCTATGGAAAACTCTCTGAAATGAGACCCTAGCCCAATTTGTATTTTCTTATGAGTATACTAAGGGCAAGGAGAATGGTTTGGTGGATGATTTGAGCTGCAACCCTGCACTATCTTCTTATTCTAAGGAGGTAGAGAAACATAATACTAAATTGATGATTCCACTGGGTAAGATTGTGTCTCAACTTTCACTCTCCCTTAGCCCACGGGTCAGAGTTTGCTCTTCAGGAAAGCACAGAGGAATATGAATGTTCAGAAAGGTAGTCCTTTCAAAGCCTTTGTCAGCCGAAAATACTATGGTTCTTGCCAAGATCGCGTTGAATCAGGAGGACATTACCAGGTGTTATCACATGAAGGATGACATTGTGGTTTCAGGGGCGGCTATAAGTTTCCGGCGGACCAGATTTGCCTGAAAATCATCCAGTACCATCATGACGGAAACAACGTTGGTCATCCTGGGAAGGCGATGACCCTGGTTTAAAACGCCACACTTACAAAAAGAAGGGTTTAGCTGCGCAGGTGGGCAGGTATTGTAAAGAGTTCCTGGTCTACAACCATATAAAACTGAATTGACAGCCACTAGCAGTGTTGTTGGTACCAGTTCAAAAGGCTGAAGGGCCTTGGAATTCTTTATTGTTTTAATTTTTTGTGGGATTGCTTGTATCTGATGGCTACATTGCCATCATGGTAGTGGTGGACTGTTTTACAAAGTTTGCCCACTTTATTCCCTGCAGAACCACAGAAACCGTAGCTGAGATGGATAGGCTCTTTGTACTCATGTGTTTGCTCTTCACATGTCCCCCAAGAAATAATCAGTGATCGAAGACCCCAGTTTACCTCTATCTTTTGGGAAGAGTTGTGTAAGACACATAAGATTCACCCCTGCCGTTCAACTGTTTATCACCCACAATCAGATGGGCAGACTAAACGAGTAAATAAGTGCCTCAAACATTTCTTACAGTGTTACACCGCTGCAGATCATTCATTTGGTTTGCAAATCTTCTCATACCCCAATTTAGTTATAAAAATATCCAATATGCATCCATTGGTTGTTTCTCCTTCTTTGCCAACTATGGCTTCAACCCCGCCTTCAACATGGAGCTCAGTTGCAGATCTAAGGTAGAAGCGGTGGTTGATTTTACAAAAATGATCAAGAAAATAAACCAGGGGGTGAGCACAAACTTGGATGCAGCTATGCAAGCTTATAAGTAGAATGAAGAAAATAAGAGACAAGTAGGTACTACATACGAGGAAGGAGATCTCGTGATTCTGGATGCTAAAAACATTACAATCAAGCAACCATGCAAAAAACTGGGACCAAAGATGATTGATCCTTACTGCATTGTCAGAAAGGTGGGCCACACCTCATACCAGTTGGATCTCCGCCCTCATTCAAATCTTTTCAGTCTTCCATGAAAGTAAGCTTACATTGTTTGAGGTCCCCCCACCAGAAACTTCTGAGGCTCAACTTGTGGATGGGGCACCGGAGTGGGAAATGGTGAGATTGTAGACTCACGCCAAGTAAGAAGAAGACTTGAGTAATTTTTATCCTGGAAGAGTTTTTAATGCAGCGTAGAACAGTTGGGTCCCAGCACATGACTGCGCCCATGCCCAAGATCTAATTAAAGCATCCATGAGCGTTTCACAGAGGCCACAGGATCTAAGTCCAAGCAAACCATTGCTGCCATGAAGTTGGACTCTTCCCACAAAAACTTTTCTTTGGCAAATGCCCCTGGAGGGGGTGGAGCTTAAAAAAGAGGATAGGGTAATGTCATGTATACATGCCTTAATTGAGGGAACCAACAGTCACGACAAGACTGGGCGTCAGGAGGGCCCAAAAGGTCAAGCCGCATGACCTCCATGAACTAAAGTACACCCTGGATTAACGCTGGGTTCAGGTCAAATATGCTCAGGTTGGTCCAGGTGAAGTGCGTGATGACCAACCCCATGTTATGGCATAGGCGTTAAAACGGATTAGTTACCTTAGTAACTGCAATGGTTTGGTTTGGTTGTTAGGAAAACAGGGTTTGAAACTTGTTCTATTTTTGAAATTTCAACTTGGGTTGGCCTTGCCTTCAATCAATAACTCAAATTCAGCCATTTCTATCTATAGTACCCTGCCTGATGGAAGCGTGCGCTTATTAGTGCACCTTGGCTTAGCACCACTCCCATTGATCAACAATTCCACCAAAATTGTTTAAATATGATTCTTTGAGACCAACTTTCCTTGTTGATCATCTTCCTCATTGATAAAAACCCCTCTTTAGTTTATGTTTTTATGTTAACTTTAGTAAACCTGTGCGCCGACCTCTTTGAGTAGGTCTCCCGCAACATTAGCCATTTGATTTGCACAAATTTAACCCTAACATCTGGTGCACCGCTGGGCCACCCTGGTTCCCTCCAAACTGAGGCACCCTTGCACTCCAGCCCAGATCCCCACTGGGATATGGACTTCAATACGGGGTCCACCCAAGTCTTGTTGTTTATTCAATATTTGTTGATTTATACCACGTTAAACACCCTTGCCTTATGTTACTCTAGCTCCAGCACCCTCTGTGGGGCTATTCTTACCTTAGTACTGACTACTAGTTCCCTGGCGTTGGGTCTGTGCACAGTGCACCCCCTCGCTGGGAATTGGAGAGTTATAGACACTCTCCTGACACTTATATGAGATTTGAATTTTACCTATAATGCTACAGGCTTCCCTGGTTCAATCTCACTATCCTCCCCCTCCCAAAAAAGGGTCATCTAGTCCCAGTGGTGATGAGGCTTTGAAATTTATGATTAAATTAATATATTTAATTGTTAAAGTCTTTTTTACATTTTGTTTTTTTTATTTTTTATTCTATTCTTTATAATATAGATGAAGAACTTAGAAGTTACTTGATTACAACCCAACAGATTTGATCCTTAATGGTATAAATTTCATCAGATGATTTCTACAATATAATAAAAGGACCTTTCCAAAGTGCGGCCAGCTTGTGCAAGCGGCCTGCGCTACGAGTGTCACAACATACTACTAAAGCTCCTTCATGGAACTTAAACACAGTAGCTCATTTAGCATTGTCATAGCTCTTTTGGCTTCTTTTTTGATTAATCACGTTATAATAAGCTTCCAACTTGCAGCTTGTTTAAGGTCTTCGCCAGTTGCTCAATATAACTCTTTAGGGACAATTGCCTCAGTTGAATTGAGTACAGAATATTATAATGGAGGTAGATATGGCTTTCTACCATACAGAATTTGAAATGGAGAGTGGCCTGTGCTGCTGTGATGTCCAATACTGTATACGGATACCATAGCATTAATGAAAATGGCCCATTTTGAAGGTGACGCAGCTGAATTTGTGCATAGTATGCCAACAAGAGTGCCATTTACTCGCTCTACCATACCATTAGTCTCAGGCTGGTACAGTGTTGACAAAATCCCTTGATGTACATCTTTTTCTAGTACTAGTGGTTCCCAACCCAAAAGTAGAGCCGCCACGAATCTTTATTCACAAATGGGCAAAACAAAGGGATTATCATAAGTTAAAAAAAAGTTCCTAATATAGCCCCTATGTTATCAGCCTATGAAGCCATATCAGATGGCGAGGAGGCTTTGGGAAACTTTTTGTCCTGCACCTACTTTACTTAGTGGACCATAGTGGACAGCACTGGGGTGGGAGCATCAGCGACATGGGGCATAAGGAGGTATAGTTGGGTTTTTTTCATTAATGAGGCTGGCGGTGTGCATTTCTTCAATATATTGAGCAAGTTGATGCTCAGAAAATTTGATGAGAGATGGCACACAAGTAAATGACTTGATGCGCTGGTGGGTTTCAGGATAATTGGTTTGAAAAGAAAAGTTTTTGTTGCATCAATGAAAGCGCGGCTTGCACTGAAAGCAAGATCATCAATTTTGTACTTCACATCTTCCTCAAAATCATGAGGAAAATTGAAGATAGGAATACCCTCAACAAGGGGCTCCATTGCCCCATGGAGTTGCTGGTGGAGGGTGTTGGCTGGGGCAGCTGCAGCCGCAACTGCCATTTTGTTAATATTTTTATAAATGAGAAACCTGCTTTTTGGATAAAAATGTTGGGAACGCAATTTGGGAGGGTCAATGAAGAACTTCTCCAAAGCAAAATCGGGTTTCGCATGTCATGGCCATCCATCCTCCTCAATCCATTCAAGAGCCTTAAATGGATTGGATTTGGCCAGTGCTGGGCCAGCCACAGGAAATGGAGCTGTGGCTGGAGCTGATTGGCCATGTGCTGTCAACCATGGCAGCTCAGCTGAAACTGTTTAGCCTTCGATTCAGGATTCTTTAATCTGGTTGAATTTTCAAAATTTTTGAATTTTTGTAATTTTTGATTTGGCCACTGCTTTGGAAGCAGCGCCAGAATTCCTGATATTGGGGGTGGGAGGATTGAGCCCCATTCAAAAAATTGGGGTGAGGCAGCTGGCGGGGCGGCGCCCAAGCCCTGAGTGGCAGATGTGGTGGAAGCGGCAACTGTGGGGCACTTGCACTTTAAGTGGTCAAGCTTGAAGCATAAGGGGCAAATGACATGGCTGTTTTTGACGTGCGCCCAGAATGGGTGATCAGGGGCAGATCTGATCACGGTGTGGGGGTGAATTGTAAGGTGAGAGTCGCAATAAAATGAGTGGATCATTACAAAGGCGCGAGGCCCTGCCAACTGATCCACCCCATTGGGAACCACAAACTGCAATACGAGGTCTTCACCATAAATGGTCAAACCCTTTGTGAGCTCGTGGTAAAGCGTTTGGGGTAAAGGAAAGAGGGCAACCTGGTGAATTGGACCACTAAAGTGGTTTCATCCAGGAGCCAAGTGCAAACGGCGGGCAAACGAATTTTTTAAAAAGTTAATTGCAGCTTGGCTGCTGCTGCATTGCCTTCTGAGTGGAAGCCAAAGTCAAAGTACCCCTTAAAGGGGCGAAAGTCAATAAAGATGGTATGTTTGAAAACTGCCATGGCCATCTCAATGATGGCCGCACTTGTGTATGGGAAGAGATTCCCATATTCGACCCAGAGGACAAAATGCAAATTGCTCTATGGGAGCACCAAAGGGCTCCAGAGCACCACCTGAGAGCTGTCGAGGTGGTGGGCCAAGTCCTGAGGGGGGACATAACGCCCAGTAGCGTTGGGAGGGCTAGCAGAGCCAGCTTGGGCGTGCCTCAGTGGCAGCTGAAAGATTCCAGATGGCGGCACACCACCCTGAGCTGGGGCAGCAGGCTTTGATTGTATCAACATCAGTAAGTTTTGACTCAATTGAGTGGTTGTTTTTTGTATTTTTTAAAAAAAATCCGGATTTGGATTTGATTTGGGATTCAAAGCAAAAGAATGACCCCTTCCCTTGATGTACATCAACTCCTTCAACCGTTGCACCATCTGGGCAGTAAAATTTGTGCTGTTATTTGTCAAAATCTTCTGTGGGGCATACAAGCTTATAAATGATACAAATTGTACTTAACATAGCAGTAGTCAAGGCCCTGACGTCCCAAAATGCTTTCACTTACACCCATTTGGTCAGATGGTTAATAGTAACAATTATGTATTTGCTGCCTAGGCTACTCACAGGCAAAGGGACAACTACATCAATTAGCACAGTATGCCAGGATCAGTCAGGTTTGATTAATTGATATTTCACATCCAACCTCATGGGCTTTGCAATTTGGCATGAATGGCATTTATTGAATACATACTGGATATCAAATTTCTTGTTATCCCAATAGTAACTAGATCAAATTAATTCTAGCGTTTTGGTTAGTCCTCCATGCCTGACGGCCTTGTGGACTTGAGTAACGATCTCCGTTTGTTCTGTAGGTTTCAGAAAATTCTTCACTGCCCCTTGGACTTAAGCTTGTTTAAAACTTTATTTTGATATTCAGTGTCAGTCAATGCTTTTTTGATCGCCTTTTGTACTTCAGGTGGCTTGTCCCATACTTTTGAGCAATCATCTTTTTATGAAGCTTATCAGCCAAGCTGTCCAGTATGGCTACAATAGTAAGACGCAATAGTCTGACTGCATTTTATGGGACGCTCCAGCTCTATGAATAATTTCATAGTCATACGGCTTAATCTCAAAGCCCTGCGGGATAACTTCCCTCAGGCTCCTTGAGATTGTGGAGCAAGCGTAATGAGCTTAGCTCCGTTACTACTTGAAGCTTGGTGCCATGAATGTACACCCAAAATATTTTTACAAGCGTAGATGACAGACAAACACTTTTTCTCAGTCACCATTTAATTATGCTCATACTTATTAAGTGTCCTGCTGCTATAAGTGACTGGATGTTCCTCACCGTCATCCCCAACCTGGGATAGCACACCCATAATCACGGTCAATGAGGCGTCAGTTTGTATGATAAAATTTCTGATGAAATCTGGATATTGGAGAACATGCGCCATGCTCATTATGGTTTTCAAAGCCTCACAGGCTTGCTGACACTCAGCTGCCCAGCAAATACAAACTCTTCCTTGTAGTAAATGGAATTGGGCCTCAGCAATCCTTGCAAACCCTTTACATTTAATTGATAGTATCCTACCATGCCTAAGAATACTTAAACATCCCTAATACTTGTCTGAGCTTGCATAAATTTAATAGCCTACACCTTTTTTATGTTGTGGCCACAAGCCCTTGGGTTAATGAAGAACCAAGAGTAATCCTTTTTTAAAGAATTGACTTTTTTAGGTTTTTTCTCAGCTTGGCTTTCAACAGCCATCTGAACACTTGTTCAAGGTGCTCCAGTTGTTTAGAAAAGTCCACAAAAAGACATTAATAAAATTCAGGTACACCAGTATGCAGGAAATTCAAGTTCCCCAAATTTGTGTCCATCGCACACTAAAAGGTTGCTGGTGCATTGCGCAGCCCCTGTGGCATAATCATCGGTTGAAATAGCCCTTGCACGGAAATCATTGCACACTTATCCTGCTTCTCTTGAGGCAGTTCAATTTCCCAGTACCTGGAGTTAAAGTCCATTGTGGTTAAATCCTCCTCTCCCAAACGGTCCAAAGCGTCATCAATTCTAGGAATGAATACAAATTCGATTTTGTAATGTCATTGTGGTAACAATAATTGATTATGACTTGATTGCTGCCATCTTTTTTCTTCACAATTAGAATTGGGCTGATCCATGGACTTTTTATAGCACGATCATTCCACTTTTCAGAAATTTGTCTAACTCTTCCTTAACTACCTCATTGCTATCCCAGGGGCGCCGTATTGGCCCCATTCTATTAGGAACATGGTCTCCAGTGTCAACGAAATGCTGTACTCCTTTTGAACAGCCTAAATTCTGGTCATCTTTGGTGAAAATTTCGGAGTTATGTTTAAACAACTCTAGTGCTTCATCCTTCTGATGTTATAATAATCCAGTAAAAACTTCTTGGGGAAATACAGCATGTGCCCCAAAAGCCCTCAGTTGGTAACCCAAACTCAGAACATCACCAATTTGACAGCTGATCTTAACCTATCCCTTAGAATCAGATGCACAAATGTGACTTTTTGATATTTCTTGACCTTAATAGCTCAGCTGGTTAAGTTTCTATTAGGACATCAATTTTCCTATGGCCTAATATAAGTATTTCAGGCACTACACTAGGTTCCACCCAATAATGATTCCAGGCGGTATGACCTCCCCATATAGTCCTTCAGGAATGTCCAGAGTAGTCTAAGTCCTCATAACCAGTTGATGGCCTGAAGCTATTTTTAATTAACTGATACAAGCCGACCAGGGGACGGGCATTACTGGTGCATGTGTAGAAATGGGGAGGGAGTGAAGAATAGCGATGATTAGATAGTATTGGGCACCCTGGGGTACATAGGTTACCCCTGTTGCCAGCTGGAACCGCCAAGTAATGGGGACTGGTGTGATACTCCAAGGGGGTTGTCTCCGCTATGGAGAAGGTGTGAAGGAAGGGTACATGTGAAGGAACCAGAGTGGGAACCATGAATTTATGAGTCTCTGCCTTGGCTTCATATACCCATAGAGACAGGCTTGTAAGTGTTCCAGTAAGTGGACGTGGAACCTATTGATAACCCCATGGATTGTAGGGACTGTGCCCTTAAATGCATCCAAGGTAATAGTGTGGATTGTCCACATTGCAATGGTTATCTATAGGGAGCGGAGGGTAGATGGGAGTGGGGACACAAGCCGGAGCGTGAGGAGGCTCCTTGAGATAAACAATCTTGGTTGTCTTGGATCTTGAGCAGGTGCGCGAATTCTGCCATATGGCTCTGGATGGGGGGCAGGTTTCTAAGCGGTGGTGTAGGGAGCCCTCTCCTCCAAATACTGCGCAGGTTGTGTAGAGGGAGTTGATGTGGTCCACCGTTCTATAGGTCCTTCTTAGGCAGCGCCAGGCCTTGGTTCTTACCTTTGGCAGGAGGAGTGGATGATGCGGCATCTTCCATATTGCCTTCTGTGTGGCTAGGTCATAGGGGATGTCCAAAGCGTCTAGGTAGTCAATTCTGGCAATGGTTGGGGTCGTGGCGAGTATGTCATTGTGGGGGTGATCTTCTGGCTTTCTTATCATGAAGTGAGATCTGGGTCATCCCCTTCCCTGAACAATGCCAGTAGTAGCGATGGTCCATCCTATGTGGCAGATGTCTTGGAGAAGGCGTTTAAAGTGAGGGGGGGTTCAGTGCAGGCCCATTGTATTGGGGTGGTTAGTGACGTACGTTAGTAAGCTGGAAGGGTGGCGTGGGTTAGGTACTTTGAGTTCCTGAACGAAGTTGGCCCTCGCTGCCCTGGACCAGTGCTGTTGCTGGGAGTCTGGGGTTAGCACTTCCTTTATCTAGGTGCCCAGGATCTGTTGGCGTGGCTCTTAAAGTCTATCAGGCCCATGCCTCCACAGGAGCATGGACTATATAGCGTTTCCACCTGGATGGATGGATGAGATCAGGCCACAGCCAGCCCTGGATGAGCATATGGATCGACATTATAAAGGTGGGCAAGAAGGGGATCGCATGTGTGGGGAACCACAACCTTGGGAGGATGAGCGAGTTGGCAACTGCCACTCGCCCTGTTAGCCCTGGGGATCTACCCTTGAGTGTGGCGATTTGGTTGGATATACATTGTAGTAGGTTATTTTCAATCATCTTATTTGCATACCCCCTGTTTCCAGCCATATCCCAAGGTGGCGGACAGGGGTGGTGGTGGGGGTAATGCAAAAGGTAGGATGAGTGGGCTTTTGCATCTTGGGTTGTGTGTATAGGGGGATGTGGTCCAGTTATTGATATATTTACCAACGAGGATTATTTTGGTTTTCCAATTATTAAGTGATGCATTATTCACAATGGAGTATTTCTCTAGGGTGCATTCTAAATGTCGGGCATTGCTGCTATTAGCTATACCTTTCACGCAGTCATCTGCAAAGGCTAGTGTCTTGACGGGGGCTGTCCTTGTGCTGTTATGCCCATGAGGCGTGAGTCAGCAATGCGGAGGAGTGAATCAAAGCTGAAGTTATAGAGTAGTGGGCTGAGGGGATCCCCTAGCTTGAGCCCTCTGCGTGGGGTGATACTGTCGGTTAAGAAGCCAGGGCCACATACAGCCATAGAAGCGGATTCTCTGAGGAGCATCGCTCAGTTGATGAACCTGGGTGGGAGATTGAAGGCGCTTAGGCACTCTTTTAAGTATGGCCAGCTAATGCGGTCATATGCCTTCTCCTGGTTGAGGAATACCAGGGCTCCCGTCGCTTTGGATTGGCATACATTGGTGATGGTGTGTATGTTAGACCAGATGGAGCGCCCTGGTGTAAAACCAAATTGGTTGGGTGACAGGACTTTAGAGGCTAGTGCGCCCAGTCTGGTAGCTAGAATTTTTGAAAGTATTTTGTGTCAGTGTTTGAGAGTGCTATCTGGCGCCAGTTGGCCAGGTCCAGTCTGTCGCCCTTTTTAAATAGGGTAATGACATAAAAGTCCTGGCCTCTAGGCAGGAGATGGGTCTCCAGCAGGCACTGGTTCATAGATGCTAGGAGAAGGGGTCAATTTGCTGAAAATATTTTTTTGGACATTTCGTAGGGTATCCCATCAGGGCCTGGGCATTTCCTATGTAGTGCACCACGGACTGTATTCCAGAGCTCCTCCTGCATTATCAGGCTTAGGAGACAATAGTCCAGCGGTGAAATCTGTATTCCGGCAGTATGTATTTTTTTTGGGAGTCAGATGGGGTGTCACGGTAAAGTTCAGTGTAATAGCAGTGTAATTCCGCCTTGACCTCCATTGAGTCAGTTGCCACAGTTCCATCGGCTTTGTGGACCTGTGCACACTGGGGCAGATTGCCTCAGGAGTGGGATTGAAAGAAGAAAAATTCATACAAGTTTTGCCTTCTTTTATGTGCCTACCTTTCCACGATACTTTAATTCTGTGTTGGTGTTTGTGGATGATGGCGTTTAGGCGGGCGGAAATTTCTGCCCACTTGCACCCCCAGTTTGGGCAGTAACTGGACTTTGGTGTGTTGAGCTCTAGATGGTCTAGTTCCGCCAGGGTGCGCCTAATTATGGCAGTATCCATGGTGTACTTGCGCAATGCAAGATGGCGAGTCTTGTTTATTAAATTGTATTTAAATTTCTTCCCAAGTTTTGATGTGATCTGATGCAAACAGGGTTGCGAATTTCAGGCTGGAAGCTTCGTGATTGACCCAGTCAGAAATTTTGGGTAGCTTTATATTCTCCTGGTTAGCTTCCTACAGGGTGACGTCCATGTTTAAGTCCTGGTTGGCATGAGCTGCACCAAAACTAGACAGTGGTCAGAGAAATTGATTTTTAGTAGTGAAGTTAGTAATAAACTAGTGGCAGGATTTCAGTGTGAGGATATGGTCAATGCAGCTCATTGAGATGAGCATTCCCTCGCATATGCTGGGGAAGGTCATGTGGGGAAGGAGTGGAGATCCAAGACGAGGGTGTCATACAGGACAAGGGATGCCTTCGTTAGATGGAACTCAACGTGTCCCGGTGGGTATCCCCTGGGGTTGGGCCATTGGTCCATAGTGGGGTTATCCCAGCAGTTGAAGTCGTCCAACATGATGGTATCTGGTGGGAGGGTGAGTGTTGGGATGGTTTCAAGGAATTGTTTCCTCTCAGCTGCAGTGCACAGTGCATAGATGCATGCTATCAAAATTGTGTCCTCTTAGTTTGTGATCCTTGAAATTAGGATGCAGTCATCTAAGTGTGATGAGAATTTAACAATTTTTTAATTTTTTGTTATTATTACAGATGACCACCCCACAGTGGGACGTCCATATTGATTGGGATGGTGAGACCCTGGCCGCCCAGGATCCCTTTTCCCCCTGTAGACAGTGGGTTTCTTGTATGGCCAAGATGTCTACAGGGGGTTTGCACAGAAAGTCCAGCTTTTTGGCTCGAGATGCTTCAGCCCTGGCTCCTAAAATATTTAGCGTCCCTATTGACACTAAGGTGCTCATGGCGCCTCAGGAGTGGTTGGGTGGGCCTTCCAGCCCTAGTCCCCCGCTCATTGTTTTGGGCTTGCTCCATGTGATTGGGCCAGTCCACTCTGAGGCATTTTCTGGCTCCTTACCTTAGGATGATTTTGTGAAGGTTTTTTAAAATTTGAGGATAGTACTAAGCTTTTCTGCACATGATTTTGTTTTATTCATATTGGTGCATTGATTGGTTTCTGATGTTTTGGGGTTTGAACTTGAAGTTCTGTGCCCTGTTGGCTCATCCATAGTGAAGTCAAATTGTCCCAGTAAGTTTACTTGATGAGATCATGTGGTGATTATGTCAGCTTGTTAAAATATCTTCTACATGGGTTGTCAGATACAACTTTTTTCATAGTTAATATCCTCCATGGCTCCTCCGTCTTGGTCATTCCGTTCTGATTAGCTGGCTCAGCCGATTTCCTCTCTGTCCATCTGGATTTGGTTCAGGTTAATGGAGGAGGTCGCGAGTGATGTAGCCTTGGCCACTGCCCACTTGTGGGCCTTCTGCACCTGTTTACATAATTTGGGTGAGATTAGGTCTATGAGGATATAGTTCCCGTCCTCTCCTCAGAGGAAAGTGTGGTTTGCATTGACCATTTTTCTGAAGGTCTCTTCATCTTTGTTCATAACATCATCACAAAAGTCCAGGGCTAAGAGGCCCTCCTTCATGGGGCACACATGTTCCTTATGCCCCAGTGCAGTGCAGTGGTTGCAGATGGGCAGTGCGCATTCCAGTGTGACGTGGAAAGGTTTTGAAACTCCCCATCTGGGAGGCGAAACACCATGGTGTGTGGGATTTTGTTTAGGTTCATGGCCACGTCAGGAACCAGGTTGATCACAGAGATTGCCTTTCCTGTGCACAGGTTCAGCATCAGGTGGAATCACTGAAATTCTAGTTGTTTTATTTTTCCATAGCTCTGAAGGCCATCTCAGAGTTCTTCCCCAATTTAGTTTGTGGGGGAGGTTGGTGAGAAGAGAGTCAAATGAGATGAATAAATTGTTTGCTTTGTTCCATTTGGTGCAAGGTGCACACAATTTGTTTGCCCTCGGGGAGGGCAATTTTGACACAGACTTTTTCTGTAGCGTCTGTGTCTTTTTTGGTTTCAAAACACAAATCAATCCAGCCTTGGTGGATGGTGTGGGTGGTAACATATACCACATGGGGAAATAGGGAGACCTATGCCTTGACTACCTTTTCCCACAGGGTTGGGGATTCTACCCCTAAGAAAAGTTGGAGACCATGTTTTACTTTTGATAGGAGCTGTGCATACTGTATTTCCATATATTAGTTCTGTTTTGTGGTAAGTTCCACAAACCCACGTAATGTTTGGGTTTGGGTTTTTTGGCATCGTTGGCTCCTGATCCCCCTCCAGGGCATTTTTTGCCCTTGGGTGCAACATTTTGGCAATTTTCCAGTATGATTTTCTCCCAGTTTATTTGGTTTTTGTTGAATTCGCTCATCTCATCTGTGTGATTATCAAAATATCTGTTAGAATTTAATTTTAGTAACTGATGTTATTGTTATGGGAAAGAAAAGTGATGGCCTGAAGCTATTTTCACATCCTTATTCTTTCATAGAGGTATTCCTTGATTTTTTGTTTAATGGTGGTTGGTATGGGGTGGCTTTGATTTCCCCACTGAATATATCCTACTGGTATTATCTCATTGGTATATGATGTATTTATAAAGTTTTTGGGATGGCTAGTGGCCTTTTTATTGGAATGACAGCAGTAAATTGAGAGTGATTGTCCCAATATTGTAAAGGTGATTTCTTTAAAATTGCAAGAGATCCCATAAGTCCTTAGAAAACTAGTTCCAATTATTATGTCATAATTGGCGTTGGAAAAACTATTATGGGTGCAGCTAATACAAAAGCTCCAAATCGCAGCGGCAGGAAGCTATTAGCTTCTTCACTCTTATTGCTGTTGGGGCCTGAGGTCCCATATTCCTGATTGTGGTCAATATCAGGAGCAATTTTTAATTCTTGACCAGCTTTGTGGAGACAATGTTTACATGTGCTCCGCTATCAATAATAGCTACAACTTTGTTTTGTTGATCAGAATATCAATTTAAGTGCACTCAGAGTAATAAAAATCAATAGAATTTATTTAATGAATATGTGAAGAATCCAAGGAGTTGATAGTGTGTTTCAGAGTAATTTCAATACTAGGAAATTTATTGATTAATGTGTTAATTGGCATAGCTATATCCACCCCCTTCAAGCTTGGGTATCTGCTGCATTTCTCGGCCCCTCAGCCAGAATATTCTCAAGTATTTGTTGCACATATGGTTTAGTGACTACTTCAAAGGTTTCAGATATAAAACCCTACTCTGAGAGAGAATTATTAAATGTACATCCGTAGAATTTTTATTTTATACTAAAACATAATTCGTTACATTTGTAATTAAAAGGGTGGTTAGCTGAGCGGGTAAAACCGCTTCCACCCCTAGTGCAGGTTTTGAGTTTGAAACTTGTACTGGCTAGAAAACATTCTCAGTGTGGTATATTTGTCCCAAGGTTGGCCCACCTCGAATAAATTTTACATTAGTAGTAAAGGCCCTGTGGCCTGCGTTCTCTTGTCAGTCATGTGTAACTAGCATTTCTATCACAATAGAACATCTCACATCTATTGTGCTTGCTCTTTTCCCTCCTTCTGCGCGTTAACCAGAAGGACTACATTGACACTATGCTAATAGCATTGGGAGGCAAAGTGCCCTTTACAATTGCAGCTGTAGCAAGTAGTCTTATTCAATGGGCCCAGGGCCTTTGTATTTTCAGTTGGGTCAGTTTTAACAGGAGGATCACTGTCAATCTTCTTATTGGTTTCAAAGGGTTTTTCCTGAAGAGGCAGAAGGTCCTGATCTGTATCCAGATTTTGGAGGGCCCTAATTTTGTGAACATCTGCGCAGATAATTAACCAATTTGGATGTTGTAAGGTTTTGCACAAAAGCAGGAAATAAGGTTGTTGACAAATTACTGGTAAGGTTGTACTGCATGTTGTAATGCAATCTTTGCGTCAAAAATGACCATAGCCTTTTCGCCTAGGAGAACTTGAGATTTGCAATAGAATTTACCACAAATTTGTCAATCGTTTTGTCTTTCTTATAGCAAAAATCATGAACTTAGATTTTCTAGTCGACGTTTGTTCTGGACCTCCAATTTTATGAAGTACAGCCTCCTTGACTTTGGCGTAGTTTGGGTTTTCATCCAAGTGAGGTATAATTAGCTCGTTTCTCCTCTCGTTTAAGCAGTTGATCATAGTGGATGCTTTGTTGTGGTCACTGGCCCCATAAATGGCCATTTAGAAGCGTTTGACAAATGTGGCTACACTTCCATTCTTATCAAAGCAGGCAGGATCAACAGTTTGTAATGACGTTATATTCATGGTTATCAAGGTTACTTCTTTGCTTATTGAACCGGGCGTATCAGGGCGCTGATGCACTGCACCACATTTTGAGGAATTTGGGTTGGCAAAGCAACCATATTTCTAGGCATTTGTTGATGTAGCCCAGTTTCATTTTCAGTAGCTACTTTTGAAGCTTCGTCCTCATAATATTCAGAAGTATTTCCAGTCAAATGGATCATGAACACTGGCAAAGCCCATTGACCTATGCTCAGATTTGATTGTTGATTTCTTTTCAATTGATATAGTTTTTATTTTCTAACTTTAGCTTTGCAATTTCCTCATCCAGGATAGCAGTTTGTAGTTCCAGGAAGGAAATCACTTAGTCCTTTTTCTTAATTGACTTCTTGCAATAGGTTACTTCTCCATGGAGAATATTGGTTGACTTATTGATTGAGGTAACATCCTCATTGATATTATTGATCTGTCAATTTAGATGATCAACAGAGTTCTAAATTTTTTATTCTCCGCCCATTGGCCTCAAAATTCGTGCACCAATAATTGATTTTCTCAGTGTAATCATCCTTCATTTGAGAAACTTGAGTGCTTAGTCCCTGATACTGGTCACAAAAATCATTGTTATGGTTTAATTGCGCCTATTGGTCTTTGTGGTTGAGCCTCATGAACTCTGAAGCTATAGAGGAAAGTCTGAGCAGAAATTGTTAACCCATGTTTCAGTGACTCCTATAATCTCCATGAAGTTGCAAGGATGGGATGCAATCTGTCACTTAGTTCTTGTGCTAATTCTGCTACCCAATCATTAGCCCAAGTGGCTAGATTATACATCACCTCCAGAATGAAACGTACCTCAGTGAAGTTAGCTTCCAATGCTCATTCAAGATTTGGCCCGCCTGGATGGAATTTCTTTAAAAGTTCACCAGCTCAAAGATGGCCGCGTGATGGTGGGCAATGGTCACCTGAAAATTTTTGAAGGTAGGGTGTACAAATTCAATTAAGTATTGGGCGATGTTCTCTATCCTAATTAAATTTAAACCTGAGCTACACTCAATTGATGATGAGCTAGATATCTCATCTACACGCATCTTGCTGACATTGGTGATAAGAAGGACTACTTCTGTTGTCCGTGGGCCCTTTTCACATTTGATAAACCTCTCAACTACTGATGTTAAAGACGTTCCAACTCTTCATGTGAAATGGTTCTATGGAATAGGTAATGATGGGTACTTATTCCAGTTAATCTGGGACACAGTCATTTCAGTATTCCCATTGCGCCCAGAAATGGTTCTAAATAATTGGCTAAGTTGCTCCCCTGTTTGGCGTATAAACCATCTGCATTCCCAGCCTTGAGCGTCACTTGTTAAAAGAGTTTACATTTTTCAAATGGTTCAGAACACCACTGATGTGCCAGGATAAATATTATTAAGACAAATTACCCCTATGCATAGCAGCACTAGCAGGTTTACTTTCTCTTGCTGAAAGTTTGTGAGCAGCGCAACCCCTTAACTATGGGCTTCCTCTAGAGCAACTTCACCATGAATCAAACAACATTTTTATCAGCGCCCAGAGCTGGAACTCTCAACTCATCTGGCCATCACGACCCGTGTGTACCAACACTCATCTGGCCAGCCTGAGAGATCCAAAAACCATCTGATTACAGTGGCCTGGACAGCGCAACATCTGTTCTAATGGATCCCAAGTTCATCTGGAATTGATTCTCATCCAGTACTTCATTTACTAGAAGTTCTGCACTGATTGGGGCCCAAGTTACATCTGTACTCTTACAGAGGTTTCAAGCATCAGGAAGGCGTACATGGTGCTTGGCAGGCCACTACAGCAAACGTAATCACCCAGGGATGCCTACACTCTGGGGAACCTTCCCAAATTAAATAAAAACCAGTTAGTGTTGTTACACCCTAGCCAAAAAGTCAAGATATATTCAAAGAGGTTTTTATTAAAATTAAACTAACCCTATTTATATGATTATCAGGTAAAATTAGAGGTAACAAACTGCAAAACTGATATCATATAACAAAGCAATTATAATATAGGGAACCGTGATTATGCTTGCTCCAGCGGCATAGCGGTGCATGGATGCAGCAAAGCATCATTGATTCCATAGTTTCAATAAATACATGAGGATAATTTTGTTGTATTAAGATTATATATATAAATATGAAATTAGAACGTTATCTAGACAAGGTGATATCAATTCATGTGAATCAGACCAATTCCTTCCAAAAAAGTTTGTATTTATATCCCTCAGTAAAATGTATTGTTTTAGCCTCATCAACCTTGGCTATTAATTTAATGCAATTGATTTCTCATCAGTGATTTATTTCCTAATTTAATTAAAATATTTCAGAATAAATTGACCATATTGCCATTCATTTTCCATTGTGTTCTCATTGGTTAGTTCAACAATTCTCAAGGATCACTGTGTCTGAGTTAACCCATGTCATAGTTCATTTGATGTCCTTCTCATTGCTTATTATTCATAATATATTGATTAATACATACTATTTAGTCTATTTTACTTGTTCACTTGGTATTTGTCTTGAAGTGCTGAATCAAAACTGAATTAAACAAAAGTCGAATCACATTGGTTTTTAAATTAGTTGGCAAGTGTGCCCAACATAAGTAACCATATCTAATAAAGAACCTTAAGTTGAATATAGGTTCATTTCAACCAAGAATTACTATACTTGAATTATAATTTCAACACTTCCCCTACCAAGACTTGGCTAGGGATGAATGCTTCACACATGGACATCCTCCCCCACACCTCTAAAAGTTTCGCCTGTTCATCTACTGGAATCTAGGCTGATGAAAAGCCTTTGCGTGACACAGCAGAGTTCCCAGCCATGATCGCCACTTGTTGAAGTTTTGGCCTACTTCAGATGGTCTGGTTCTTCTTATGAGATAAATTGGAGTTTTTGAACTCATTTAGTATGGAGAAAATAGACCAGATGGTTACATTAGTTAAGATATAACCTTTTTAGAAATTAAAATTTGAGGCTGTATTTTTCTGTCATTTATTTGTACAATGGCTTACTGCCCTGATCCTTCCAATCCCAAGTAGTTCCTCAAATTAATACAAAAAAGTATTAAATACAAAAAGCTTGTATATTAAACTACTAATTTGTTACGCTAAAAGATTATTTTTTATTTTGTATTAAATTAAGAGGAATTTATAGGGTTTAATGTTAACAACACCTTATCCATTATACCTCACCTCTCATTGACACTTAGCCAGCAGATCATAATGAAGGCTTCAGAGGGTCTAAAAACTATGAGGCTATGTGGTAACTCACGTGGCCTCATGGTCAGTGTCTTACTTACATTTATTTCAAGACATCATTTCCTTTGACACGTCTGAAAATAGCTAGACTGTCACTCCTCTCAAGCAATGGTAGAATATGCCAGGACGATTTTTACCACTAATTAGTAATCAATACAATTAAAAACTCAATCAACATTAAAACTAATTTTAACATAGACCAACAAAGCTCACGAGCTCAAGTCATTAGGTCAACTATTAATTAACGTCTGACTTAACCAACAAAGCCACCAATTTGTGCCATCTAGTTGAATATTATTAAGTGGAATTGCTAGGCTGCGGATCCCAAGCTATATATACTTAGGATATTTTTGATCCATAATATTGATATCTTTGATATAATCTTTAATAAATTGGGCATAAGATAATAATATTATTTCCATATTGAATCTCCTGACATTAGGTCCAGTCACCTACTCAACATGATTCTTAAGGGCCATTACTATATGTATATTGGGACAATGGAAGATCATCCAATCAGGTATCCTAGGTGGCAAAAGCGTAACAGCAGGGATACTGTTTAAGAATCTGATTGACTTTATCCATTTGGTCATTAGGCTATTGATGGTATGCGTTGGAGTGGCAGAGATTATTCTTCAAGATAGCCAAGAGTTCATTTCAAATGTCATAAAAATAACAAGATGGATTCCTTTCAATAATATCAGAATTAGGGGTGTCAGTCAATTGGGCGTGATTGCTGACTTTTATCCTAGTTCAATATTACATAATGATTTCTAAATAATAATTGCTTTAGGCTCAAAGGATTCCTAATTTGGCGCCAGCTGTAAAATTATGGGTGATTGTGGGAATTTCCAGCGAAAAATGATGTATTCATTTACAACCATCTGACGATGATTTTGCTGACTTGAATCTGTGGGTGGAAAAACCTTATCCTGATGCCAACTGCCATGAAAGATGTTTGTGGGATTTTCAGATGGAAACCAAAGTATTAATTAATAATCATATGATTATTAATATTCTGCTTAAATAATAATACTGGCGACTAATGCTGAGGATGCTCAAAGTATTCATTATAATAATAATTTATATATGGCTGACCAGCATCTTGTGATAGGATGGGTCAATCTAATATTCAGTGATTGGGACAAGCGGAATGGGAGGGGATTGCTACCACAAATGACTGCAATTGATTGAGGTTATGGCTTGGATGGCCAAAGGTTTTCATAGGCGCAGTAGCCTAGAGTAAAAATAGTCGTTCTTCCCTCCAAATAAAGATTTATCTTTCACCCATAGTATTTTAGTGACTAGTAGTTTTTCTGCTGTATTAAGAAAAGGTGGGACTGGAGATCTCCAAAGTAGGCGCGTGATGACATGCCTGGAGTGGATGATGCTGCCAGCTCCCATACCTCAGCCTTATGAGGAACTGATGGGAACCTGGACAACCGGCCACCAACAATGATGTGCTGCTGGCCTCAGCCTTGAGGGTGGGGCAGCGTGGGGTGTGCCATAGCCACCCAGAATGGGTGATGGACTTTCCAGGGCACACCCAAGATGGACCATGGGTCTAAGGCGAAGTTGTGTTCTGCTGTGTTGGCGGGTTGGACGTGGACTTGTAGGGGGTTGGTACGCCTATGAAGGCGAAATAGCCAGGATCAGCCAGTCTCCATACTGGCTGGCCTGGCACACAAGCGGAGCCCACTGTTTGGAAAAGCGATTTTCTGACACCAAACTTGCACCATATTTGTGTCCCTCAATTGCTCCTAATTTCATGAGGCAATCAAACATTTAGAAGTAATGACGCAGAAAGATCTAGGTTTTCTCCTTGGAGGTGATGACTGACAAACAAAGGATAAAGAGCAAAAACTTTGTAAATCAGTCCACAATCATTGAATTGCTTAGACTATAAGAGCTGGGAAGCTAGATTGAAATTAACTGATACCAAGGTCCACATGCTCTCCGCCTGCTGCAGGGGATGGAGAAGACCATTTTTACCTGACCTATTCAATCTGTCCATGTTCACGTCATGCAATTAATGATCTACTATGGGATATATTTGGAGATACTTGGCTTTTTAAACTTCCATTTGATAAATTAAGTCATTTTTAAAGGTGCCTACTGTTGTGGGCTCGTTATGGGCACAGAATTACTTCACAGAATTATGTTGGAGCCCGCTATCTTAACCTGAACTGAATTGTCTCCTCCACTAACAAATATTAAATCCGCTTATGTGCTGGAAATACCATCTGATCAAACAGCTCCAGTCCCTCTAAGTAGGACATTTGTTACACTGATACCTGAGAGATTAAAGCCACATCTGAGGCCCAATCTGCCATTGTAGTTTTGTGATGAGCAATAGCAAAGATCTAGGCTAGCGGAATTACTTTAGTTAGCTCCTGCTCATCCTCCTTCGTTGGACTCAAAGCAGGGTTCTGACTCATCAAATTGGAGAGGAATCAAGGCACCTTAGGTGAATCCATGTTTGAATTAAAACTTCAGTGTCTATAATATGTCCAGGCCTGGCGATGCACCAGCTTTTGCAGTTTACAGAGAAACAAAAGGGCTTTATAATCCATCCACACGATGGTTTCATGCATGTACCCTGTATAAGATACTGCAAGTGAGTAAGCTACCACGTCATGGCAGCTCAACTCCACTTTCTAAATGGCCTAGGATTTTCCATTGAAGCGAGATTGTGCAAAAAACAAATGACCAGAATTTCCAACCCATCATGCACTTGAAGTAGCACTCCCCCTTGACGGCCAATGAGGCGTCATATGCTACAATAAAAGGCTTAATGGTGTAAGCATGTTTTATAACAGAGGCTTAAAAACACCTTCTTATTGGTGTCAAACGTCTATTTGATCCTCAGTCCATTTGAACGGAACATATCAAGCTATCAAGAAATGCAGTGGTATGACCAGCTACAAAAGGCAGGGAAAAACTTCAAAAATGATTATGCTCAAGAAGCTCTTCAGATGCATCTGGGTGGTAGGGGTGGGCCACGCGAGGATAGCTTTGAGCTTACTGGAGAAATTGCTTAGCCATACTTCAGGACCAAGTTATCTATAAAGGTAACCTCCTCCATGAAAAAACTTGCGCTTGGAAGGTTTTACAGAATTCTGCCTTGTGCAACACAGATAACACCACCCCTAAGTCATTCTCATGCTGCTCAATAGTGGGGAATTCAAGAGGATAACTTTGTTATATGCCACTGCACAGGGGGCTGAAGGTCGCTGAAAACGTCTTAAATCATATGCTTAACTGTAACTAGGCCATACTTTAGGATGAAAGGAACCACGCGGAACTGGAAGATCACTATTCTGGTATGGATTGCCATAGCCACTACTGGCCTTATGCCATCTAAATATGATTGCACGTGTTCATGAGATTGATCTTCAAAACACTCAGAATTTTCTTTTCCTGTTAGCCATCTACTCAAGGGGAGGGGATAAGGGTCATGAATGGTAATATTGTTTAAATGTCCATAGTTCACTCAGGGGCGCAATGCCACTTTGAACTTCTGAATAAAAAAATGGGTGGAGTGATTGGAGAGAAATTTTTAAACAACCACAAAAATTTCAAGATTATTCTTTAGCCACACCTCCATAATCTTGTCCTCCTTCTCCATGTAGGGATATAATATACAATTGATGTTGAGCAAATACAACATACTATGGAAAGCAGGTCATACTTGGAATGTGGCGGGAGGTGGGTATCCTTTTCCATAACAACAAAATCTTAGTATGCTATAAATTCCAGAGAAAAACTGACAAAGGTCCATAGGAAAAAAATAAACGCAATGAAATTTCACCATTATAACATGAACTTTTTAATGAGCGAAAAGCTTCCCCACAACTGGGCATTTGCAAAGAATCGTATGTTCAAGTCCAGGTTGATATTAACCTGTTGCTGACGCCACCAACTCACACCCAGAACAACTGGGAATAATAGATCCAGCACTGCGGCAAACTGATCACAAAAACAAAACTGGTGCACCAAAGAAGGTATAGGACGTCACATCTTATACAATATCATTGGAGCGGAGGATGCACTCCAAAACCGATGTACCTACTTTAAGGTACAAATCCAGATCCTTTGTAAGCTTCAAACTCATAAAGCTTCCTGAACCAATATATTCATGAGAGCCTCTGCTGACATCTTTTGCGTACCTAACTGAATTTCAAAAAGCAATAAAATTAGGCAAAATGCTGTTTATTTGCAAAAGCATCTGCACCACAGCTTTGAAGTAAAAATAGCTGAGTCATCTGAGGAACCAGAATCTGTAGGGGAAATGGGAACTTAAGTTGCAAGAGCTTTCTCAAATCTTCTTGTTGTGACGTTGATAATATGGACATCAGGGAATTGCCAAGTTTCAGTTTTTCTTTGGAACTGCCTACCCTAACTGGCTTTAGGGAGAAGGAAGGAGAAGAAACTATACAGAGAGAGGAAGGAGCATCCTCAGGAACAAAGACGCACGCCCCTGGCACCTGGCCAGAGCAGTCACGCTGAGCTAGAGATAAGGTGCCCACCGCTTTATTATTCATGGTTCATCTTAAAGTTGCTTTAGTAAAACAAATTTATACACCTCCTACCCCACCTGGTGCACTTGAAGTGTGGGGCTGATAATGATGGCCACCACAGCCACCTGCTTCAAAGAACCCAACTGAGACTCTCAGACGGAATGGTTGGCGGAAATAGGATCCATAGTGGCACCAAAAACTGCAACTAAAACCTTCAATGGAAGTTCTACCCCTGGATTAAGACCCTGAAAATAAATAATGAATGAAAGAAGATTGAAGGCCTCTGCGTCCATTAAAAAATCATTGGAGTTGAGCCGGTCTCAAGACTGGCACCTTATCCCTAGAAGACACCAAGGTCATTAAGGAAGTGGAAATGCTCGCTTGTTTGGCCAAACATAAATCCCGTGCATCTAACAGCGGCATCCTGTTCCACTGCGTCCTAGAGAGATACACTCTGTTAGAAATCTGTAAATGAGGAGGATCCTGTTGTATTTTATGAGAACCAAACCTGCAACTCTATCAGAGAATCTAAAACCTGGTTCACCAATTCCAAGGAAGGTATTGATAAATCCACCCCCACAGTGCCGGGTAATACTGGGACAGAACGCTGAGAGAGGAAACACGGGGTCAGAAACTCTATTATCACTACAAAAAAACACCTGATAAATGCACCGACTGACCATACAAAAACTAAGCTATGTACCAATTAAAGTTCATTTTGTAGAATAATACATTGCGTAACATGCTTCTAGCAGAAGAGTGAAGATGGTGGAAACTAGTGATTAATCAATTATATCATGAAACTGGCTAATAAAGTTAGGACTAGACTGCCAGTCTGGTTGAGTAGACACCTAGAATCCAACTCAGAAATATGGGAGTTATAGCCATCCAAATGAATTGGTATCTTATTGGGAGGGGAACAACTTCAGGACGATAATTATAAAATTACTGTTACTAACATACCTGCCATTAACCATACAGTGTCAAGAGAGGCGGTTGTGGATTTCAAATCGGTTGTTTCCATGGGCCCAGTGGACCAAAAACCATTTCAAAAACGGGAGGGCTCATTTGTGCAGAAGTATTGTGAAATTTTTCCCTTTGAATGAGGATCACCTCAAGGAGCAAGGGCACATTATAGCACCACAAGGCATTAAAATGGGGGTCAACATCAGGTGACCACTATACCAATATTTATCATTCAAGTAGGTAGGGCAGCAAGGTAGTAATTATGGCCACTATGGCCCAGTCATTATGCAGACCAGGAAACATGGAACCAAGTAAGAGGCGGCTAACAGATAGCTTAAATGATAAAAAATATAAATTTTGCACATAAATTTTGTTTTAAAAACAAAGACTAATAAATGACTGACAACAGCCCTTGTGGGAAACTGTTATTTTAAGTGCTAGGTCTTGGGAAATAATAAAATTTTCATTATAAGAGTGACTTAAACATACGTGATTCTGACAAACTAATATTCCAAAAGCTTAGAAAACTGGATTAGTCACCCTAGGCAGATGACTTAGGCTCATTTATTGCACAAAATATTTCCTCCTAGTAAATTTTGCTTGGCGGTCCAGCAATGCTTCGTCCAGTGGCTGACTGGGGGCGCCCATGGTCAGGGTAGATTTTCGAGGTCCCATCACTCATTGAAGGGGTTTATTAGCCAAACCTTTTAAGATGGGCTACTTTTATACAGCGAAGAGTAAATGAGTTTTATGGTTTTAAACACTCATGTATGATGAAAAATTCAATTCAACCGTGCACAAATTTATCAAATTTAATCAACCCCGCATTGGGGCCCAAGACTACTGAGGGAGAGGATCATACACAAACTATCTGCTGAAGATGGATTCTTACTGCCACCACCTCCAGACACACAGCCCCTAATTTTCTGCATAACTCCTGGGTGGTGAAAAAGGATGCAAGGGAGCAATCTTCAGTGGATAGGCCTTCACCCTCCTCTCATCTGTCAATTGGCTAAGTCGTCCTGGGAAATGAGAGGGACGCCTACCTTCTCAGCCTCCTTATCTGTAAAGAATGGTACTCCTCATGATTAAGCACTGAAATTTTTCACGATACTTACAGTTAGGGTGGTGCTTCTTGTCAAACCATAAATATAACAATATTGCAAAGGCCTACAACTCCTCTCTCATCCAACCAGAACATCCAAAACCCCTTTCACCACCACAAATTAGTTAAACAAGATGAGGTGTCGCCATGTTATCTGGAGCTGCTGTCAGGAGATTTAGTAATCTTATTCCCGCAGCTCAGTTTTTTCTTGGATCACCCGCATCATAGCACCAATTTTGTGACAATGTGTATTATAGGAGTTTCTGATTCAGTAATTGCAGTATGTGTGTCGCTTTGACTAACTTGATGAGAGATTAATGTATTTGATCTTGTAGAGGATTGATATGTTGCTCTATTTCCTCTAGAGTAAGCCTTGGCGTGACATCATCATATCAATTTTCTTTATAATAATGGCTTTTTATTTTTCTAAGTTGCTAACTTTGATGACCAGATCATGATTTTGTTGACAAGTGGATGATAGTAAGTTTTCAAGAGTTTTTTCTCATCCTCCAAGCTTTCAATGTAAAGATTCAGGCCCTCCTTTATCTGATGGCATTCAGTGCTCTGAAAAGACTTGTCTATCTTGGCTTCAGCTCCTCTGTGATAGTATTACATCGTTTCTTAGATTCATTGAGGCGATGGAGATTTGGTTAATTTCTAATCAACTAAGTAATTTTCTTCTCAAATCACTATTAAATATGGTGAATCACTCAGCAATGGAATGAGTAGGCACCTGAGTTGCAGATGACATCAGATCCTGATAAAATGGGCTACTTTAGAAATAATATTTTGAGATACTTATTGAGTCCTTGAGGTCTGATGGTCCTTTAGGTCATTAATTCATTTTAAAGACGCGCTCAAATTGGGATTTGAGGAGCTTGATATGTTCTTAATTGCTGCAACAGCTAGTAAAATCATGGGACGCTATTTCAGCATGAGCTTTAGCATTTTGAAATTGTTGACCTTAGGCAAAATCTTCATGTAAAATCCAGGCCTTTTTATCAGATCCTGCAATATACTTTTGTAAGTGTTATATAATTTTCAGTACATACATAATGACTTCAGAATCTATGGTACGCATTTGGTTATAAAGTTGATTGATTTAGGAACAATTCACTTTGATTAGTCAGCGGATGTTCTCTATACTTTGAGATGCTAAATAATAACTGTTTTTGGGCCTTCCATAAGGTCCCTTGGGGTAATAATATGATGAAGAAGTTCCTCAATATGGACTCCTATTAGGTGCACTATGTAATAAAGCACTGGGTGTAAAATCACATTATATATCAGGATAGATTTGCACTTGATCCTTAGCTCTCAGGGAGAGCACTGGATTCATATAGATTTGTTAGAGCCCTTTCCACAGAGAATGTCCTTTTTGTGGCTGGCTCATACCCTGGGTTTATGACTCCACAAGATATGTCTCCAACTTTTTTGTTAGAATTCCAGTATAGACGTCAAGATTTGGGAAACTGCGTTGAACTTTCTTGTACTCAGAAAATGTGATGATGGGTGGAATTCCCATTTGGTCATCTACTATGCCATTTCTGTTGTGCACTCAACAGTTTACACTATCAATCAGATTGTCTTCTATGGTGCGTTCAATTAGATGCAAAATTGTTAAGCTAAAGCTGATCCCCTGTATTGAGCATCAGCTTGTAGGGCTTCTTCTTGTTGTGACTCAATGGTGATGTACAAAGAAGCCCAACAGTACATACTTGAAGCAGTTTAAGATTAACAACAAGTATTTTATTTAGCAGTATGGGTGCCAAGTCACGCTTGATCCTTTCAGATAGATATGTATCTTATGTCAATATCAGCAAAAGGACTCATTTAAAATAAGTACCAAAAATGGAAATATTAATAACGGTGTCTTCTTATTTTAAGTGTATAAAAAGCGGTTTTTATATGTTGCATATGAAAATACAAGTTAATAAGAATATTTTCTTATATTAATGTAATGTAAAAGCCTCTTGTAAGCTCTTAGTCAGGTGATGCATCTAGATTGAAATAATGCCTTTGTAGCCATTTTAATTGTTTAATATTTAAATTGAGCAAAATCATATGGGACATAGTAGCATTTAGGTCTTTTGTTGAGCTGATCCTTGATTATTAACTTTTGTGGATACATCTTGATTTATGGCCTTAAACGTCACATGATAGTTAAACCACATGAAATCTGTAGGACTTAGTCATACTCTCTGAAATTCTAGAGCCTTTGAGGCTGTTTAATTATTAGTTAAACAGGTTTATAGCAGAATCTCTTAGGAACTGAGTTCCCTAAGGCAATTTTCAATGGATTTTTTTCATTGAGGCTGTTCTGTTTGATTTTGATAGGCAAAACCTCTGTATAAAAAGACAAAATGATTTCTAGTAAAAATACTAGGAAATGTTAGGTATTTGTATTAGTCAAATCTTGGAGAGATATATATACCTTTGAGATACTTGAGTTCGCCTAGGATTTGTTTGGATTTATAGTTGAGATCAAGTAGGGTAAGGAGACCTCTTTGACAGTGAGGCATAAGGCACAAGCTCTCTTTGTAACAACTGTTTTTGCCAGGGAGGCCAATTCCAGGGGACCATCAAATGGCAGAAATTTTTACCAGCTGGCTCAGTGCCTTTAATAGTAAAATCAGCGTATTCTTCTGGGGTTTGAGTTCATTTTACCCTTTTTGGTTTCATTATTCATTTCAGTCTTAATGCTTGCTGAATTGGTGGAGCTCCTATGACCAAGTTGTGATTCAGGTCATTTTTTACGCTCATTCCGTTTGATTCTCATAATTATTGGCAATGCCCCATCAAGATCTTGATAAAGAGGGATATAATTTTGGAGGAACTTAGCATGTACCTGATTTACAACGGCACCAAACTTCACTGATGCAATTGAATATTAAGGACACTGATTGATATCACCCAGTATGGACATGTCCGCAGAATGATTTTTATGATCTCTTCCTCCAGGCTGGTAATAAAATAAGACGAGGTCCCCTAAAAGGTCAAACTGGACAGGCTGACAGGCATTACGTTGATCAGCTTCCCATTGACAAATAGTACCCATGGATCTAGCAGCTAACACTTGTAACCTAAATAGTTCGTCAGCAAATCTATACATGACTAGATCAGTGGCTTTGGGCATGGAAGTTTTGAGTATAGACTTCATAGTAGGGGGAAATATTGGTTTTTAGCCATAAAAGGCTTATAAAGGTAACATATGAATGATTTGATGATAGCTAACAAAATATGCTAATAAGGCCGCTGATAATTTTTAATTCCATTTTGAAAGTCAGTGGAAGCCATCTTGCAAAGAATGGCAACAAAAAACTGTTCGCTCTCTCAACAGCTCAGTTGATAGCTAGATGATATAGGGTCATGAAAGGATAATAAGTGTCCATGAGAGAGTTAAGATTAAATACTTCACTATAAATTTAGTACCAATGTCATATAGCTGCACCTTGGGACTGCTGTGGTGACTGAAGACCTGCTTCATAAAGAAAATGCAGTCTCTTTAGAAGTTTGGGAGGCAAATGAGAAAGCCTCAACCCAATTTGTAAAATGATTAACAGCAAGAATGATAAAACGGTGACCATATATCGCCATAGGCAGGGGTCCAATAATGTCAATGCTAACCATGGCAAAATGGGACATGGGACCCAAGACATAATTTTGATATAGAGGATTGAGCAGTGATTTTCACGGATGAAACATGAGTCAATGACATCCTAGACGGTTTTAATAATTCCTTCCCAGTAGCAGTGGTCTCCCAGCCATTGATAGGTTTTCTTCACTGTGCCATGCCCCATGGCAACATGAGCCCCAGAGAATATTTTGTCCAATCAGAGGATTTATTTTGTGGTAGCTAAGATGCCCTAACTTGTCTATATAACAATCCATTTTTGACTCAAGTCTGAGCAGCCTTCTTCTTTAAGCACTGTTGTGTCATCAATTTTTTGACTCCACTCTTCCAGTTTCATAAATGATATCATAAATCCAGTCCTCATTGGAAGCATATAGGTCCAGGATAGGCAAAATTGGGACAACCTGTCAGCATTTTGGTGTATCATCCCTGAACAGTGGACTAAGAGAAGTCATTATTATGGAGCTTAAGGGCCCATCAGGACAATGTCCATCTGGGTCTTTCATCTGTTGTAACCACCGTAGTGAGGCATGGTCTGTCACTACAGTGAAATGATTCCCATACAGAAAATGATGGAAATGTTTGATAGCCAACAACATGGCTAAACAATCTGTCATGAAATTGACCTTGAGCTCCGCTAGTGTGCCAGGACAACCAGTATGAAGACTGGTGGCCCTTTGATGTTTTGCCTTCATTGGTATACCAACCCCTATACTATCTACTTATACCTCACTGGGTATTAGCCACAGAGAAGTAAAACTAAGATAAAGAGGAGGTATGGGTGCTGGAAGCACAGGCCACTCCAGGCATGATCACCTGCACCTCTTGGGGATCCCTAACCTATCTTTTTCTACCACACAAGGTATTAACCACTATAAAGTAAAAGTAAGAATGGTGCAAGGGTGATGTTTATTGGGAGGGAATGAATGACTATTTATACTACTTTCAGAGCTACTGCACCCTAGTGCTCTTTGGCCAATCAACTTTTGGAAAACTCATTTACCTCTTGATTCCAAACCTCTATCAGATTATAAACCTTTATTCATTCATCCTCATAGTGATTCCCTACATATCTGCTCATCTGATCACCGAATATTAAATAGATCAATCCATCCTCAGCATATGTTGCTGGTTGATCATATATAGATTTATAATAAAATAGAACTTCAGATATCCTCGGCATGAGTTGCCGGTGCTCTGAATTAGTTGCAATTCCTAAATAATTGATAATGAATACATCGACTTTCCACCAAAAAATCACACAATCATTTCTTATGGCAGCATGCACAAGGATAAGATTTCGCAGACTCAAGCTTTAATTAGCAAAATCATTGTTAGATGCTGGTAACCAAATATTGCAGCTTTCCACCGGAATTTCCCACAATCACAATTTTGTAGCAGTGCCAAACTGGGATTCCACTGAATCTAAAACGATTATTATTTTTTATAACATTAATTAATATCAAACTAGGCGATTAGCTGGCAATTACACCTGACTAACTGAAACCCCTAATTCAGTACTATTGGAAGGATTCATTTGGTTAGAATCCTTACACACTGACATTTAATTACACTGTAATTTCACTCTGCTCAGGTTAACGTCTTACTAAAATAAGATATGGGATGATCAACTTGGATTTCATCCATGGTGGTCCATAATTGCCCCACAACCACATCTCTAGAATCAGTAAATAAAATGAAGATTTATTGAACTCGGGATATACTAGAATAGGGGCCATAGTCAAAGCTTTTCTTAGGACATCAAAGGACTGCTGGGAGTCCCTCCATTGGAAAGGAACCTCTTTATGAAAATGTAGGTTAGTGGCCAGCAAACTCAGCGAAGTGTGATATAAATTGTTGGTATTACCAATCCATGCTGAGAAAAACATGAATGTACGCAAGTTGCTGGGTTACAACATCTTCTCAATAGACGTCACCTTGTCAAGAAAGGGCGAAGTTTCCTCGCAAATGACCTCATGACCAAGGAATCTAATCTTTGTCTTATAGAAATGATATTTAAATGGATTAATTTCAATGCAGCATGTTTTAGCTATCTTAATACTTCCTTCAAATGGGCTAAGTGCTGGTCAAAAGTGCGCAGAAATACAGTTACATCGTCCAGGTAGACCAGCATGCACAACATCTTCAGGTCTCCCAACAGGAAGTCCATGACCCGATGGTAAGTGACTGTGGCGTTGCACAGCCCCTGAGGCATGCAAGTGGGTTTAATAGCCCTTCATTCAATATAAGCGCACAAATATCTTGGACATCTGATGCAAACTCTATTTACCAGTATTTTTTGGAAAGATCCAATGCTGAGAATAATTGAGATCAAGCAAAGTGGCATAAGGAATCGTCAATCCTAGGTAACAGGTATTCATCTTTCCGAGTAATGGCATTCAGATGGTGACAAACCATTATTACATGGTGACCTCCATTCTTCTTCTGCACAAGCAAAAACGGCAAGGCCCAGGGACTCTGGGATGGTTTTAGCAGCTCAGCATCTATAGTTGTTTTAATTCTTTCAAGACCTGGGCTTTCAAAACTTTAGACTTCTGATAGGGATGGACATGAATCGGAGGGGCATTGACAATCAGCACTTGAATATGCGTCTCCTTTAACATCACAAAATCCTATGAGACAGTGGAGAATTTAATGGCATATTCTTCAATTAGGGCATCAGCCTGTTATTGTTGTTTACAAGTGAGAGTGTCACAGATTTACACTTTGACTCGGGCTATCATAACATTCTCATTTATACTTAAGTCCTGAAGGTCTCCAAATCCTCAAATGGACTCATCTGGTTAATGACAATACCTGTACATATATGACACTATGTTCTGAGTTATCTGCATCAGCTGATCGAAAAAGTTGGCCATTTTGACAGTCAATGGGACCCAGTACGCGGGATCTAGCACTCCAGGATAGATAAGGGATTCTTTGATAACCGGATTACTCTCTCCTTTAATTTCCAATAAGTGGTCCTGTGGCATGGTAATTTGAAGACCAGTCTCCACTAGGAACTGCGATTTAGGTATTAGACCATGCATCTAGGCTCATACATAGGCATTCCTTCAACAGCCTCTATATGGAGGGGGCAGTTTTGTTTTTAGTTAAAACCTGAAACTCTAGACATTCAATGTGTTTTGTTTTTAGTAAGCAACATCAGGGTTTCCTCTTACCTTTCTCCCTAGGAGCGTATTTCACACACAGAGAAATGAAGTACCTTAAATTAATAAAGTACAAACCTTGTGGCTTATTAGAGTATCAAATTCAACTAGGAACTGGGTGCCAATAAGAAAGTCATAACCTTCATTTTTCAACACAATGGCCGGAGCCAAAACAACCAGAGAGCCATATCGAAGAGGCAATAAGGAATAGGCTCCCAGGGAGCTGGTACGATGAGGTCCCACCTTTTCGTAAGCTAGAGATTGTTTCTGGTCCGGCACAACCTTTTTCAACTTGAAAAGTTGAGAGAAATTGTTGTTGATGGGTGAGCCAGGTTTGATGAAGGCAGATCTTACCTAATGGACAGTGACTATAATCAAGTAACTTCAGTGCCAAAATGGGTATTTATTATATGGGGTTTCAGTGGGAGTGGTCCAGAAAAGGCAGAGTAAGAGGAAGTTATGTCATTATTCCTAATCATAGAGTTTAAAAAACAACATTAAATCAGGTTTCTCCAGAACATAACACTCAGCGCGTGGAGCAGCAGAAGGTTAAGGTTGAGGCGTTGTGTCATCAGCAGAGGTTGCCTCGCTCCCTAAGATGAAGCCGCTTTTCCTACATTGGTGGCTTGCTTCTTCCAACGGAACTTCATATGGGGCTGATGAAACTGCAATACAAGAATGGGTTGCAACATGTTTTTTATCTCTGAAAGCACGCAAGGCATGGATATTAAGTCAATTCTCCTTATTCAGAACCTGACGTATGTCTGGCTTGGCAATTGCACCATTGACTTATTTATTGTTTAGGATTGATTTAAACATCTTATTGGAGTCCCTAAAATAGAGTTTAAGAAGCTACTATGTTGGATAGTGGAGAAAAACAGCTGAGATGGCATCATCCAATGTACCCAGTCACAAGAAACCAACGCTTGGCTTTGTTGGGATTCCTGACAGAATATTTGATCTTATGTGTCAGCAGAGGGGAATTGAACCCAATCTGCTGAAAAAATTTAAACCGGTTACAAGGATAATTCCTGACAAATATAGGGCTTTTGATAACAGGGATATTCACCACCGAAATTCAAGGGCTTTTGATAATGAGGATAAACCCCAACTTAGGCGATTGAATATTGTCAGATTCTAGTGGATGAACCAAAAATAAACTCTTTGATAACCAACAGATTGGAACAATTATCCTCCCAAAGCTCAAGCTAAACTCTAATTCTCAACTTAAAGCCTAATGCAATTACACGGCTTGGGCCAATTATCTCAACATCAATTTGATCAATTAATTTATCAAAAGCTCAGGCCATATACACTCGCAGATTCAGGCTGATTATTGCTGCACCCAAAATTAGCAATTGGTCCCGAATATTGGGAACAATATCAGACTTCAGCATAAGAACTTCTTTGGGATTGACCCAAAGATAACATCTAAAAGTCCCATGGACAAGTAGATAAGCATAAGTAATCAAAATTCATCCTAGGGCGAAATTGTATATCAATCCTCGTAATAGGTGCAATAACACTTGCACATGGACTGTCCAAATGGGAGTACTTAGTGCTATTGAGTGAGAGGCCTGCCAATATCTAGATTAAGGGTGCATCATTTACTGCAACTGATGCCAAATTTCATAGAAGATGTATTTTGTCATAAGTATGATGAAACTCAAATTGAGAGAATCCTAGGACAATTTTACACGTTCTTATGGTGATTTTTGTCCCTGAATTTTCCTTTTTTGAGAGTGTTTTGCCACCAATAAACCTAGCAATAGATTATAATTGTAACAGTTCAAGGGAAAAATTGAGGTGAAAAGAATCTGTTGAAATTGCATGCTTATATGGCCAGGAGATGCCCTAGAGGTATAATTAACGGCGCCTGGCCTAATAGATATTTATCATATAATATCATATAATAAAAGATATATTTTATTTTATCTCTTTCCTGTTTTTATCAAAACTCTTTATTTGTTAAGGTTTTGACAAGCTGGAAGTACCAAATCTTCAGCTTGTACCTATACTTGCCTTGGAAGAAGTTCATGATTATGAAGGGAAAATTAAGCCCCAAATTAACCAGAAGAGTTGTAGCTATTTATTTACACTTAGTAATTTTCCAACTGGTGAAAATACCACAAGCCATGGGCAATATGAGGATCATTGGTCTGAACTTTGTCCCAATTAAGCATGCAGGATTACACTTTATAAAGCGAGTGATCCTCAGAATTTGACAACTGGTGCTCACTCAAAATTGGCTATACTCTCTGATATGGATTCACATAACCAGTTCCTGGAAGATTTGACCTGACAGAAAGTGACAACTGGATGAAAACTAGTACAAGGAAAGTTTGGATTATTTTAATACCAGCCACCAAAACTCTGATGCGGGTACCTCTTACTCCCTGGATCTATTCACTGGGGGAACTCATGCAGATACAACAAGCCCAATTGATCTTACATCTGCAAGCGTAAAAGCTATTCTGGAAACTCTATATAAGGGTTTTAGTATTGGTACTTCACGAATCAATTACTCCTTCAGCCTGCTCTACTTTAAGGATCAGGAGCTCAAGATGGAGATATACATGAAGTACCACGACGCAACCATGGCATCTATTGCCAAACATCTTAAAGATAATCAAGCAACTAACAAGATCCAGTTTAACTTTGTAACCCTCAATTAAGCATACCCAGTAAATCATTTTTAGACAAAATCTGGAAATCACAGAAATCTACCGTGTGCAAGGGGAAGGACAATATCCCTGAAATGCTCTACTGGACAAATCAATATCCAGTTTTACTGAAGTCTGAAAAGCAAATGTGAATTATATGGGACTTTCCAATGAAGCTCATGTGATTAAACATACTTGAGGTGCTATTATATGAAGTATCCCGAAAAAGCTGAATAAGTTCTTGCTCACCATGGGATATTGCATGAATGGGTACAAAAAATGAATACCGTTGTCAAAAACTGGAAACTCATTCTGATTTCCTATTATCTCAATCAGAACGACTCACCATAAATGCCACTTCAAGCCAATGAAATCACCTGGAGTTAAATGCAAAGCATGATGATTTTGAGAATTATGTTTGGTCCATGTTAGATATTGTGAACAAAAGTATTAAAGACATGGCAGCAAAACCAGCTGTCTCAAATAGGGATGAGGATGATGCCTTGATCAAAGAGGAACTTAAAATTTTATGGTTGTTTTGAGATTGCAGGCTAGAAATACTGAGATTACTCAGGAGAATTGAGAACTCAGAATGCATTTATATACTGCAAATTCCTGAGTAGACAATATATCTAAAACATTAAAAGCAATCAAGTTTTATTTAAAAGAGGAGTATGACAACCTTAAAAAAATTTAAATCCTTAATAACGCAATACTTCCAGTGCTCACCCAGCTTCAAGAAAAGAGGAATAGGAAAAAGCTCTGCTCATTTGGCCAAAAAACAGTTTGGAAAAACAACCAAGGGCTGAATTTAAGCATCATAATCCAGTAGTTCGAAGAAATATCATGAAATTGAATCTTTGGAAAACAACACCAATGCGGAAACGGATTTTTCAAACATCCATCCTATGTCTAGAGTTCTGGCATAAATCCTGAATCCAGATACTCCCAAATGGGTAAGAGGTCTGATTCTAAATGATGATACACCAAGACATCTAAGATGAAGTACAAACCCTATGCCTGAAACAGGGAGAGATGATCTTAAACATTGAATTTACCAAAGTTTGATAAGGATTGGAACGTCTAATCCTTTTCCTCAAGCTATTTGAAAAAGCAATGAGGGGAGCATCAACCCAGCAAAAGGATCAGCACTGATTAACTCACTCAATGCCCATATCTGTGACCTCATTATGCCCTATTTGGGCGACAATTGGTCCTATATGGATGTCAAAATTGCGGTGACAAAACAGTAGGAAGGCCTGAGAAATTAGAAGCCTGAAGAAGAGAGCTTCTTAATCTTGAATTTATGATGAATGAGACTATTAAGGACTTTGCTGACAGATTTTTCCATGAGGCACAAGTCTTGCTTGGGTGCAATGCAATAGATAAGTTTGACGCTATGATTGCAATGGAACACGCAGTTATGCCATTCTGTGAACTGCACAATGTCATGATACCTGCATTCAATTGAAGCTTGGAAATCCAAGAGCTTACCAATTACTTGAGAAGCAGTTCCTGTAATTTTGATACCCCTAACAGGCCTAAGGATCAACAAAAATCCTGACTTCGGGCCCAAAAAGCAACACTATGTCTGAACAGGGGAAAAATTTCTGAACTATAGACAAAAGGTTCGAGCAAAAGCAGCAAACAGGCCCGATTACATGCTACAACTGTGGTCAAAAGGGGCATTTTGCTATACAATGCTACAGATGGTCCAACAAAAAACCTGGGGTCAACGTTGCTCTAGAAATCAACAGTGACAGTGAGGTGGGGAAAGAGAAGGTGGAGTAGAGGCAAAATTCTCTAACTTCACCAAAGTTCAAACCATTCCACCTGAACCTGGAAAGCTCTTTAGGGCTGAAGATGTTGCCGAAGATAACCTTCACCATATCGTTGCTAATGTTGTCATGATGGTCACTACTTGGGCCACAGCAAAAGCAACTAAACCCTTTAAAAGTACCAAAGAAGCCCAAGTGGAGGTATCAAAACCTTACGCAAACAGATTATTGATCAGGTTTTAGACCTCCAACCTGGAGTTCAACTGATCTACCTTTGCTTAACAACGTACAGGTAGTTATTCCCATCAAGACCTTAGCAAATGACCTCCCAGATATTTTCTCAAGTCTAAAGTCACACCTGGAATTGAGTAGCAGTCACAGTATTCACTCAATAAATACCTCTGAAAACTACTCCAAATGTACTTATGTGGATATAGACGTAAACAAGGTGAAAGTTTAGGCCATCATCAATATTAGTAGTTTTATCAATATAGCCAGCGCAAAGTTGATTAAAAACTGAAAATTGTGCCCAATGTTTCCCACTGTCAGAAATATGGTACAGCTGGAGCGCATACAACTAAAACGCTGGGCACATACAGAAACCTTACTCCCAGATTTGGATCTATTGTAGTAACAGCACCTGCTATAGTATTACAAAATACAATTTATGATATACTAATTAGGACTGATTTCCTAAGGAGATATGGAGTTGTTACCAATTTATAAGGGCGATACTCTCATCATTCTAAGCCAGACTATTCCGCTCTACTATAACTGGGATAGGGAAGTTAGTAAAAGAAAGGCAGCCAATCCATAAATCTGGCCTACAAAAGTGGAGTAGTACTGATTGAGTATGTCAAAGCGTGGTCAAAGATAAAAGCACTACCCCTTAGATTAATAAGTCAAAGAGCATCTCATTTCAGTCAAATTAGCACATTACTATACCATTTGGGGATCAAGTAATCGTCCTGACAGGACTAACAATTAATATCCTGAAAGGACTTAATGGAGAAGTACATCAACCATGGTCTAAATCTCGATTTGAGCCAAATATTGCCCCTGGTATTATCACTTCTTGCCATGAAGAAATACACGTCTTGTGTGCAAACCTGCAAAATCAGCCCATCTTAATCAAGAGAAAACCAACAATCGCATTTCTGCATCTGATTCCTACCTCAGAAATTCACTCATTCCATGAGTTTATAACTTTTGTCAATTTAGGGCTCCCCAATAAGAATCTACTCAGCATAAATAATGTCATCCCTATGACCGATTTTAGCAATCTGACCAACTCTTAGAAAAGCCTAGCTCAGGAGTTATTCTCTAAGATATCAGGAGATATTTGCAATAGATGATTTCAATTTGGGATGTGCTAAGGGTGTCTCCATAATACAACACTGTAGATCATAAACCAATTCAATTACGTCCAATTAAATGCTTATAATTATCAGAAGAAGCTGTATCAAAGGTGATTAAGGAACTCCTCAATCGTGAAAAATAGTGCCTTCAAAAAGCCCTGGGCGGCACTAATTTTATTAGTGAGGAAAAAGTATGAAAGCAACCAAGTAGTTATTGATTATTGGAAGTTAAACAACATCACAAGGAAGGACTCACCCTCTGCCATGAATGGATGATGCCTTGGTTAGGTTAGGGGGCGCGAAGTTCTTCTTGACAATGAACCTTATCAGCAGATATTGGCAAATAGATCTATCCAAAGAGAAGTACGAGAAATGTGCAATTATAACCCATGAGGGCCTATTACAGCCGATGAGAATGCTTCAAGGGCTCTACAATGCCCCAGCTACTTTCTAGAGGGCTATGGACACATATCTGGGAGATTTGAATTTTTCATGTTTACTAGTGTACCTTAATGATATCATATGTTTTTCAGCCGCACATTTGACAACCACTGGAACACTTAGAGGAGGTATCAGAAGGCTAGCAGCTGCAAACTTCAAAAATTAAGCCCAGAAAGTGCCTGGTCTTCAAAGACCAACTAAATACCTTAGATTGGTAATTGACAAAGTGGTTCTTCGCCCCAAACCCTCTAAGCTGGATGCCATCCATAAAATGAAATAGCCTGAATCCAAGCGCGATATCCAAGTATTCTTAGGTATGATCAGGTACTATTTCCAAATTATCACCAATTTTGCAAAACTCGAGGAGTTTCTTTTCTATCTACTTAAAGTAAAGTCCCATTCAACTGGACTCCTGCTTGTCAAAATGCATTTAGCCAACTATGACTAGCCCTATTGGACGTTCCTATTTTTTATACCTAGTCTTTAATTATGAATTTATACTCCAAACTGATGCATCTCTAACAGCAGTGGGGTCGTGTTATCCCAAGTTGGGGAAGATGGTGAAGAACATCCAGTTGCCTTCGCTAGTCAGACCTTAAATGTTCATTAGAGGAATTACACGGTGATGGAATGAGAATGCTTAGCCATCATATATGCTTGCAAGCAATTTCAGGTCTACCTCCATGGAACTCATTTTAAAGTTGTTACTGATCATGCTCCCTAATATGGTTGAACAACTTAAGAGAACCTGAGGGCCGATTAGTCCACTGGGCATTAAATTTCCAAGCTTATGACTACACAATTGATCATTGAGATGGGGCAAAACATCAATACGCTGATTGCCTATCCCAACTACCTACTATTGCAACACTTAGTCAGGCTAACAATGATTTGTTTAATAAAATAATCTGTGGAGAGTACCAAGATGAGCCTGAATATAACTAAAAACTCTTATTGGATTTATGAATAAATAAAACTATTAAAAAATGGGATGCTTTACAAGATCGTTGAGGGAAAGAAGTATATTTCTTAGACCCTCATCCCGAAGAGACCTAATAATGGTGGCTCATAAGGCTATAGGGCATGGCAGATTCAAAAAACGAAAGAGCATCTGAAGCAATTTTAATATTGGGAGTCAATGTATTTTGACATTTAAGAAACGCTAGAATACTGTGAAGAGTACTAAGGTGAAAAACCGTTCTGAAAAAGCACATCTTATCAGCTTGTTCGGCCCAAGTTTGCTTGGCACACTGTATCCATCAACGTTATCAACCCACTTCCAACAAGCAATATGAAGGCCAAGTACATTATTGTAGCTGTCGATCACTTGACCAAATAGGTCAAGGCCAAGGCTATTTGGGAAGCAGGAGCGGTAACTACAGCCAAGTTTATCCTTGAGAACATCATCCACAAGCATGGATGTCCTCAGGTTATTCTGATCGATATTGGAACAAAGTTTACTACCAATGTCCTTACCAAGCACAACCAATTCTTGAGAGTACAATATGTGCTTTCTGCTCTTTATAAATCTCTTAACTAATGGTAAAGTTAAGCATGCAAACAGGACGTTGGTGAACATTATCAGGAAATCAACTTCGGCCAAACCATCTGAATGGAGTACTTATCTAAGTTTGGCAGTATTTGCCTACAATATCTCCTAACCTCTGTCAAACAGGCATCCCCTTTTTAAGTATTATATGGAAGATATCCAGTCCTACCAACGCTACTATATTCGGCCCTAAAATATCATGGCAAAAACATGTATCCTCAATACATTAAAAGCTTGCAGATACTTTAATTAAACTACAAGCTCAAGAATTTGACAACAGTTTTCCAGGAAAAAGGCCCAACACCAAAAAGGACTTAGAGAATTGCTATAAATTGACTGAACATAAAGTTAACGACGAAGTTTTATTTTGCAACACCCATGGATTGGGCTGATTGCAAAAGTTAGATTGCGTTTGGGTAAGGTCATTCAAAATAAGTGAAAAGACATCTCAGTTCATATACATAATCAAGTATACATGACTGGCCATATATACAACTGAGTTCATGCAAAATTCCTAAGAAGGTTCAATAAATGGGCTGATTAAGAAAAGAAACCAAACAAACAACAAACAAACATATATATTTAATAATAGTTTTATTTTAATTTATACTTTAGTTTGCACATGAGGATGGCAAGAGGATCCAAGTTTAGATTTATCAGAAATTTGGGTCAAAATTAAAAAATTAAGAAGATCAATGAGCTAATTGGGAATCTTAGGGCATAGGTTTGAGTAAAGTGGGAGAAATGTCAGATTCTGGTGGTTGACCCAAAGATAAACCATTTGACAACCAACATATTAGGCTGATTATCCTCATAATGCTCAAGCTAAAACACTAATTCTCAACTTAAAGTCTATTGTAATTACACATATTAAACTGACTATCTCAACACGAATTCAATTAATTAATTTATCAAAAGCTCAGGCAAATTCAATTGCAGATTCAGGCCAATTATTGCTGAACCAAAACTCAGCAATTGGTCCCAACTATTGGGAACAATATCAAAAAGCACCATAAAAAATTGTTTGGGATTGACATGAAATATCATCTAAAAGTCACATGGATAAATTGACAATTGTATGTAATCAATTTCTCACCCTAGGGCGAAATTTGTATATCAATCCTCGTAATAAGTGCAATAGCACTTGCACATGGACTGTTCAAATGGGAGTACCTAATGATATTGAGAGAGAAGCCTGCCAACATCTAGATCAAGGGTGCATCATTTACTGCAACTAGTGCCAAAATTTCACAGAAGATGTATTTCATCAGCAGTATGATGAAACTCAAATTGAGAGAATCCTAGGACAATTTTACACGTTCTTATGGTGATTTTTGTCCCTGAAATCCTCCTTTTTTGGGATTATTTTGCCACCAATAAACCTAGCAATAGATCATAATTGTAACAGTTTAAGGGCCAAATTGAGGTGGAAAATAATCTGGTGATATTGCATGCTTTAATGTGGCCAGGAGTTGCCTTAGAGGAATAGATACGGCGCCTGGCCTAATGAATAATTATCATATAATATCATCTAATAAAAGATATTTTTATCCCTTTCCTAGTTTTTATTAAAGCTCTTTATTTGTCGAAGTTTTGACAAGCTGGAAGTACCAAATCCATAGCTTGTAACTATACTTTCCTTGGAATATTTTCCTGACTATGAAGGGTAAATTAAGCTAAAATTAACCAGAAGAGTTAGAGCTATTTATTTACACCTAGTAATTTTCCAACTGGTGAAAATACCACAAGCCATTGGAAATATTGAGGATCATTGGTCTGTACTTCATCCCAATTAAGCGTGCAGGATTATACTTATCAAGCGAGCAATCTTCAGAATTTGACAGTTATTACGTACCAAAATCCTCTATTTTTGATGTTCAAACCCAATCTATATGGCAAACAAATTTCATCTGACAAAAATGAACTACCTGCCGCAGAATCCCCAGTCAGTGAATGAGTTTAGATATTAGCATGTAACGCTTGAAAGTTTACTGAGAAAACTGCATAATCTCCCACTTAATCATGTTCTATGAAAATAAACTTGAAACTCTTTTTGCCATTTTAAGCTCATTGCCCTACCTCTACTATTTGGGATGAAATATATTTAGGATTACCACTCAAGGAACTTTATCCTGAGTGAAGGCTTTCCAGCTAAGGAAAGAAAAAAACATATTTATAACACTCAGGAACTTCAGGTATCCTGGCTTTAAAAAGCAAAGGACAAGTGGTCTGAACACCTAATTCCCAACAAAACTGGTGCTCCCTGCCAGGTATACCCTGAGTTCCTGGTGCAACTATTATTAAAATGAGCAATAACAATTCGGTTTCAGATCCCCTCTCTGGATTAGGAACTCCTAAAACTCAGGGCGAATTTACCAACTGTGATACATAGTAAGGAGCAAAGAACTCTTGCCATTGGCAATGCTAGTCGAACTTTGAGATGCAACTACAGAGCTAAAAGGCAAAATTTGGCAGTTAACCGTGCTTGTTGCCACCAAATCATTCTTTTTTGTTGCCATGATTGGGTAGATTCAATAATTAAAGATATTTAAGACTTACAAGTCAGTTGGACGCTCTCCACCCTCATGAATCTTCCAGCAATAGCAGTTCCTCTTCAGGTGAAAATTCACCCCTAGTGTCAATTTACGTCATTTGACCGTTAATCCCCCAGTGGCACATTTGAAATCACAATCCAAGGGCAAGTACGTCCCAGCGAAGATAGTATCTTCTTTTTCTAGTTTGCTGAAAAAGTGCTATAGAAAATGCCACTGCCACCCAACGGCTCTAGCACCTAACTATCTGTCTTAGTTGCATCTCTCAAGACATTATGGTACCTCATCTAATGTATTGCCATACTTAATGATGTCAGGACTGCATTACTTTAGGAATTTGGGAGCGACCTAACTTTATTAAATTACAAACAGGCTTTTATAGACATAAGCTTTATTGAAGAGAAACTGTTATTGATTCCGCTCACCATTTTTATCTTGAGACAGAAAAGTTGGTCTCAGGAAAACGTCTTACTTTAAATGATGCTAAAACTGCTCATTTTCGCTTTTATATATATCTAATATTTCACTCTATCTTAAAGTGGTGAAGTCTAACTTGAAGTTTCTTCTCCATATCAAAAAAGCCATTTTAGAGATTCCAGCTGAACTACTCAACCCACTGGGCCCCCTCGTTTTATAAAATAATAAGCCTCAGCCCCAAGCGTTAGCAATTACACCCCCAAGTCACCTACCCTCAAATTATTCTTCACTTTTTGCAAAAGAACCAACCATACTTTAGATTTTTGTCACAACTTCCAACGTAGGCAGGCAAAAGAACAGTCAGTATAGGACAGGAGGCTCCCTATTCTGATGACAACCAAGTGCCTCAGGACCCTTGAACAAGCTCTAGTTTTATGCTCAGCACCTTATGATGCTTTGTGTTAGAGGCGCCTGTAGAATTCAACGTACCCTTTATTATTTAAGAAAAAAAGATCTTCAGAATTCTTGTTTTTTGGGCAGCTACCCAAGCACATTTTGAAAGCCAGTTCATCTATAAAAAGCCAAACGCTGGCAGGTAAAACCTTCAGATACAATGACCAGTCATGAGCTTACCTGAGTCAAAAATCCTCCACTTATATTGCTACAAATTCCCCAATGAAATATTACTAGCCATTAATTCTCAGTTCAGCCCTTTGGTTGTTCAAGTACAAGTAGTTATACGCTAGGTTAAAGTCTTGGCAATAATTGGCAGCAGCTCACCGGTTAACATTATAAACCCAAATTATCCAAAAATAAAAATGGCTTTGACTTGATTCACAAAGCTGAAGTTAAGACGGCTGGTAATCAGTCAACTAAGACGATAGGAGCATATTCTGATTTACCCCTTCAATTTGGGAAAAATTTAGTTACTGCCCCTGCCATTGCATTATATAAAGATACTTATGAGTTGCTTATTGAGGTCCAACTGATGCGGGAGCTTATCTGCATCATTAACCACAAGAAAAATACATGTCACTAATAGGGTATTGGATCCCATTAATACTAAACTCCCATCAAAAGCAAAGGAGCCCCAAAAAAGTACATTCCTCCTTGAATACCCATCCTCCATTTTCAAAGCCAAAAACCAAGTCATAGGAGGAAACTAAGCTACTCCTGGAGGCAGTGGATGCTGAAGATAGGATCCCTCTATATGCTCCACATCCTATCACAATACCATCTGGCTCACAAGTTGTTGTGGATATGTAATCCAGATTTTTATACCTTCTAATCAAATTTTGGAGTTAAGTGGACACCCAAACCCTTTAATCAAAGAAGCCTTGACCTGCATGGGGATTTTTGATCCTGACTACGGGAATTCTATTTATATCTTATCAGGGAATTTAACGAGGCAAATCCTCCAAGTCCCTCATTATGCCTCTATTGACCATGTAAAATTATGTCCCTTTAATAATATCACCAACGTGAGTTGTTTTTCTCTTTACAAGTTTATGGATTTGATCCCCTATCAACCATAGCTCTGGTTGACAGTAGAATTGGAGACAATCTCACTCATAACAAATGCCAGAACTTTGAAGACCTCATTGAGGAGTATGGAAATATTTTTTCTTGGGATTGAGTGACAAAAGAAAAATGTCATGAATAATATACCAAGCCTAGACCAAGGGTCACCTTCCATTTCTATCTTGGCCATAAAGGAAATCCTAAGTTGAGTAAGATCAAGTGGCCTTAGAGTTACAGCAACTGTTGAAGGCTAGGTTACTCAAACTTTTAAAAGCCTGTGGGCTTCCCCACTCTTATTAACTTAGAAAAAGAATGGTGAACACCGTGTTGTCATGGATTATTGCCGCCTCAACTTAATTACAAGAAAAGATAGCTAGCCCTTACCATGTATAGATGATTTCTAACGCTTAATGTCGGTTTCCCACTATTTTTAGCTATGGATCTCACCAGAGGTTACTGGCAAATTGATTTGTCACCAGACGATTTTAAAAAGTGTGCACACATTTCAAGTGAAAAATATTTGAGCCACCTCAGGTGCCGCAGGGGTTATTTAATGCCCCTGCTACCTTCAGACGTGCTATGGATAGACTTTTGGTGACTTGAAGCGTTTGTGTGTAACAATTTATCCTGATGTTTGTTATAATTTTTTTGGCAAATACTGTTAGAATATAATGCAAGGGTCATACAAATAATGCCCTCTGAACAACAGACGGACGATATTGGGATTGTCAGTCCTTTGAACACACTTGAAAATACACTAAAATTAGGAACAATTTCCCCAACGACACATTTATTTATTTAATAAACATAGCGGTTATCACTGTTCCACTCTCTTCTAAACTACTAACAACCACCTCTTTCAATTGCCCCATCTCACTTAAATATCAGCAACTTCTGATGATACCATTCTCTTAGCTTAGACTATTCTGTTCTGCCAATTCTCATTGGTTTTGGGATGGTATTCTAAAATTTTCTATCACCTTAGTTTGAGGCGATTTATATAATATTTGTTAAATGTTGTTATCACCTTATTGCCTTATTTGTAGGTAATCCAATAATAATAACTTTATGTCCCAATATCGCCTCATTTCAAGGCACTCAAATACTCGTAAATAATCATCCTAGTTGGTGTATTTTCGCTAATCCACCATAACTCTCCAGGGCTTATCATCCAGTCATATCAGAATTTCAACAATACCCCACTTTTGACTGGAGAATAAGTCTCCTATTGTTTATATGCTTGAAGGAACTTCATATACATAAATTAATGATTTTACCACTCACTGAAACATTGATGGTGTAGGCACTAGTGCCCATTTTCTTTATTAATTTGAATGGGTCAATACAATTGTAAGACAACTTGAGTTTCTACCTGAAATCGTGCTGGTCATGGAACAAAACCATCTCTCCTTATAAGAACTGAGCTAACCTGCTACGCCATATCAGATCAGTGGTCCTTTTTTATCTTTTTGTCCAAGCTAAAAGAGTACACTTTCATTTGTAACTCTACCTATGTGTTAGCTAAATTTGTCAAGTAATGATGTGGATCCATTCTGTCAGTAACTTGTACACATGAATAGAGCAATGACAGAAGATCAGGGTGTCATCTGTATAATAGTTGAAAGGGGCTCTTCCCTATGGCGTAATGATAGCTAATATTGTAAGCAAAGATGGCGGTAGACAGGAGGGGACTTCAATAAGAGGTCTATCGGTTACCAGCTTCTGGAAAATGGTCACTAATATCCCATTGACCCGTTTGACCATTCTGTTTGAGTCAGGGTAGTATTGGGTCGTCAGAACACCACAGATGCCTATTAGCTCGTTCAACTTTGGAAGTATGTGTGAGGTAAAGTTGGTTCCGTTTTATTAGTAAGAATGAACTGAGGGCAGCCATGTCACTGAGTAATACATTCCATTACGAACTTAGCCACTGTGACTGCCCCTAAATCTTGTATCACCCGCACTTCAACCCACCTGGTCAAGTGGTAGATAGCCACCAGAATGTTTTTGGACCAGTTAGCTCCCATTGGTAAAGGCTAACACCCTCCAGGGAAACTGTATGCCAGGTGTTGAGTAATTGACTGGACCTAATCGTTGAATATTTGATAGGGACATAATAATTTTAGCATGCTTAAACTTATTATGGATCATATCAGATATCAGCGATTATGGATCAGGTATATTCTAAGCTTATGCAAAGCTTAGGATCCGCGGCCTAGTGATTTCACTTAATAATATTTGACTATGATGACATGGGTTTGAGGGCTTTGTTGGGTATGTTGGACGTAAATTAAGTTTTGACTTAATGACTCAGGCATGTGGGCTTTGTTGGTCTATGTCAAAATTAGTTTTTAATGTTAATCAAGTTTTTGATCAAATTAATTACTAATTAGTGATTTGAATCGCCTTGGTATGTGCTGCCAATTGCTTGTGAAAGAGAATCAGTTCAGCTATATGCAGTAGCATCCAAAACGCCATCTTGAGAATGATGACATTGTTTACACTGACCCTGAGGCTGAGCAAGGTGCCCTGAGTCAAAGTATTTGTAGACCCTCAAATAAACATTTTATGTATTCCTTTGGCCAAAAGCCATTGAAAATGAGACGTCATGGGTAAGATGTGGTGAGCATAAAACCCTAAAATTACCTTCAAGTTGATGCTAATAAACAACATTCAACTATTACCACCAGTTATAGTTTAACATATAAGCTTTTTGTGTCTAAAAATTAACTTTGTATTAGTTGAGAATTTACATGGGATTAGTAGGATCTGGGCAGTGTGCCATCGTCCAAGTAATGAAAGGAGAATACAACTTTGAAGTGCTATTACTAAGGAGTTACATATTGAACTATAGTCACCATCTGGTCTATTGTCCCATAAAATAGACGCTCAAAACTCCACCATACCACAAAAGAAGATCCAGCCATTGGAATAAGACCAAAATTCAACAAGTGGCGCTCATGGCTGGGAATGCAGATGGTGACCATGCCGAGCAGGGGAGCAATCCCAATCAATTATTCAGAACCATTACCAGGCCCAATGGGAATACTGAAATGACTGTGTCCCAGATTAATTGGGAGGATGTACCCATTATTACTGACCGTGATGAACCCATTTCACCTGAAGAGCTGGAACATCTTGAACAGCAGTTGTTAAGAGGGTATTAAATAGGACAAGGGCCCACAGACAATAGTAGCAATCCTTTTTATCGCCAATGACAGCAAGATGTGTTGTGGATGAGATATCTAGCTCATCATCGATTAAGTGTAGCTCATATCCTAAACAATTTAATTTTATAGAAAATATCGCCCAATACTTAATTAGTTTTGTACATCCCACCTCTAGAAATTCTCAGATGACAATTGCCCGCCATCATGCAGCCACCAAAGAGCTTGTGAGCTTCTCTTGTAACTCCAGCAAGGCGGGCCAAATTTTAAATGAGCGATTGGAAGCCAACTTCGCTGAGGTCCATTCTAGTTTGGAGGCAAATTACTACTTAGCCACTTGGGCTAATGACCGGGTAGCAGAATTAGCACAAGAGCTAAATGACAGATTGCATCCCATCTTTGAAAATTTCTTAGAGGAAAGAGGAGTCACCGAATCTTGGGTTAGCAATATCACTCAGACTTCGATTATTGCTTTAGAGTTCATGAGGCTTAATCATGAAGCCCAAGAGGTGCGGTTAAACCATAACAATGAATTTTGTGGCCAGTATTGACGTTTGAGCGCCCAAATTTCGCAGATGAAAGATGAATACACTGGAAAAATCAATTACTGGCAAACACAACTTGAGGACCAACGGGTAAAAAATAAAAATAATCAAGACTCTATTGATCATCTTAATCTACAAATCAATAATATCAATGATGATATTAATGCTATTAATGAGTTGAACAATAATCTCCATGGAGAATTAAACCAGTGAAAAAAGGCAATAAAATAAAAGGACCAAGTGATTTCCACCTTGCAACTACAAGCTACTAGCTTGAATGAGGAAATTGCGAAATTAAAGTTAAAAAACAAAAATAGTGTCAATTGGGAAAATGAAATCAACAAGCAAATTCGAGCTCTGGATGACAGGCATTGTCATTGTGCTACAAACCACTTGCCCTAAATTCTTCTGAATATTATGAGGATAAAGCTTCAGAAATAGCTACTAAAACGGATGCTGGGCCACGTCAACAAATGCCTAGCAATATGATTGCTTTGGCCAACCCTAACACCTCAAACTGGGATATGATGCCTCAGCGCCCTAGTGCGACTGGCTCTAGTCAACAAGGAAGTAATCGTGATAACCAGGAATGGGAAAGCGATAATTATAAACAAGCAAACCTGCCTGCTTTTGACAAGAATAGAAGTTTTACCACATTTGTCAAATGCTTTGAAATGGCTATGTATGGGGCCAGCGACCATACCAAAGTAGCCACTATGATTAACTTCTTGGATGAGTGGAGCATTGAGTTGGTTATGCCTCACATTAACAAAAATACAACATATGCTGAAGTCAAGGAGGCTGTGCTTCACGAATTTGGAGGTTCAGAACAAATGTCAACCAGAGAACCTAAGTTAATGAACATTCGCTTTAAGAAATATGAAGAAATTGACAAAATTGTGGATCAATTCTATTGTAAAGCTCAATTTCTCCTAGACACATGGGCTATGGTTGATTTCGATGCTAAGATTGCACTATAACATGCAGTAAAACCTTACCCAAATTTATCAAACACTTTACTGCCTGCTTTCATGCAAAACCTTGCAACATCTGAATTGGTTGATTATTTGCACAGATTCTTAAAAAATTATGGCTCTCCTAATACTGGGTACAGATCAGGACCTACTGCCTCCACTGGAAAGCCCTTCTAACCAATAAGAAGATTGACAGTAATCCGCCTGAAAAAATGAACAAAACTCAAATACGAGAGCCCCACGGCCAGTGAGTGAAATTACTTTCTTTAATTGCAATCATAAAGGTCACTTTGCTTCCCAATGCCATCAGCGAAATGTCAATGTAGTCCTTCCCAATACTATGCAGGAGGAATGAAAAGAACAATCACAATAGATGCAGGACGCTCTATTGTTCCTAATACACCAGTCCCACCTGATCAACAAGAGAACGCTGGCCACGGGGCCTCATCTAACAATGAAAACGATGCTATTTTAGTATCAAACGAAATGTCTTTAAACATACATGCAGTAACTCGCTCCCGGAGTAAGGTTGTCATACCTGAAGCCTCTGAAGTACTCACTAAACCCTATGTGCAACAAATACTTGAGAATATTCCAGCTGAAGGGCTGAACAATGAAGCAGATACCTCAAGCCTGAAAGGGGTCAATATAGCAATGCCAATTGACACATTCATCAATGAATGTCCCGGTATTGGGAATACTCTGAAGCACACTCTTAACTCCCTGGATTCTTCCCATCTTCACTTAGTAAACTCTATTGATTCTTACTACTCTGAGTGCACTTATGTGGATATTCTGGTCAATAAGATCAGAGTTGTAGCTATTATTGATAGTGGAGCACCTGTAAGCATTGTTTCCACGAAGTTGGTTAAGAAATTGAAAATAGCTCTGGACATTGACCATCATCAAAATATGGGACCGCAGGCCTTAACATCACTAAGAGTGAAGAAGCTTACACCGCTTTGCCACCCTTTTTTGAGCTTTGGTAGTAGCCACACCTGATATAGTGCTTTCAAATGCCAATTATGACATATTAATTGGAACTAGTTTATTAAGGACCTATGGAATCTCATGCAATTTTAAAGAAAACCTCTTGACAATATTGGGCCAATCACTTCCAATTTATTACTCTCACAACAATATGAAGCCCACAAGCCATCGTAGAAATTTTATCAATATATCTTATGCCAATGGGGTAATACCAGTAGGATATTCAGTGGGGGAATCAGAGCTGCCTCATGCCAACTGCCATAAACGAAAATCGAGGAATACCTCTACATGTGATTAAGGATGTGACAATGGCTCCAGGCCATCAACTGGTTATGAGGACTGGGACCACACTGGATATTCCAGAAGGACTATATGGGGAGCTTGTATCCCCGTAGCGAAATTCTCAAATGGAACCTAGTGTGGCGCCTGGAATAATTATACTGGGGCACGGAGAGATTGATGTCTTACCAGCAGATTTGACAAGCCAAAATATTAAGGTCAAGAAATATCAAGTAATCGCTTTTATGCATCTGTTTCAAGGTACAAGTTAAAATCAGCTGTCAAATTTTATGACTTATCCAAGTTTGGCTTACCAACTGAATCCCCTGGGGCACATATGTAATATCATGAGAATCTTTTACCAGATTATCAGAACAACAGAAGGATGAAGCACTAGAGTTGTTTGGACGATACTCCGAAATTTTCACCAAAGATGACCAAGATTTAGGTTGTGCAAAAGGAGTACAGCATCTTGTTGATACCGGGGACCATATGCCTATTAGAATGAGGCAAATTTGGCGCCCCAGGGCTAGTGACAAAATAGTCAGTCAAGAGCTATACAAATCGTTGAAAAGTGAAATCATAGTGCCATCCAAAAGCCTGTGGGCCATCCCTGTTTTAATCGTAAAGAAAAAAAGACAGCAGCAATCAAGTTGTGATTGTTTATTGATGTCTTAATGCCATTACAAAAAAAAGATTCATATTCGTTGCCCAGAATTGATGATGCTCTGGACCGTCTGGGAGGGGCGAAGTACTTTACCACAATGGACCTCTTCTCAGGATATTGGCAAATTGAGCTGCCACCGGAGGAGCAGGAAAAGTGCGCGATGATTGCTGCTCAAGGGCTTTTTCAACTGACACGCATGCCACAGGGGCCGTGTAACGCTCTGTCAACCTTTCAGCGCGCAATGGACACAATTTTGGGGGACCTTAAATTGTCCTGTGTTCTGGTGTACCTGGATGACATCAATGTCTTATTGCGAACGTTTTCTGAACATCTGGAGCACTTTGAACAAGTGTTGAAAACAGCTGTTGAAGGCCAATCTGAAGATAAAACCTATAAGAAGCCAATTCTTAAAAGAACAATTGCAATACCTTGGGTTTGTCATTGGTTCCAAGGGCTTGCGGCCTCAGCCTCAAAAGGTGGAGGCGATTAGCAAAATGTAACCTTTAATGAGTAAGAGATGTTCAAGTATTCTTAGGCATGGTAGGATACTATCGAAGATTCTTAGAAGGAGATTGCAAAGATTGCTGAGCCTCTATTCCACTTACTACAAGGAGGAGTTCATTTTTGCTGTACAGAGGAATTCCAACAAGCCTTTGAGGCTTTGAAAAACAAAATGAACTCGGCGCCTATCCTCCAATATCCAGTTTCAGCAAGCCTTTTATCATACAAACTGACGCCTCATTGACTGTGATTTGTGGTGTGCTATTGCAGATTGGGGATAATGGCGAGGAGCATATGGTCACTTAATGCATTAGGACTCTAAATAAGCATGAGCGTGACTATACAGTGACTGAAAGAGAATGTTTGGCTGTCAACTATGCTTGTAAACAATTTTGGGTTTACATTCATAGCACTAAGTTTCAAGTAGTGATGGATCACAGCTCATTACGATGGCTCCACAATCTCAAGGAACCTGATAGATGGTTAGCCCTCTGGGCTCTGAAATTACAAGCATATGATTATAAAAACATTTATTCAAAAAGCTGGAACAGCCCATCAAAATCAGATGGACTATCATGACTTCTTATTGTAGCTGTCCTGAGCCGTTAGGCCAATGAGCTTCATAAAAATTATTACACAAAAGTATGGAGATGAACACCTGAAGTTCAAAAAGCTATTGAAAAAGCATTAATTGACACAAAATATCAAAATGGAGTTCTATACAAGCTTAATCCCAAAGGGCAACATCGAATTTTCCCGAAAACCTTCTGACTGAATGGAGATTATTACACAAGCACACAAGGCCATCGGACATGGGGGAATGACCAAGATGCTAGAATTAATTCAATCCAGTTCTATTAGGATTCCATGTGATTTGATATCCAAGATGTGCTCAATAAATGTCATTCATGACAAATTGCAAAGCCTATGAATTCAGATGTGAAACATCATTGGATCACCCTGACTGGGTCTGGCATACTGTGTCAATTGATGTAATTGGCCCTTTGCCTGTGAGTAGCCTAGCAAAAAATACATAATTGTTGCTATCAACCATCTAATGATAAGGGTGGAAGCAAAGAAATTTGAGATGTCAGGGCTCTAACTACTGCCAAGTTCATTATGGATAATATTATATATAAGCATGGATGCCCCCAGAAGATCTTGATGGACGATGGCACAAATTTTACTGCCCAAATGGTACAACAGTTAAATGAGTTGATGTCTATCAAAGGAGTGTTGTCAACACCATACCATTCTGAGACTAATGGTATGGTAGAGCGAGTGAATGGTACTTTAGTCAGTATTTTACACAAAAACGCAGCCTTGGCGCCTTTGCAATGTGCAACTTCAATTAGTGCAACCAAGTTTGCGTACAATATTGGACACCACAGCAGCACAGGCCACTCTTTATTTCAATTTCTGTATGGTAGACAGCCCGCTCTGCCTCTATTATTATATTCAGTACTCAGTTCAGCCAGTGCAATTAACCCAAATAACTATGTTGAGCAACTAGCAAAGACCCTAATCAAGTTGCAATATGATGCTTATTAAAAATGTGATTAGTCGTAAACTATTCAGAAGAGCTACAATGACGCTAAATGAGCTATGGTGACTAAGTTCAAGGAAGGAGATTTAGTAGTATATTGTGACACTCATGGCGCAGGTCGCGCGCACAAGCTAGCCTCGCTTAGAAAGGGTCCATTTATTATATTGTAGAAATTGTCTGAAGATGTATATACCATTAAGGATTAAGGCAGCTGGATTGTGAATTGAGTACATGCTAAGTTCCTTCGTCCATATCATAAAGAATAATAAAAGAGACATCGATGAATCCCCCCTTGGGTTGGGACCATCTAGTACTCAAAAAAAGAATAATAAAAGAGGAAAAAAGAGAAAAAAAGAAATAGAAAAATTTAATTCAATTAAAAATTTGGATATAAAAAATAAATATTTTATGATAATAAAAAAGAAAAAATTTGCAAGTCATAGAGTTTAATTCATAGATTTGATGCCTCGCTGGCATTAAACTAGGTACTTCTTCTTTGGTAGGGGAGGAGAGTGCAATTGAACTGGTGAAGCCTGAAACGGAGACCATCTAGTACTAAAAAAAAGCCTGTAATGGAATCAGAGAGATGCAGATCTCATACAAGACCTGACTATCGAGACCCTGTCAGAGATGTGCCAAACACAAGAAAGCTCAGCACCAGGCATGATGTCCCTGTCAGCTTAGGAAAGACCTTCAAATCAAAGGGAAAGTTCATTGGAAGGGACTTTGGAATAGTCAGGAAAGGTTTGACTCAGGAGTAAATGCCGCAGAAAGGAAGATACAATTGGAAAGAAGGCTCTTAAGGCAGGGGTAAACTGAGGGGAGGAGCTCTTTCACGCGAAATATTTGCAAATGGGCCTCATCTAATACCCTGCGCATGTCAGCCATGGTATTGGTGGGAAGTGAGGAAGGAGGGAAGCGAACGTATGCACCCAAAAGAGCCATCTGGGGGACATACTTCTCAGGAAGCCCCTTAACCAAGTTTTTACAAAGGGCTCAGTATAGCACCAGGATGCGCTGATCCTTTGAAATCCAAGTCTTGAGGCCCAACAAGATGTAAAAATTGGTATGTACTGAAGCAGGTTCACACCAAAGCCTAGCAACTGAGTTAGCAAAAATAAGTTCCTGGTTGGCCTCAAAAATATTGTATGCAGCAACCTCAGGACCGGTATCAAGTGCAGATGACAAGTAAGCATTCACAAGCTCTGACATCAAATTGAGATCAAGACCCAACGAAGCCACACTGCCCACACGCAAGGAGGAAGCAAGATTCTTTGAAGTGAAGATGCTGAAAAGTGAAATCAAGAAGTCCGGAAGAAGATCCCCATCCAAAGGAAATTGATTTTGGATCAGGGTTTCTTTGTACTGAACAGCTTCAGGAGGCTGAAGAGATAAAGAATAAGTCAAAAGGGGATCCCGCTCGACCCATTGGGATGTTTGACTGACTTTACCTGAAGCCACTGGGGCTAGTTTGGGTTTATCAATTGGTGTTATTGCAGCGGGATGCAAAACTGAACTCTCTATTACTGTGGAAGCATAGCTGGTCAACCCAGCTTGAAGAACCATGGGCAACACGCCTGAGTTGACGATAGTGCATCACATGGACTTGATTAGCCTTAGTGAGGCTTGTATGTCCGAGGTGGAAAGGCTATCAAGATAATCTTCATACTTTGATGAACGCAAAAAGTTAGACGTTGTGACCCAGGAAGAAGGGTACCCACCACTTATATCCAGTCAAGGCAGGGGAAGTGTTGAGTAATTGACTGGACCTAATCGTCAGATATTTGATAGGGACATAATCATGTTAGCATTCTTAAACTTATTATGGATCATATCAGATATCAGCGATTATGGATCAGGTATATTCTAAGCTTATGCAAAGCTTAGGATCCGCGGCCTAGTGATTTCACTTAATAATATTTGACTATGATGACATGGGTTTGAGGGATTTGTTGAGTATGTTGGACGTAAATTAAGGATGACTTAATGACTCAGGCATGTGGGCTTTTTTGGTCTATGTCAAAATTAGTTTTTAATGTTATCAAGTTTTTGATCAAATTAATTACTAATTAGTGATTTGAATTGCCTTGGTATGTGCTGCCAATTGCTTGTGAAAGAGAATCAGTTCAGCTATTTTCAGACGCATCCAAAACGCCATCTTGAGAATGATGACATTGTTTACACTGACCCTGAGGCTGAGCAAGGTGCCTTGAGTCAAAGTATTTGTAGACCCTCAAATGAAAATTTTATGTATTCCTTTGGCCAAGTGCCATTGAAAATGAGACGTCATGGGTAAGATGTGGTGAACATCAAACCCTATAAATTACCTTCAAGTTGATGCTAATAAACAACATTCAACTATTACCACCAGTTATAGTTTAACATATAAGCTTTTTGTGTCTAAAACTTTACTTTGTATTAGTTTGGAATTTACATGGGATTAGTAGGATCAGGGCAGTGTGCCATCGTCCAAGTAATGAAAGGAGAATACAACTTTGAAGTGCTATTACTAAGGAGTTACATCTTGTACTATAGTCACCATCTGGTCTATTGTCCTCATAAAATAGACGCTCGAAACTCCACCATACCACAAAAGAAGATCCAGCCATTGGAAAAAGACCAAAATTCAGCACCAGATAAAATGTGATTTCACTAAACGGTATGAGGTCTTCTGAAGGAACAGCTTTTTCACTTGGTACTGATGGCAAAAGGAAACAAATTCAAGCATGTCAATGTTCATACTTTCCTAGTAATATCAAGGGTGCAAAAATTCCAACGTCTTGTGCATGTCACCATGTCCAACTGCCTTGTGAGCAAGAAATGATAATGCTAGGCTATGTTGAAGGTTGTGGAATGTTCATTGTAGAATCGCCAATCCACTTGATATAAACTCCAATCTGTTGGAAGATATTCACTCATATCTCATTTAACGCTTTGATCACTTGGGGCAATTTGTCATCATATTTCCCGCTAAGAATCTTATTGTACATCATATCGCTGAAATCCGCCGTTACAGCAATGACTGGCAATCTAGTAAGCAGTCAGCGATCTGGTGTTTGCTCCCTGTCAGTGGAGGATCTCAAAGTCATATGCCTGCAGCTTAAGAGCCCATAGGGCTATACACCCTTCAGGCTTCTTGAGGTCTGCAACCAACGTAACAACGCATGATCTGTTACAACTTTATACTTTACCCCATGCATAGTAGACCCTAAATTGCTTATACACATATATTACCGCTAAGCACTCTTACTCAGTCATGATATAATTCCATTCATAGCAATTTAAGCTTTGACTGCAGTAAGCCGCTGGGTGCTCTTCCCCCTCATCGTCTATTTAGGATAGGAACGCCCCTACAGTAGAAATGGATGCATCCTTCTAAACGATGAGCTCCTTATCAAAGTTCAGATAGCGGAGCACCAGAACTCATATCAGCGCCATCTGTAGTGTGTCAAAGGCAGTTTGACGGCGTCCCATCTATTCAAACATGGCATTCTTCTTTAACAACTTAAATAGCGAGCCACCAATACAGCTAAAATAAGGAATGAAGCGCTGGTATTAGTTGGTCATTCCCAAAAAACCTGTACGTCGTGCTTACTGTATGGTGTAGGCATTGTTTTGATGGCCTCCACCTTTGCCAGCTGTGATTTCAGCCCCTTAGAGTCTACCACAAACCCCAGGTATTCCAACTGGTCCTTGAAGAAGTTACATTTAAGATGCTTAATCTTAATGTTTGCCTCAGCGAGCTGGCAGTATACTGCTTCTATATGATCAAGGTGCTCATATAAGGTTCTAGAGAAAACATTGATATGGTTAGGTATATGAGGACACATGACAGCTTCAGGTCACCTAGGATAGTGCCCATGACTTGTTGAAACGTAGCCAGGGCACTACACAACCATTGTGGCATATGGTTGGTTGAAAAAAGCCCTTTGTATGTGATTACGGCGTATTTCTCCTGTTCCGCTGAGGGAAACTCGATTTGCCAGTAACTGATATCAAATCCATTGCCAAGAAGTAGCAAAATCCTCCTAATTGATCCAATGCAGCATCAACCTGAGTCAAGGGATATGAGTTTATCTTGGTGTTGCTGTTAAGCTTCTAGTATTCTATCACAACCCAGTTAGTACCATCCTTATTTTTTACAATTAGAATGGGTGAAGCCCATGGACTCTTAGATGGTTTAAGCATCCCTTGCTCTAGCAATATATCGCTTTCCTCAGTGATAAGATCTTCAACTGCACTCGATGGGCTTATTGGCTGAGATCTGATGGGAGCATAATACCTAGTTTCTAATTGATGGAATAGCCCAAAGCAGACCTTAAGTTGTGGTCATTGATGGAATGAATTTCTTTATACCTTTGAAATAAAGCTATTGCTTGTTTTTTTGTTCTTTTGATAGCCCTATTAAATTCGCCCGTGGTACCACTGTCATCAGCCCAGGCTGCAACTAAATGGTTTGAAAAAATTAATCCAGCGACCCAAACTTGTGAACCTGAAGGACCAAACAATTGGGTTAAGTGTAAATACGCCACTATTTGATGTCAGCAGATTTGCATTGGTTTATCTTGAAGATTTGCTAACAAGACCTTAATTTTCCCATGCCTGGGAGTATAATCCCTTGAGCCACGTGAGGCTCCTGTCATGTTTGCTGATAGGGCCCAATGACCTCCCCATAGAGGCCAGATGGCACTTCCACCTCTAGCTCAATGTTCACTATCACTTGGTGTCTAGAAGGAATTAACATAGGCCCTGCAGCTCAAAGAGGCTCACTTGAATTTTGTATATCAACTGAAGAAGGGGCCAAGTTTTACTTTTAGTTAATGATAGCAAACCAGAATCACCACATCACTATATGCAAGGTTGATATGGCCCATGTGCATCGGATCCTTTGGCACTCCACTAGAGGTAAAGGAAATCAGGATCCTCTAACCCTAAATTTCAAAGGTCTCCTCTGTCATATTAATGACAGAACCAAAGTGTCACAGGAAAGAAGTTATGATTAGCATGTCATAATTACTGTTGGGTAACACTATCACAAGAGCTACAATGACAATGGACCTAAACTGCAAAGGTAACGCACTGTACGCCCTTAGAGACCATATTTTCCGCTACAGCAGTCCCGTACACATTCGATGGTCCACATCAGGCTTTCACGTCAATTTTGTCATCAACTTAATAGAAACTTCATTGACTGAAGCGTCAGTATCTAATATAGCACAAACTCTGTTTTTAGCTAAAAATGTCACAGTATGTACACTCAGAAATAGCAGAATATTGACTTTTTAATACATGAACAACTACATGATCTTTTTTCCCAAGGAAACTCATAATCCCTTCACTGACTCTGGGGTATTCTATAACAATGGCGCCTACCAGAAGAGCAAGGTTTATTCCCTTTAGAGTTGGCGCATTGGCGTCTAGATCCAGCTTGTCTGAAGAAGCTTGATCAAACATTTGACAGGCGTACATCTTCAGTTGCTCCTGAGGACTTACATCTACTGAGGCCTTGCTTGTGCTCGCACCAGTATGTTCACTCCTCCAACTGGTTGTTATTATATAATCCTTTCATTATTTTTAGGGACTTCTTCAGGATATACTACAGTTGATTTGAGGTGGGACATTAGGGTTGTAGTAGCGGAGGTAGAGAGTACCATCTCTACTCCGCTCCATCTTTTCCTTGTTAATATTGATCCTGTTAATTATAGTGAACATGAAGGTTAGGGAAACTCTGTGCCAGGTGACAAGGGTGACCACATGCATACCAATTAACCCCATAAGAGCCACATCCTTGATTATCATAGGAGGGTCCAGGCTAATAATTTTAATGTCGTTTGCTATAACCAGGGCCAGGGCGGTAAGACAATTGCTGACTTTTTGGCATAACAAGGTCCAGGTAAGTAGTCGGGTTACTGATTTTTTAGGAAAATGGGGACAAAGCGAACTACAAACTTTTGGGAGTAATCTGGCTGAGGGCAAGGCGCAGAATTATAATAAGACTGGGGGTTGCTAGATGAAATGTGGGCAGGACAAGATTATTAACCTGAATAAAAGAGGGTACAGTGGCGGCAGGATGTTTCCACTCCATATTGGGCAGAGGGAAGTTAGCAAATATATGGCACAGGAACTACACAATTTTGAACAGGGGAACGTCATTATTCAAAATTGGAGAAATGACATTGTGAATCTCATGGTATGTCTTTACCGTGGAGGTCATTGTGGTACACTTTGGCTTCCACTAGATAACCTGCCCCAATCAGCATGTGAGCTTCTGCCGTAAATTGGTCAGCAAACTCTTTGAGGGTCTCATTATGGCGGAACCTAATAGTCTAGAACTCCGCCTTTTGCTGTGACATTTTGGAGGTACCCCTGTACCATTGCAGCACAGTAACCTTCATTTCTTAGTAGGTAATGGATCTGCTTGGAAGGTAGCAGGTGACTTGATTAGAACTCCCAACATCCAAGGCAGATATCAAAAGTTTGGCTTTATGCTAATTTGAGGCGCCTTCCACTGCCAGCTCAAGAAGTTTATAGAAGCCTGTGGATATTCCCATTACAAATGAATGGAGGCCACTTCTCAATATTGACCTCATCAACCCACTCAAAGACTTAACTTTTTGGGGTGTACTGAGGAATGAGTCAAGACCTATAAGCAGTCTCTTGGTGAGGAGCTGGTCCAGCGGAGGTTAGTATGTCCACTGCTTCAGAGGTAGCATGGCCCTCCATGGTGGGCAGCACTGCCACTTGAGGGAATTGGCGTTCCAATTCATAATCATATCCAGAGCTGCCCACCTGGGTGAAGTAGTTCCTTCCAGCGTCATATCCATCATTGTATAGTTCTTTCTGAGAAGCCCTTGTAATTTTTCCTTTTCCCAGTGAGAGGTCTAGGAGGTGCCAGTCAACTTCTTCTCCACACAATGCAATCGTTAAGTAGTGTTGTATAAGTGATCAGCTAGTTGCTTGTTTTTTTGTCCCTAAAAATTCATTTGGCTAAACTTTCTGTCAAGCTGGTGCATAACAGCGTTACACTCTAGAAGAAGTTCATCCTGTTTTTTGAACACCACGTCTAAAGTGAGTTTAAGTTCCTCATATTTTTCTGGTGCAGTGCTGCATGAAGAATCCCTGGAAAAGTAGGTCTGATGTGGCATGGCTGGCGACTGGAGATTTTATTATTTTTAGTGGTTGATCGATGGGCCCCCTGTAGTGTGCACCAGTGTTATAATTTTTGGTGATACCATTAAAATAGCTGTAAGGGTTGCACAGGTCAAACCCACTTAACAACGGATGGATGATATGAAGATTGTCAGTCCTCCAAAAAACTTGAAAATGTAATAAAATATGGAGCAATTGCCCCAACAACACTTTTATTTATTATATTAATTACAGCGACTCTTTGTTGTTCCACTCTTTTTCAATAAAATTAACCTCCCTTTTAGATTGCCTTATCTTTCTTATATATCAGCAACTTCAGATGATACCTTTCTCTTAGCTTAGACTATTCTGTTCTCCCAATTCTCATTGTTTTGGGATGGTATTTTTCAAATCTCTATCACCTTAGTTTGAGGCAATTTATATAAATTTTTTCAAATGTCAACATTGACTAATCGCCTTATTTATAGGAAATCTAGTAATAATTTGCTATGTCCCTTTATCGCCTCATTTTAAGGCGCTCAAATACTCATAAATATTTTTCCTAGTAAGTGGATTAATGCCAATCCACTATAGCTCTTCAGGGCTTACCATTCAGTCATATCAGAATCTCAACAATGGTATTACCATTTTTCAAGAGAACTTTTAGTGAGCACATAGATTATCTCAGGAAAATTTCCAGTTGTTACAGCAAGCCTCATTAGAACCAAAGCCGTCAAAATGCTACTTCTTTCAGAGCAAAATGGATCTTGGGGCCATAAGGTAGGTGATCCATAATGTCCCTGATGGACAGTTAGGTTATGGCCATTTCTAAGATGTTCCCCTAAATCCCTAAAAGATGCACAGGTTTTTTTAGGAAGATGGGGCTTTAGTGCTGGTTTATTCCCCCATTTTTACCAACACCTACAAGCCTCTAGTATATTTATTAAAAGAAGGGTATACTTTTCAAATGGAAAGAAGAGCAACAGTTAGCCTTCAATCTATTATGCGCAGCTCTCTCACATTTATTAGTAATCATAAATCCCAACATTTTTAAACCTTTTCTAGTTTTTACAGATTCTTGCAATATAGCTATTAAAGGTACATTATCTCAGCATGATGGAAACCTAGTGGGCCATTCCATATCCTAATATATTAAGACCTTAACCAGAGCTGAATGCAACTATAGCATTTTAAAATTTGAATGTTTGGTGGTACTACTGGCTATTAAGCATTTTTGACTTTTTTTATGGGAATCACTTTACTTTTTTACCAATCATGCTTCCTTGAGATGGCTACAATAAATGATGTATCCTGATGAAAGGTTAGCCCAATGGGCGTCAAAAAGTCAAAATTATTGGTTTCCATTTTTTATCAACTAGGGCTCATCCATTAAAATGTGGATTGCTTATTTGGGTTTCTATATCAACTCAAACCAACCCTGAGGAGGATTGACTCTAACACCTCTTAACCCGATCACACTTATGGAAAGAAGAATCCCTGCCCTTCGAAAAAGAATTATCAAAAAATTGGCAAGTCTTCAGGTTAAAAACGGAAGGCTGTACAAACTTTTATCTAAAAAAAATTGCCAATATACACCCATCAGCGAGAACTGACATCATGTTGTAATGACATCTGCAAGTTGGCCATGAGATAATTTAAGAAACTTACCAGTGACTCAGGACTCTATGTTACTGGGAAGGAATGCTTTTCTAAATCCAAGATGTATGGATTCCTGCCTGGTATGTAATAGTCAAACCGGATCTAATCCCTGATCTTAACATCCCATGGTTCCACCCTGTGAACCATTCTATACTATTAGTATTGATGTTGTGGGATTCTTCCCTTGAGACTCTAATGGTCACTGGTTTCTCCTCTTAGCCATGGGACATTTAACTAAATATATCGAAGCATTATCTCTACCCTCTTATTTGGCAAAAGCTACCACCACGTTTTTATAAAATTAATTTATCATCCACAATGGGTCTCCTAACATATTTCCCTCCAATAGCGGGCAAAAATCTCTATTTTTCACTGGTGAATAATTTAGCCAAACTTGGGATCTACTCAGGTTTTTTCCACTCTCTATCTGTCATGGTTAGAATGTGACATCATAATTGGACCAACGTGAAGGAAAAATCAGCATGTCAGGAGGCTAAAATGGTGAAGCTAGCAGGCCTCCCTAACCTCAAACATACCATAGATCAACGCTGGGTTAAGGCAAAGTATGCCCAGTTTGGTCCTATGGATGCAAGAGAAGTTCAGCCTTGTATAAGAGCAGGAGCGTTAAAAAGAACTAGCTTTACAATGGATATAAACAGTTTGCTTTGGATTTTAGGTGAACGGGGTCTCAAAACCTGTTCAGTTTTCGAAATTTTTAGCTTGAGTCAGCTACTCCTACAATCAATTACCCAAGTTCAGTTGATTACAAAGTACAGTTTGTTGCCCAATGGAAGTGTGCACCTATTGGTGCGCTCAGCTTAGACCCACTTCCCACAATTGATCATTTTCCTGAATTCTCTTAAATTCCTCATGTCAAGACCAATCTCTCCCGCTAGTCAAATTCACTTATAATAAACCCCCTGGCGTGTACAACGTTTTTAATACTATGTTATCTTGGTCTATCATGTGCGTGGACCTCTTTATGGAGGTCTCACGCAACATTAACCATTTAACTATAACTAGAAAAAATCAATCCTCCCATGCACCATTGGGTTGCCCAAGTTCCCTCCAACCTAGGGCACCTATGCCCCACCACATCGAGCACCACATGTTTACAATTTAGTATTCCATATAATGATAGCCATATTCGCCTTATGTTATTATAGCTCAAGCACTATCTGCTGAGTTCTAGTAAATTTAATACTTTCGACCAGTTTCCTGGCGTAATCCTGTGCACCTTGAACCTCCATGCTTGGAACTAGAGAGTTATAAACACTCTCCTTACACTATTATCCTGCAACCAATGGAATGGTAGAGTGGGAGAATGGTAATTCAACTGAAACTCTCCAGAAGATGGCTATGACTGACCTCTTTCATTGGCCCCAATATTTGTCTATTGCAATACTGGCCTATATAATAAGCTATCTTCAGATAATTATGATGTCGCCCTTCCAAACGTTGCAAGGAAGAAATCCTCAGCTGCCTTCTAAAGTGAAGACCATGCTCTATTAAGTTGCTTCTAAAGTCCCCGATGTTACCATGTAATTTATTGCTAATTAAATTTAACTTCAGGCCCTGGCTTTGACGAAATTATCTGCTACCATTATTAGAGAAACTAATTAGTTTAATGACAAGCATGAACCTTTGCACACCTTCCAAATGGGTGACCTAGTCCTTTTCTACCACCATCGCCTGTAGGATGCAATAACAAGAGGTTGTAACGGTCAAGGCGTTGCCTGACTGACACATTGACCTAATCTTCCCTAGGGGCGATGATCAAGGCCAAGGGTGAGGGGCACAATCATACTGATTTTCATAAATGGCAATCTGACGAATCAGATGCCTCAAAATCAAATTTAAATAAATGGTATGAGGTGGACAAGGAAGAAAATCCTCGTAATAGGCGCTCTGGCTAACCAGATGCTACCAAATACAATATTTCCAAATGTGGCAACGATGGAGCAGATCCTCAAAAACAAAGTTCTGGACAACCAGATGCAGATGAGTCTGATGTCCCCAAATGTGTTGACAAGGATGAAAATCCTTGTAGATGGCGCTCTGGCCAACAAGATGCCGCTAACCACATATACCAAAATGGGTGACAAGGATTAAGACCCTCATATATGGTGCTCTAGCAAATCAGAGGCTGCCAAAACCCTTTTACCTAATACAACAATTAGAGTTATGGATGTAGGGAAAGGCTCAATCTTTGATAACGATTCAAAGCAAAATGATAAAAGCAGAAAGGTTTCTGCAACCACGAAGGTACCCAATCCTAGTTCTGTAATGGGTCTTGACAAGAAATCGAAGGTCTAGATCCTCAGAATATGCCTGTTGTTGAGAAGATGCCCGCGGACTCCATATTGAATAAGACCCACTCTTCTTCCTAAGATCAGTATAAATCTGAGCTGAAAAAACTGCTTAAAGCAGTTTTATCTTCTAAAATATATAAATAAACTTAATAAAATCCAAAATTAATTTTAAAGATCGGAATCATCTTTATTAAGTCCTTAATGGAAACTGCACATGGAGCACAGATCATACTTTGACAAAGCCATTGAGTTTTTATATGCGCTTTCTGGAGGTCAGACCCTCCTGCTGGGCACCAGTATAGTTCTGACTGTGGCTTAAACTTTCATTATCAAGTGCTTCCCACATAATGGGATTATGGATATTTCCACAGTAGGATTATCCTGCTTGTGGGCACTCACATGGGCACTCTTGCCTAACTGCTTTGTGGCAGTGCTCAGGGACCCCGTCTGTCACATTAGACGAAACTTTTTAACATGGTGTCTTTATTCTTGGATATGATGGATAAGCCTTCAGAACGCGCCTTACCTGCATGGTATTAACACCCAAACACGTTTTTGATTGTCATCTTTTCTTTTTGTTCCTCTTAAGAGAAGTCGCCCGTTTTCTACTCTTCAGTGGGCATGTCCAAATCTACTCTCGTTCTGAGAAGCCTCAATAGAACCTCTGACAGGCCCTCACTCCAGGGGAGCTGAGCATTCTAAATGCCACCTTCTCTCATGTAAGACTCAGGTCCAGCTGACCACTGCCCCAGGAAGAACTGCCCCTGTGTCTCTCCAGATTTCTCAATTAGTGACTGCCCTGCTCAGAAAGTTGGCCTACTGGTCTACTGGCTATTGTAAACCCAGTCAGTGCTTCCTCCCACCATAGATGAATGTCTACAGTTGGTTGAGAGGGTAGCTACACCTAATCACTCCAAAGACGGGGCTTGGTTAGCCCTCCTAAACCTCACACAAGGGAAGATGTCAGTCATGGAGTACGCCCATGTATACCGCCCATTGGCCAAAGCAGCCAAAATCATCTCTACCCTAATCATGCAAATGTTCCGCATAATCTTCTTTCTGAAATCCTCACTGCCATGGCTGCCACTCGCCTAGGAGCCACCCTCGATGAGGAAATTTCAGTTGCAACCCAGGTGGAGGGCCAACTGGCCTTAGCTCAGCAATATCCCATCCCTTGTACAACATGGGAAGTTCTGCGGCCACCAAGCTGAGTCTGAGCTGGTCTCCAGCACCCCGCAGGAGCCCTCTCAAGGATCACATTTCAGCTCCGCCAATGGTGTGAAACTTTTAGAAAACCCTAGAGAAGGCAACCCCAGTCCTCCCTACAACTTCTCCCTACCCCCACAAATGTTGCGACAATAAATAAAGGAAATACCTCATCTTATCTCTATGTTCCCTATTCGTTACAGCTTTAGGGAAGAAAGGGGAAGTTGGAGGACCAACTTTAGGCGCTGGTAGACACCGGAGCATAGGACATCTACCTAGATTTTGGATTAGCGAAAAGAATGAAGCTGGAGATAGATTTGAAAGGGAACTGTTACACTAACAGACACATCACAATTAGTGTGACTTTGGAAAGTCAAAGCCTAGGTGCTGCTGCTGCAGGGGCCCCACACATTCTAAGAAACATTTAGCGCTATTAAAAATCTGCTGCACCCCATAATACTGGGCATGCAGTGGTGGCACAAGTACTCCCCTCAGTTCAAACTGCAGGAGCGCCTGGTCATGCTGCACCTTAAGGGCCAACCTCCAGTGGCACTAGATTTCTTCACCACAGGTGGAGGGAAGCCTGGGGTGAACGTAGTACTGGGGCAGGAGCCAGGTGTGGACATTACTGGAGAATTTCGTACATACACCCACCTGTTACAGAAGAGCCAAGCTCCTTCAAAAACCCCAAATGATCCTTTCTCAAATTTACTTTCAAGTTCAAAAAGGATGCGGAGTTTCCCAAGGGTTTCCCCAACTACCCTTTAAACCTGAAAAGAAGGCTGCCTTAGAAGCTTATGTTAATTAAATGCTAGAGCGTGGGATGATCGTTCCCTCCAAGTCTCCTATGGTGTCACCCATACTCCTGGTCCCAAAAGCAAGTGGCGAGCTTCGCCTGTGTGTGGATTACTGGCGGCTGAAATCAATAAATGAGTCAGACCCCTACCCCATTCCATTGATGGAGACCATCTCTCAGATGATCTCAGGTAGTCAGGTTTTCACCAAGCAGGGCCTGGTTGATGCGTACAACCAAGTTTCTGTGATTGCAGAGCAACAACAGTGTACGTCTTTCAAGTGTCACTTTGGGGTGTTTGAGTACAGGGTGAAGCCCTTCGGCCTCAAGAACGCCCCAGCAGTATTCCAGAGTACCATAGACAACGCTTTGAGAAACCTAATTGCGAAATGTTGTGTAGCATACATGAATAATATCATCGTGTTCTCTAAGACCAAAGAGGATCACATAGGCGATGTGCTTAGCATGCTGGAGGCCCTCAATAAAGCGAAACCCCGCTTGAAGTAATCAAAATGTGAATTCTACAAAAGACACTGTCTCCTTTTGAGGAACGTAGTCTTCAAAAGGGAACAGCTATATACTCTGACAAGTTGAAGGCAGTGAGGGAGTGGCCGGCCCCTAAAGATAGAACTGGCGTTAGAAGCTTTCTGGGCGTGGTGAATTTCCTGAGAAGGTTTGCAAAATACCTCTCCAAAACGGCGGCACTCTTAACCCATCTGACAGGGAAGGTGCCATTCCATTGGGGAGAAAAGGAGGAGAAAGCTTTCTAAACCATCAAGGAGAGCCTCATGAAGGCACCAGTACTAGCCCACCCTGACGCCAACCGCCCTTTAATAGTGGAAACTGATGCCTCAAACTTCGCGATTAAGGTCGTTCTGCTGTACAGGAGGGGAAGATAAGTATGTTAACTTTTGTTGGATATGACTTGTTTCCTCTAAATGAGTTAACCCGGGTTAACCCACTGAGCAACGGCAAACGATGTGGAGATCGTTGGTCCCCCCAAATAAGCGTAATAAACTTATATAAAATATGAGGCAATCGCCCCAGCTATGCTACTTTATTTAATATGATATAACCAGAAGACCATCTCTGCTTTCATTCTCTACTTACTCTTACTTTCTTTTTTTCTTCCTCTCTTTTCTTCTTCTAAAAACCTCCCCAACTTCTATCTCCCACTCAACCTTTAACCCTCGGTATTCTTCAACAGATTTGACAATTAACTTAGTCAATCTTTATTCGCTATCAATGTAGAGTTTGTTTGATCATCAAGGCTTCAACAGAAATTCCTCAATTACCAAACCCTAGTTGATTTGATCGATTAACCTCACATTGCTTTAACCTATTACTTGCCCTCGGAGCTTGCTTTGCATCTAAATTACAAAATCCACTGGAACACTAGATTATCATCCAGTCATATTGAAATCTCGACAGGGTAGACCATCCTGTAAGCTATTTCAGCAGGAAAATGCTGCCACTGAGACGAACTATCCTGTGTATGACAAGGAGCTCCTATAGATTTATCAGCTCTGGAGGAATGGAAGCATCACCTACTGTATGCCAGACACCCTTTTACCATCAGAACGGACCACCGCGCCCTCAAATTCCACAAGAGCCCAAAGTTCATGAACCAGCTCCAGGCCAGATAACATCTAGAGCTGGCGCCTTATAATTTCAAGATTGTGTACAAGCCAGGGGAGAGCAATTTTATTCCATATCTCCTAAGCAGGGACCCAGGAAAGGCCTTCATGAAGGAGGAATTGGAAGCCTACAACACAGCAACTATGTTGCCCCCAAATGTGTTTGCTGTCGTCCAAAACGCCTCCCACGAGCTGAAGGACAAGCTCCAGGCCACCCAGCCAAGCTCAAAAAATGGGTCCACACTCTTAAGGACCTGGAGGAGGGGGCGAAGAATGAACATTACTAGGAATTTCTGTAAAAACAAAAACCTTAACCTCTACAAAGGGCGCCCATGGCTGCCCAGCCAAAAGCTCCAGGAGGAGGTAATAAGCGCATTCCATGACCACCCCTTGGCGGGACACCCTGGTAATGTGAAAACAATAGAGCTCTTGGCCCGGAGTTACTCATGGCTGTGGATGCCAAGCGTCATGAGGGATTACATCTAAAAATGTGTAACCTGCGCCCAATCCAAGCATGCCAGGCAGAAGCCTTTGGGGAAGCTAAAACCACTTCAGATTGTGGAAATTCCGTGGTCCTCACTGAGTGTGGATTTTATAATGGGGTTTCCAAAATCGAAAGGGTATGATGCTGTGAGGTGGTAGTGGACAGAATGACCAAGTATGTGAGATTCTTTACGTGTACCTCCAAAATCATGGCAAAGGGTATGGCGGAGATTTTTTGAGAGAGGTAATTTCTTGCCATGGCCTCACGGAGGAGATAGTGGTATATAGAGGTCCTCAATATATTGCACGATTCTGGAAAACCTACTGGAAAATTTTTAGATCAGGCCATTCAGATCATTGGCCTATCACCCTCAGTAGGACAGCCAGATGGAACGAGTCAATCAAGTCCTCAAGTAATATCTGCAATGCTACATGACCACCCAACAAGAACGTTGGACGGACTAGCTGAAACTAGCCCAATTCACTTTAAATAATTTAGCACACTCATCAATGAGAATGTCGCCCTTCATGTGAACTATGGGTTCCAACCAAAGTTGGTGGAAAACCACTCCAGAGGTCCAAACCCAGCGGCGAGCAACCTGGCATAAGAGATATGGGAAAACCTGAAAACCTTACATGCAAATTTAATGAAAGAAGTAGAGGTACAGAAAAAAGGCTGACGCCCACCAAGCTGAGGCCCCGATGCTTAAGAAAGGAGACCTATTAATGATCAATGCAAAAAATTATTCAGTTCCCACTAGCTCAAGAAATTTGGACCAGTCTCCCTGGGCCCATTTAAGGCACTCCACCAAGTGAACAAAGTAGCTTACAAACTGGAGTCTTCTGAGGGATCTCGCGCACATCTGGTACTTCAAGTCTCACAACTGTAGAAGTTTAGATTCCCTCTTTCAAAGAAACTGGAGACTGTCCATTTGGGAAACCCAGGAGAGGCTGAGTATGAGGTGGGGGAAATCCTGAACACAAAGATTACATGGAAAAAGCGTTTGTATCTGGTAAAGTGGGTAGTTTACCCAGTGGAAGAGTCCATCTAGCAGACTGCCGTTGACTGCAGTAACAGCCCACAGAAGGTGGAGGATTTCTGGAGTCAGAGGGGACTCTCATCTGGGGGAGTTGATGTAACGGTCAAGGCATTGCCTGACCTCCACATTGCCCTAATATTCCCTAGGGCGATGATCAAGGCCAAGGGTGAGGGGCACAATCATTACAATTTTTGTAAATGGCAATCTGATGAATCAGATGCCCTGAAATCAAATTTAAATATATGTTGCAAAGTGGATGAGTAAGAAGTCCTCATAAAGGGTACTCTGGCCAACCAGATGCTGCCAAATACAATATTTCAAATATGGCAATGAGGGAACAGATCCTTGAAAATAAAGTTCCAGCCTACCAGATATGGCCAAGTCTGATGTCACTAATTGTATTGACAAGGATGAAAATCCTTATAAATGGCGCTCTGGTTAACCAGATGCCAGTAACCACAATATTACCAAAATTAGCGATGAGAATAAAGACCCTTGTAAATGGCACTCTGGCGAACCAGTGGCCGCCAAAACCCTTTTAACTAATATGACAATTAGAGACATGTACTTAGTGAAAGGCTCAGGCTTTGAGAACAATTCAAAGTAAAATAATATATACAGAAAGGTTTCTGCAACCACAAAGGTACCCAATCCTAGTTCTAGAATGGGTCTTGATAAGGAAATCGAGGGTCTAGATCCTCAGGATATGACTTTTATCAAGAAGATGCCCATGGACTACGTGGAGAACAAGACCCGCTCTTCTCCCTAAGATCAGTATAAATCTGTGCTTGACGAAACTTCTTAAAGCAGTTTTGTCTTCTAAGATCCATAAATAAACTTAATAAAATCCAAAAAAATCTAACGATCAGGAATCATCCTTATTAATTCCTTAAGGGAAACTGCACATGGACCACAGCTCAGATTTTGACAAGACCATTGAGTCTTTATATGCGCTTTCTGGAGGTCAGACCCTCTTGCTGGGCGCCAGTATAGTCCTGACTGTGGCTCAAACTTTCATTTTCAAGTGCTTCCCACATAGTTGGATTATGGATATTTTCACAGTAGGATTATCCTGCTTGTGGGCACTTACATGGGCACTCTTGCTTAACTGCTTTGTGGCAGTGTTCAGGGACCCCATCCGTCACAGAGGGAGCCAATTTCGTGGGACCCTAAAGAGTTATTCATAAACAAGTTAATGAACACTCAATTGTGGAGGTTGCTCAGGGCATTTCAGCAAATTGCGTATATAATCAATTTCTCCTGCCGTTTATCCCCTTCACATGATCTAGAGGGGGCGTTGCCATGTTTTCTTCCAAAATATGAGATTTGCATGTGCCAGATGCTGGGATTTGAACCCAATCTCTGAAATAGTTGAAACCATTATTAGGAAAATTCCCTGCGAGATTCAAGATCTTTCAATATGAAGATAATCTTTAACGAAATTCAAGGGCTTTTGATAAATGGGATAAGCCCTGACTTGGGAGATTGAATATTACTTACCCAAAACTCACTAGTATTGATGTTCAAACCCAATATATGTGGTAATCGAATCCCATCTGACAGAAATGAAAACTTGCCGCAGAATCCCCAAATTTTTTTAATGAGTTTTGGTCTTATCATGTAACGCTTTAGAAAGTACTGAGAAAACTCCCTAAACTTCCATTTAATTATGTTCTAAGAAAATAAACTTGACTCTCTTCTTGCCATTTTAATTTTATATTGACCTACCTCTATTTATTTAGAGACAAAAATTAGTTAGGATTTACCACTCAAGTAACTTTACCTGAGTGAAGACTTTCCGTCCAAAAAACTTATAATACAGCATCCAGAAACTTGGGGTCTCCTAGCCTTATATATAAAAGGAAAAATGGTCTGAACCACTTATTCCTGACAGGCTTCATGACAGATGTGTTCAGAAAATTAAATATGAGGTTCCCCTCATCTTAAGTATATATTTATAAAAGACTGCTTTTGTTTAAAGAGGGTTAAGTCACTACAATTTTTTTGATGAGGGCCTCCTTAATGTCTGCTACGTGGTGAAGGTCTTAAAATAAGGCATCATAATCTTTCGTGCTTTTCCATCCAGATACGTTTGTATATGCTGACCTTTTTGTCAGTAAGCAGCTTGCTCTCATTGCACCTTCATATACTAAGAGGTATGACTGTATTGTCTCAGCCCCAGGGACATAATTCTCCTTAAAGCTAGGTTTGAAATATACGCCAGGTTTGGAGAGGATGTGAATGACAGGAGAGAGTGGTCATATCAAGTCAGTGGATTTTGTGATGACTATATCAGTTGTGGAGTAGCCCTATCAAATTGATTGCGGATCACATTCATGTCATCCTGGATAAGTGGCGTAACATTTATTGACATGCTTAACGGGGCCTTAGAATCAAAAAGTTGGCGCAGACTCTTTATCTCTTCGTAATGTTGAGCCAGTTGGTCAGTGAGAGCATCCTGTTTAGCTTCAATTGTTTAGAGTGAGGTAATTATATGCTTGATGTGACGATTTGCTTAGCTTTAAAAGGTACCAGATTAGTGCAGGTGCCATTAATCTTCACATAATGGTTGTACAATGAGGGGAAAGTCAAATCAGCATTCTGATGTTCTCTTTTGATAGTCATTTTAGCTTCTCAGACAACCAGTAACAGTTGTCATTCATGGCAATAATGAGGCTTCATGGTCATCATTGAAAAAGGATCCAGCAGGTGAGGAGGTTCCTGAAGGAAAACTCTTGGACCTCAAGGCCCAAGGGGTCCTTGCTCTCTGTATCTACCACAGTTTCCTGTTCCACTGGGGGCCTCTTGTTGCACTATAACTTCTGAAGTCGGCATCATCAAAGGTATTTTTCTCAGCTGCTAGATACAGCCAAATAAATTGACAAGTCAAGAATCAATCAGTTGGCAATTTTCTGAAATTTGGTCAAGGGAGGTGGACAAAGTACGTTTCACTCTTTGATCCACGCCAGTGGTTAATTAATCTGTCAGTTGGGAAAAATTCATTCTAAAAGTATTGGATGAATTCAGTGTCAATTTGCACAAGGTGGCGTTGGATGTCATTTATCTCCTGACAGTTTCTCAAAATGGTCTCTCATTAATTGCGGCCAAAATGAGAGGCAGCGTTGAATAACTCAAGGAGTTGGTAGTGGATCTAGTGATTCAACCTTAGCTTTCGCTGCATCTCCATGTGGTGGAGGGCGAGCAACTGCATGTGTTGGTGCAAGGCAAGATGCAAAAATCGTTGGAGGTACAAATATGTATGGGTCACTCCAACATCAGTGCTTGAAAGCTCAGCTGAGAATAAAATCGCGCATATGAATAATTTGGGTTGAGATGCTTTAACTAATTATCCTACCAGGGGTTACTACTTCACCTAGAAGCTCTTGAATTGTTTGGGTGACATTGGGAGCCTAAATTGATAAGAGGATTCCTTGGGTCTGACATAGTTAAAGTCATAATCGCACAGAACTCAAGTTCTTGTATTTGAGATAGCATCACATCTTGATTGTTGATAGCGGCTCATCAGGTCAAACTCATTTTCTTCTCCATATTGGGAGGAACGTCTTTGCTGGAAATGTTGATAGGGAAGTTAGGTCTCCACCAGGAGCCTTGAAAAGACCTGGCAGAGAGCACCAGTTTTTAGGTCTTTGTCGTCCTCTCTAAGTCAGGGCCTTCAAAGGCTGTTCTATTTGTCAAAATCGGTTCCTGCGAAATCTCTTGAGGTCTGGATTCCTTAAGGCAATCTTTTAATGGAAATTCTTCGTTGAGGATACTCTGTTTGTATTAAACAGGTAAGGTCTTAGGTATAAAAATAGGCAATATAATTGCCAGTGAAAACAACTAGGAAATATGAAGGTATTTTTCTTTAGTCAAAATTTGGAGATATTTAAATGCCTTTGATATACCTGACATTGCCAAGAGGGAGCTTAAAGTGATAGTCAGGATTAAGAACGGTAAGGAGAAATCTTTGACAATGTGGCAGGAGGCACAGGCTTTCTTTGAATTTGACTCTCTTTTTGCCAGGACAGTTGATTCCAATAGGCTTAGAATGGCAAGATCTTCACCAGTGACTTGATGCCTTTGCTAGGAAAATCGGAAGATTATTCCAGGGTATGATTACTTTCGCTTTTTTTGGGTTTTATTATTCAAGTCAGTCTCAATGCTCACTAAAATAGTAGAGCTCCTATGACTGAGTTGCGATTCAGGCCATGTTTTATCTCAATTGTGTCCTTACAATTCTCATTATTTCTAACAACATTGTATTAGTCCTTTACTTTGGATAATCAGGATTTTATTTCAGTGTATTATAATCTCAATCCAGTTCAATGAAGATCTCTCAATACTGAGTTGAACCTTACTATCCTTTTTACATATATATTGATTAAAAAGACTTCTTTAACCCTTTTTCTTGTCTAATTGTTGATCATATGTATGATTTAGATAACTGTTATTCTTCTCACCATGTAAAATATTCAGCTATCCAACAAAGGGGTTTCATAATTAATAGGGTAACTTCTTTTTATTTAACCGAGGTAAGCTGACCAGGGGACATACATTACCGAATATATGTGAAACTAAGAGAATAACTAAGAAATATAAAATTGGGCACCCCAGGGTACTCAGGTTACCCCTGTTGCCAGCGGGACTGCCAGGTATGGGGGGTTGGTGCACTACTCCGAGGGGGTTTCCCCTGCTATGGAGCAGGTGTGAAGGAAAGGATCTGTGTGGAGTAACCAGAGTGGGAACCATGATTCTATGAGCACTTTTTGTCTTAGTCTCATATATCTATAGAGCCAGGCTTGGAAGTGCTCTAGTAAGTGGACATGGAATCTGTTAATAATCCCATGAATGGTTGGGACCGTGCCCTTGAACGCATCTAATGCAATTGTGTGTATTGTCCACATTGCAATGGGTATTATTAGGGAGCTGAGGGTAGATGGGATTGGTGAAAAGATCTGGAGAGCGAAGATACTCTTTGATATCGAGAATTCTTGTTCGTTTTGAATCTTGAGCAGGCGTGCGACTTCCTGCCATATAGCTTTGGTTGGGGGCATGTTTCTAGGCGGTGATGTAGGGATCTCTCCCTCCACATACTGCACATGTTTTGTGGAGGGATTTGAAGCGGTCCGCCGTCCTATAGGTCCTTCTCAAACAGCGCCAGGCGTTTGCTCTTATCCTTGGTTGTAGGAGTGGGTGGTGTGTCATTTTCCACATTGCTTTCTGTGTGGTTAAATCATAAGGAATGTCCAGCATAGCTAGGTATTCTATCCTAGCTATACTTGGGGTTGTTGCGAGCATATCCCTCTGGGGGTGGTTTTCTGGATTTCTTAATTTGAATTAGGGGCTGGGTCGTCCCCTTCCCTGTATAGTACCCATGTCATCTATGGTCCATCCCATATGGCGGATAGTTTGGAGGATATGTTTGAAATGAGGGGAGGTTCCATGCGGACCCGTTGCAGTAGGGTGCTTGGCAAGGTATGAAAGTAGTCTGAGTGGATTATGTGGGTTGGTTAATTTGAGCGCCTGTGCAAAGTTAGTCCTTGCTGCTCTGGACCAATGTTGTTGCGGGAGGTCTGGAGCAAGGAATTCCTTTATCCAGGTACCTAGGATGTGATTGGCATGGCTCTCAAAATCTATTAGTCCCATGCCTCCGCTTGAGCGTGGGCCAAATAGTGTTTCCATCCATATAGGAGGGTGAGATCCAGGCCACAGCCAGCCCTGGATAAGCACGCGAATTGAAATTATAAAGGTAGGTGAGAAGGATATCGCATGGGCCTGGTACCACAGTATTGAAAGGATGAGCGAGTTAGCAACTGTAACTCGTCCTGTTAGTCCTGGGGTTCTTCCCTTGAGAGAGGCGACGCGTTTGGATACCCGTTGTAACAGGTTACTTTCCATTGTCTCATTAGCATATCCCCCTGATTCTAGCCAGATTCCAAGGTGTCGGACAGGAGTGGTAGTGGGAGGTGTTGCAAAGGGTAATATAATTGGGTTTTTTCTTCGAGTGTTGGTGTGAGGTTCTGATGTTGTGGCCCAATTGTTTGTGTATTTGCTTAAGAGGATGATTTCTGTCTTCCTTTTGTTGAGCAATTCATTGCTCACCTTGGAGTATTCCTCTAGAGTGTGTTCCAGATGTCGGGCATCTTCATTGTTTGCTATACCTGCTACGCAGTCATCTGCAAAGGACAGTATCTTGACTGTTGGTTGTCCTTGTGCGGTTATCCTCATGAGACGTGAGTCAGTTACTTGGAGGAGCGGGTCTAAGCTGAAATTGTATAGCAGTGGGCTGAGGGGAACACCTTGTTTGAGCCCTATGTGTGGTTTAATCTTGTTTGTTAGGATTACAGGGCCGCATACAGCAATGGTTGCAGATTCTGTTAGGAGCATCGCCCATTTTATGAATATTGGTGGGAGTTTGAAGGCATGTAGACATTCTTTTAGGTATGGCCAGATAACACGGTCATACGCCTTTTCCTGATCCAAGAAGACCAGGGCACCAGTTGCTTTGGATTGGCAAATGTTTGCAACAGGGTGTATGTTGTTCCAGATTGAACGCCCTTGTATAAACCCAAACTAGTTGGGTGATAGGGCGTCAGATGCAATTGCGCCAAATCTGGCTGCTAGAATTTTTGTTAGAATTTTTGTGTCAGTGTTGGAGAGTGCAATTAGGCGCCAGTTGGCCAGGTCCAACTTGTCACCCTTTTTATACAAGGTTATAACGTAGGATTCATAGCCTCCTGGTAATAGGCGTGTTTCCAACAAACTCTGGTTCATTGACGCCAATAGGAGGGGGGCGATTTGTTGAAAATATTTTTTGTAGAATTCGTAGGGTATCCCATCAGGCCCTGGGCATTTCCTACGTGGTGCACCGCGAATTGTTTCCCAAAGCTCCTCCCATGTGATAAGGGATAGTATATTGTAATTTGGTGGTGTACTTTGTATCTTGGCAGTTTTAATAAATTCTTTATTTTTTGTGATTCTGTTAGCATATCGCGATATAATTCGGTGTGTAGGTGGTGTACTTCCGCCTTGACCTCCTCAGGTTCAGTTGCCACGGTGCCATTGGTCTTGCGGACCTGTGTGCACGTGGGCTGGTTTCCGCGGGAGTGGAATAGGCGGAAAAGTATGTCAAACAGGTTTCGCCTTCCTTTATGAACTTACCTTTGTTCAATACTTTGATTCTGTGTTGGTGTTCAAAGATGAGATTGTTAAGTCGGGCTGAAATTTCTGCCCATTTGCGTCCCCAATTAGGGCTATAGCCAGACCTCAGAGTAAACATTTCCAGGTGGTCTATTCTGCCAAGGTACGCTTGATTGTGGCTGTGTCCGCGGTGTACTTGTGTGATGCAATATGTCGGGTTTTGTTGATTAAATCTTTTTTAAATTTTCCCATGTTCTGATGGGATCCAAAGTGAATGGGCTGTGAATTCTGGGTTTGTAGCCTTGTTTTAAACCCAGTCAGATATCTCAGGCAATCTTATATTTTCTGGGTGAAGCTTTCTCCAAGGCGACACCTGTGTGTGGGATTGAGTTGCGCTAACTGCACCATAACTAATTGGTGATCAGAAAAATTGATCTTTTTTGTTGTAAATTTGGAGATTCTTGAGTGGTGGGATTGTGGGATGAGGATGTGGTCAATATGACTCATTGATATGAGCAGTCCCTAACATATGTTGGGTCTTGTCATATGGGGAAGGATTGGTGAATTGTGAGGAAGAGCATCCTGTAAGCCAAGAGATGCCTTCATTGTGCGATATTCAATGTGCCCAGGTGGGTATCCCCTGGGATTAGGCCATCAATCTGTATTGGGGTTATCCCAGCAGTTGAAATCGCCTAACATGATGATATCTCGTGGGAGGGTGAGGGTAGAAATTTTTTCAGATTTTTTTTCTCAGTTGCAGTGCACGGTGCGTAGATACATGCTAACGAAATTATTTCATCTTGGCATGTGATTGTTGCTACCAGGACTCGACTTGCAAGTGTGATGATGAATTTGTAATTTTAAATTTTTTGTTGTTTTGGACTATCACCCCACAGTGAGACGTCCATACTGATTGTGATGGTGCGACCCTGGTTGACCAGGATTCTTCTTCCCCTTGTAGGCAGTGGGTTTCTTGGATGGCCAAGATGTCTACAAGAGGTTTTTACAGGAATGCCAGCTTTTTGGCTTGGGACGTATGAGCCCTGGCTCCCGCGATATTTAACTTCCCTATTGACACTGAGGTGCCCGCGGCGCCTCAGGAGCAGTTGGGAGGACCCTCTGGTCCTATCCCACCGCGGCTCATTTTGGCATGCTCCGCGTCTGTACTCCAACTCTTTCACTGCCATTGTTGGTTCCCTTGATCTGACCCATTGATTCAAGGGAATTGCGGTTTTTTGCATTTGCATCAACTTTTCCTGCACAGTTCTCATGTTGATTTGATGCGGGTTGTTGATTGGATTTTATATTTTTGAGGTTCAACTTTGTTGCATTGTGCACCGCATTTTCACCCAAATTGTTGTTGCATTGTTCCTCAGTATATGAATGATTGATGACGCTTTGTTGCTCAGTCTGGTTACTGTGAAAATTTTTGACCTGGGCATATTGTTCTGATTGGTTGGTTCGGTGAATATCTGAAATATCCTCCTGAATTTGTCTGTAGTTAATGGCGGATTCCACGTGTTACCGCTTCAGCCGCTGCTCTCTTGCGGGCTTTTTGTGCTGCTTTACGATGTTTACTTGTAACTGGGTCCACGATGGAGTATAGTCCATCTTCACCCCAGCAGAATGGGTGGTGGCCATCAGTCATTTTGGCGAAGTTTTCATTATCTTCGTCCATAGCTTCTTCACAAAAATAATTTTCCATTAAGCCCTCTTTTACAGGACATGCATGTTCCTTGTGTCCCAGTGAGCCACAGTGGTTGCAAATAGGTGGTGCGCGTTCCAGTGTAACTCATAATGCAGCTGACTGGCCCCCATCTGCAAAGTGAAATTCTGCTGCGCGGGGAATTCTGGATAAATCCTCTTCCACTTCTGGGAAGGGGTTGATTACAGCAATAGCTTTGCCTGTGCACAGGTCGGGCATTAAGCAAAATCGCTGTAATTTGAGTTGTTGGACTTCTCCGTAGGCCACAAGACCTTTGCAGAGCTCCTCCTCAATTACCTTACGAGGAAGGTTGGTGGGGAGTGAGTCAAAGGAGATGAACAAAGTTTTCGCTTTGTTCCATCTGGTGCGCATGGTGCGCACAATTTTTTTGCCCTCAGGGAGGGCAATTTCCACGCAGATTTTTGCTGCGGCATTGGCTTCATCAGCTGATTCAAAACCAATATTGATCCAGCCATGGCCATGTTGTTGGTGGCTACGTACACCGCGTGAGGGAAAAGTGAGGGCTGTGCCTCACATGTTTTCTCCCACAGGGTTGTGACTCATCCCCAAGGAAGAGTCTGATCCCGTGTTCCACCTTTGACAAAGGTTGGTTGAATTGAATGTACATGTATTGCGCATGCTTTACAGTAAATACCATAAACCCAGATGGTGTCTGAGTTTGCGATTTCTTTGCAGATTGGGTTCCTGGTCCTCCTCCAGGGCGTTTCTTGCCCTTAGTTGCACCATTAAGCGCATTGCTTGCCATGACGCTCGCCCATGTTGTATTATTTTTGTTATTAAAGTCGCCCATCTTTCCTGTGTGCTTAGCCAAATTTGCTGTTCGAATCAAATCATAGTAACTAAAGTGATTGTTATGAGAAAGAAAAATTATTAGGGTATCTTTTTGTTCTAGATGTTTTGGGTAGTAATAGAGTGGGGGTGGGATGGGTCTGTGGGTCCTGCTGGTGCCCCCTGATCTGAGCTAACTCCCTACAGACCCCTTATTGCTTTCAACAGCAGGAAAAATCAAAAGTGGGGTAAGCAGGAGGATCCTTGGGGGCCTTAGCATTGACTCATCACTTATCGCCAACATGGTAAAATCTCTAATCTGTACAAAAAGTCTCCTTTGTGCCTTTGGTCCCCTGTTACGCGCCTGTAAGAAAACAGTTTTGCGGTCTAGACCAACATGTTGGATTTCTTTTTTTAGCACTAGTGGTGCCCAACCTAAAAAGGGGGCTGTCAGAAAATCGGCTATGGGCTCTGCTAGTTGGCAGCCTAACCAGTATGAAGACTGGTCAGCCCTTGCCATTTTACCTTAGGTGTCAGAGCCAGCAGCGCTGGCTAACCCCTTGGCATTTTACCCGTGCAATTCAGGGATCACCTAGCCTAAACTCCAACCAACGAAATAAATAATAACTTATAACAAAAGGTAGATTTGGCAAAGGGAGATGTTTATTGAAAGGGAAGCGCTAGGTATTTATAATAATTACAAAAGAGCTACTGTATCCACCGCTGACCTATCAGCTCTTCCACTGGTTCTTCCAGCCAACCATTAATATCCTTCTTTTAATAATTCTTCTTCTACATTATTCTCTTCCCTGGCGTCAACCCTCTCGCTCCGTCCTTCCCGACATCCAAATTAGTTTTGGCTCATCCTTGGCCTTAAGTCGCTGGTGAGCTATATAAAATATTAATCTTAATAAACATTGAATCTGTATTCGACCTTCAAGTTGATAATAATGCGCTGGAAACAACTTCAGTCAATTGCTTGACTCAGAATATCTCAGAATATCACTGACATCTATTCTTGTCTTATCATGATAATAAATGAGGCACTGGAACCAACTTTGGCCACCTCTAGCTTATAATTTGTTGGATCCACCAACATCAGATTATCAGGCAGCAAATTCATGGATGAACAATTGAAGCAAATACATCGGCTTTCTGCTGAAATCCCACAATGGACCACAAATGGCAGTTGACATCGACCACTGATTCTGCTGACTGATATCAATTGGATCATCCTCTGCTATTAGTTGCTGGTGATCTTTATACTAATTTGGGGCCAACAATTGGCCCCACTCGAACCTACTATCAAACTTGGTGGAATACTAATTTTGGCTCAACCCAAATTGGGGAGCAACTAACTAGCAATCATATTAAATAACATGAAATTCAGTCAATAAGCCATTCGCTGAGATTGGCCATTTCATTCCATTTAACGATCAATCATTGGAGAATTCCATCTGGTTAAAATTCTGACAGGGGCTGTCACTAATCTTTATTGTCAAATGGGCCAAAAAAAGAGATTATTTGAACTGAAAGAATTCAGATATGGCACCTCAGCTAACAGCCTAGAAAGCTATATCATAAGGGGAGGAAGTTTTGGGTAAACTTTTGTCTGGTGCCCGCATAAGTTGGTGGACCATGGCAGACAACATTTGGGTAGGAGCATCAGCAGCATGTGGCATAAGGAGGTCAAATCGTGGGTTTTCTTCATTAATGAGGCTGGAAGTGTCCATGGCCTCACCATATTGAGAAAGTTGATGTTCAGAAAAAGTGATGAGAGCAGGCACACAAGTGAATAACTGATGTACTGGCAGATTTTGGAATAAGAGGGTTAAGAAATAGAAGTTTTTTTTGCATTGATGAAAGTGCAGCTCACACCAAAAGCAAGCTCCTCAATTTCATACTTCGCATCTTCCTCAAAATCATGGGGAAATTTGAGGATAGGAATACCCTCAAAAAGGGACCAAGAGGTTGCTTTCTATACATAAAGTTATAGCCCCTTTTAAATTGGTAAGATCCACCCTTTTGTTACATGGACCAGAACTTAATATTTGTGTCTTTCAGGGAGTTTAATAGCAAGAATGACCCCCCCCCCCCCCCCCCCCCCCCCCCCCCCCCCCCCCCCCCCCCCAGTAATTTTCTTAGAAGGCTAGGTGGCCTCCAATTATTATTTATGAAATGCGGCCACTATCACCTTAATTCTCATAGTTCTTTACACTTACCAATCTTTTTATAGGCGTGGTAACCTTTCCATGTAAGCAAGCTAATGTACAAAACAAAGATGATTTCCTTAAGGTCAGTTTTTCCTCAACATCTGCCCCTTGTGAGTCGCCCACCTTAATAGGTTTTGGGTTGTGGATAGCTCCCCATTAAATGGGAAATAGTTTAATAATATTGAATACAATATGTTTCTTCCAGTGGGAGGGAAGCTTAAATGGTATTTCTGTTACACAAATCATTTCCACTTTGAAAAGCCCCTAAGCGCTTACTATCTAGATTTTATGAGTGAGATTTATATGTGTGTTTTGGATTCCAGAATTATAAGAGAGACTAATGAGATAAAGCCCTGGACGCCTTTTCTGTTCAGCATACTTTCTCTAATCTTTAATGGCTTTTTCCAAGTGTATTTTAACAAGATTCTGGCGGCATAGATATGGATGATGCGGTATTACGCTGCAGGAACCATGGAGGGTAAATATGGCCTAATTTGGAAAATGGGGCTGTACACAAGTTAGTTTAAAATGGAGAAACCCAGTGGATGAGTGTTGCGCGTTATAGTAGGTAATTTGCGCTAGAAGTAGGCCAGTGGCCCAGTTATCCTATGTGAATGAGGAGTGACCCCATAAATATTGCTTTAGGACTTAATTGACCCTCTCTTTTTTACTGTTATTTATGGGTGATTTACCATAGAATAGCAGGGTTTAAAGAATATAAGACCTTGTACCGCATCCCAGAACTAACATTAAATTAAGGGTCACAATCATTACAAATCCTCTTAGAAGGCTTTACATACATAACAAATGGGAAATGAGTAGAGTATTAACTGTGCCGCTTAATAGCTTTATGATATGGGATAAACAGCATATCTTTAATTCTATCCACTACCATCATTAAGCATTATACACCTTGGACAGGGGAAGTTCTACAATGAAATACTCTCCAGATGATGCCCAGGGACCTTCTTTTTGTTGCAGTGGGTAAAGAAGACCCTTTTTCGGTGATCAGTCAGATTAAGAGTGATCATAAGTGACGTGACCAGATACCCAAACCGGAATGTCATTTGAGACTATGTCATTATATGTTTTTGTAAAAAATTCAGATTTTTTTTGCCTCCTGTATGGCCTACTGCGGGTAAGACATTGTGACCTTCAATAACATATGTTCATAGGACAGGTGGGACATTTCCTGTCTCAAAAGAGTACCTCATTTTTTAATGCAAAAGGCCTCTTACGGGTTTTAATCTTTAGGTCTTCCATTTCTACTACTTCAGGGTAACATAACTAAACTGAGAAGACTCATGAAAGCATAACTGTTTTTAAAGCTAAATAAGCTTAAGATACTGCGACTGGTTCTAGATAAGGGTCTATAGAAGGGGGCAAAACTGTGTTAAGCTCAGAAAGAGCATCATCTAGACCAGGATCCAATGTTATGTTGCAGCTCAATATGTAGGCAGAACATTTAGTGGACCCTTTATAAACTTATATTTGAAGATGAAAACTTTTAAAATCCCTATAGGAATGTTCCTGGTAATGGGTTATCTTATGTAGCTACAAGAGTATAATAAAGATCAATGATTAGTACATACAATAGTTTAATTTAACCACTTGGAAATAAATATCTTCAGCGGGTAATTGATCAATCTACTGCTGTAAATTTTTTAACATAATCACCCACTCTTGTTCAGTGTTAAATTTTTTATAGACGTACGCCCCAGGGTGTTTTGTCCCATATTGCTCTTGTAGATATAATGCTTAATTTAGTGACTGCAGAGGCATCACATGCCACAATAGATGGTTTTGATGTGTCAGCATGGTGAATTAATGGCGCTGACAGGGAAACCTCTTTGATTGCTTCAAAATATTGTCTTGAATCATCCAATAATTTGAAAAGGGACCTTTCTCCCATCAGTGAGTGAAGGGGCGCTGCCAACTGATCTAGAGATTAGAAGAACTTTTAAGAAAATACCAGTGCAAAGAAACTCTGGAGCTGATTTTGAGTAAAGGTGCTGGCCAAGCGAGGATGGCTTCCAGCTTGCATGGAGGGACAGCATATATGCCCTTAAGGACTAGGTTTCCAAGAGAGTTACTTCCTCCTGTGAGAATTTGTACTTGGAAGGCTTTGAAAAGAGGCCCAACTTGTGGATGAACGCTATTAGAAAACCAAAGCTTTGCATGTTGTTCACTAGTTAGGGAATGGATTGATATGTTGAATATATGTGTGATGGCACATATAAGCTGAAGATCCTTAAGGGCATCATCAATTAGGAGTTGAAAAAGTTACTGGGGCATTCTGGAACCAAAGAGGCATCACCTTAATTTGGATGATCCTACGCCTAGTCTGAATGGCTGTAAAACATTCTTCTCCAGCTTTAATTTTCGGCTGACTAAAGACATTGACTAAGTCAAGCGAATAAAATGCTTAGGATTTTTCTATGGCCTGGGTAATGGTTTGTTCAAATGGAAAGGGGTAAGGTTTGAAACCCTTACATTATGTAAATGATCATAGTCAACACAGGAACATAAGGTCTCATCAGCATTCTGGGCGAAGATTACAGTTGAGGCAATTAAAGAGGACTTTTGATAGTCCATTATTATTCTAGCATGTCGTCCAAGATTATCCAAGCACTTTTTTACTAATCAGTGTGTGGATACAAAGGACAGTTGATTTTCAAAATATTACAGTCACCTGGAAGGATAGTTCATATCCAGAATGGCGTGGGAGTCAGGTTTCTAGGCTCACTGCAAATACGTCATTGTATGGGCAAGGTTTTTTTACCCTGCGGGGTCCATATTTGATGTTTCAGGGGAAGATTTAGACAGGTGAGGCCTCCAGGTATGTATTAAATCAGTGGAATTTACCCTTTAACTTTTATCGGCATTAGTAAAGGGGTTTTTATCTAGGCATTATCACCTACTAAGACGCCAGTAACATACACTCATGATATCTGGGTACAATAATTATAGTACCAATGAAATGTGGTCACAAAAGCAGTATTATGGAAGATGAACTGCACTGGTTGCTGGACAGCTTGCAGGTCACTGGTTCAGAGGAAGTGCAATATAGAAGGGTTAAGACAGTGTCCAGGCCTAATGTCTGAGCAACTCTTATATACATTAAAAGCCTGGTGCTTGTATGTATATGAGTGAATGAAACCTCACGTACCCCTACTCTGAAGGTAATAATTAAAAAGTAATATTTAACTTCATTATTAGTCACAGAAAGCAAAAACGAAGCAGAAGGCAGTTCTTTACCCATTATAAGAAGTGACCCTTTAGTATAATGATGAATATAGTTTCTTTCAATGAAATTACCCACGAAGTCCTTATGGTCAGAAGTCACGGTGGCATTAGAAGAATATAAAAACTATACCATTATTATCACGTTTGTGGGAGAGGAAAGTCCAGGGTTCAACACATCAGAGAAAACTTCGTGGTTCTGTGAACTTGATATTGTAGGTGAGGTAGAAATAAACTTTGCTTTTAGTATAGAATACAGCGACTTGTCATGCCCTACAAAGGCGACCACCTGTGCTATTTTTAGTTGACGTCAATGTTAGTCTTCCTGGTTCCATAGTTATAACCATATATTTTTTGTTGTAGAAAGTAAGCGGTTTTTAAATAAAATCTCGTTAATTTACAAGGAGCGTTTAGAGCAATAAGATACTATGGGAATGCCAGAAGAACGTTTTACAGAGCCTATTCTCTGAAGATATAGGGGTTGATGTTTTTTACAGTACTGAAATTGCTTGGAAAAACCTGATGCATTAAAGGATGACATAGCCGCCACTAAGGATATCATTTTAGTCGTCTTTCTTAATTAAATTGCAATGAAAAAGCTGCCTCCAGGGATATAGGTTAAACTATGAGGGATTGCTGGCTACAGTAGTGTCCAAGAGTCTCTAAAGATCATCACCGTAATGCAGGTGGAATTCAACTGAGAGGATTGACGCTGTGAAGGCCTCTGAAAGAGATTTGAGCTCAGAGGCACCCGGGTAGAGGATATAGAGGTGGAAGAGATGGATACTCTGATAATTGGGTTTTTGTAATGAATTAGATACTAGATTCAATAAGGGTATATGAAACCCCATCTTGTTTCCAGAATGCAACACTCCTCTAACCAAATGTTGATCCTCTCTTTTTAGGGCATCCAGTAGGGTCACACTCCTTTGTGAATTCATAAGAGTAAGGTTTTGATAACCCCCACCTATAAAGAGCACATGGAGGTCTTCCAGAGCATTAAGAACATATTTAATAGTTCTGGAGAAAGAAATGAAAGAATCCCACTATCTCTGACTCTACTGAAGGATGGCATGTTTTACTTGAGATTAATCATTATTTGCTTTGTGTCAACATAAGCTTTTTCTTGGCTTGATGAGTGAAACAAGGGACTAACAGAGAAGGCAAGGTCACAGAGGGATTGTAAGTTCATTGTCATTTAAAAAGTATTTGCGTTACCTGATCAAATGAGGAGGGGAGAAAGTCCTGAAGTTATTTTGTCAGTTCATTAAGACATATAATTATGATAATTATAATAAGACTGTGCTTCCAGTATGGGTGTGTCATAACCAGCGAAAAAGTAGAATTCCATTGGAATAAGAAATATAACAACTTGTAGGAGGGACGTCCTATGATTTCTGTAAGGGCAGTAAACACGTAGTAACTTACCATAGGCCCCAGAGCAAAAAGATGCTTTGTGGGGCAACCGCGAATCTGCAAGGCAATCCAAGGATGGGAGAGGCATAGAAACGAACACTCATCCTGGGTTGGCTGTTACTGGCCTTTGAATTTCGGTCCCATGGTATTTTGGTTATTCTTCATATCTTTGATAGTCACTAGATTCACTTGGGGGTACTGATTCAAAATTATTATAAATAGAATCTCAAAAAGTCAGGATTTAAAGTAGAAAATCGAGATTCCTGCTCTTAATCAAACATTGATAGGCAACTATTGGGACCTCTTGATCAGAGCCTGACACAGAAGGCGCACTTAATAAATCTGATCAGGAATCATTATATGTGCAAAAACCAGTGTAGATGCATTCAGGAATTGGTCCCTCTGCTTCCCAAGCCACAACAAGGATGACTCCAGTGAATGAGGTCACAAGTCTTTGCCGGTGTATAACAATGAGGGCTCAAATGAGAAGTTGATCTGGACAAACTTGGAAGATCCTAATTATAGGGAACCATGGAGGTCTTTTTGGCACGCGTCCTAACTCTTATTTTAAATTTCTAATTTGTTTACTTTAATTAAGCTAAGGGGCTAATGGCGAGTCATTAAGCATACAATAATCAACCTAAAGGATGCAGGTTTGATCCCCATTTTCACATTAGTTTGGTCCAGCTTAAGGTTCCTACTAGAAAAAAAAAGGTTAAAAAAGACAATCACCTTTCCCATGATGTAACAAAAAATTGAGTACTAATTCAAAGGTGGATAAAAACTTTCTTTGATAGAATTAACTCTGTTTAAATTTAAATTTATTTTTTTTGTTTCAGTAATTTCTGTCTCCTGGTCAAGCTTCACATAAATACTATAATAAATTATTCTGCTTTCTCCATCTTCTTTATCTTTTAAACTGCTATGCTAATCTAATGGGTTTCAACCAAACATTAGAATCCATATTATAGTCTAATGAACTGTTAAGCTGACATAAGTGATAATCACTACAGGGGGCCTTTGTGGTAATCCAGCTGAGGGTTGCTCGCTGGTGCTGGTAGCTTCTGGATTCCACATCAAATATGTAAAATAAGAATAAAAACACTTTTATATAAATAGCCAGTTTTCTAAGTTTTAATTAGTGTTGTCGTGGGGAAAGAGAAAAAATGAACTTTCTCAATATTTTACCTCTCAGTATTTAAACTGTATTGAGAAAAGGGAAATCAATGGTACATTTGGAATAGTTTGGTATGGTCCAAGTTAAAAAATAAGTAAATTCAGCCTATAGAAGCTCAGAAAGCTCAATTCATTCTAGCTAAATGATAGATGGGGAGTTAATTTTAGGCAAATTGTACCCATGTGGTAACAATTTATTATATTTTAGCCAATCCCCTTATGTTAAAATTATTGCATCTTGAGTGACACCCGCCAAGCCTATAAAAGGAGGTGTCCCACTTAGGTGTTGGCTTTTAATGAAACATGACCTGAGGAGAAACCTCCAATGGACTCCCTGGGTTCCACCTTGTGGTTGGGGCAATTTGTCTTCCTAACTTTGAACTATTTGCCCTTTTAGTATTCATAAAAGTTTTACCCCAATTCATGGGGTTCCACCGAGAATCAACCAGGGTCTTTTGGCCAATAAAATCGTTATTATTATTTAAAAGGCTCTTATCATCATTGTGGACTTGTAAATGTCTGAAATTTCCCCCTTTTGGCCAATTTTGACCCAAAACACTATTATCTTGAAGCTGGGTGGGCAAATGTCCAACATCCTCTGAGCTGTGGAGTAAAAACATCTTACTACATGAAATTGAGAACAATTTTAACTAAGAGAATAATCCTCCAATTGGTCAAAAACTGTAATCCTATGGATCAATAAGTCTCAATACTAGCTGCTCTTTTGCAGCCTTTAATTTTGGAAATTCAGGCCACTTTTTGAGTTTATTATGCCCCCAGTTTACCAAATTTAGTATCAAACTCAGTATACTAACTTTAAAAAAATTATTCAACAGTTATCAAATGATATATACTCCATGAGGGCCATTCCAGTCATTTTTTGAGTCACATCCATACCTTTTATAATGTGGGACTTACACTACTTTTAATCTTAATTTATTGCGGGGAAGGCTGACCATGGGACGGACATTTCCAAATGTGACTCAGGAAAGATAAACTTAGTACCAGGGGGGGCACCCCAGAGAAGCTATGCTATCTCTTGTTGCCAGCGGGAACGCCACTTATGGGGAGGGGGAGGGAACGTGTGAAGGGGCCGTAGCCACTATTGAGCACGTGTGGAGAAAGGGGTCTGATTTGATGAACCAGACTGGGAACCAGGAGGAGACCAGCTGTCAGCGACGCGGTGGGAGATATCCAAACATTCACGCTTGAAAGTGGTCCACCAAATGAGACCGGAATCTGTGGACAGCTTCTGGGAGGGTGGGGGTGGAGCCAGCGATGGCATCTAAGACAATCGTGTGAATAGTCCACATGGCGATTGCAACCACCAGAGTATGGAGGGAGGGTGGAAGGAGGGAGGCCATCGATGAAGCAAACATATCTCTTGACAGACTGAAGGGATGCGTTTGATCCTGGCCTAGCAGACGTTGGACTTCGCGCCATATCACTTTAGAGGTGGGGCACTTCTCCAGGTGGTGGAACAGCGTTCCATACTGGCCACACACGACACAGAATGAGTGTAAAGCGTTAGAGCGCTCAGCTGTACAATACACCCGCCTCAGGCAGTGCCACACATTTGAGCGGACTTGAGGCTGCAACAGAGGATGGTGTGCGTATTTCCAGATAGTCTTTTGGGTCTCAGTGGAATAAGGGATGTCCATCATGTCCAAGTAGTCCACCCTGGTTAGGACTTGGGGTCGAATGGAGATCACTCCATCATGGATGGGTAGCCCCTGTACCTCTTGTGTGAACTGAGGAGAGGGGCGGCCTCTTCGGGTTGTATGTCCAATAATACAAATTCTCCACTCTGCGCTTCGCATGGAGAGAGGGATTCGTTTGTAGTGGGTTTTAGTCCCGTGAGAACCTGTGGCTGATGTGTGTGATGCGAGGTATTTTATCAGGGAGTGGGGGTTTGATGGATTGTTGAGGCCCAAGGCTTGGGAGAAGTTGGAGCGGGCCGCACAGGACCAGTGTTGGGATGGGAGTGTAGGAGCGGTGATGGTGCGACCCTGGTTGACCAGGATCTTGGCAGCATGGGCTTTGAAGTCAAGCAGGCCCATGCCACCTTGATGATGAGGGCCAAACATGACCTCTAGCCGTACTGGTGGAGGGCGGCCTGACCAAAGCCATCCTTTCGGCAAAGCATACAGGGATTTGAAGAAGCTTGGGGAGAAGGGGATGGTGTGGGCTCCGAACCAGACTTTGGATAGGAGCATAGAGTTGGCAAGAACAACCCTGCCAGTGAGGGTAGTAGGGTGGGCTCTGAGAGAGGCGATTCGCTTCGTCACGTTGTCCAGTATATGGCACTCCATTACTGCTGACGCATATCCGCCTGCCTCCATCCACACGCCCAGATGGCGCACCAGTCCTATGGTAGGACGTGGCACGAAGGGATCACCAGTGGAGCGGTGTGTGTTGAGTTAGTAAGGCGTGGATTTGGGCGAGCAGATGGGCCGGGTTGGGAACTACTTGCTGGGGCCCAACAGTTCTGAAACTGACCAAGGAGGATTATTTCAGTTTTGGAGGCGTTCAGTGCCGCGATGTTTACCCGGGAATATTCCTGGATGAGGGCTTCAAGCGCGCGTGCATCTTTGTTATTAGACACCCCCACCACGCAATCATCTGCAAATGCCATCATCTTGACTGGGGTTTGGCCTGGCACATGGACCCCAGTGAGGTGGGCATTCTCATTTCGCAGTAGTGGGTCAAGGCTGAAGTTGTATAAGAGTGGGCTGAGGGGGTCCCCTTGTCGCAGGCCCCTTTGAGGGCGGACTACTTCCGTTAGGAAGCCTGGGCCACGCACTGCCAATGTCGCAGATTCCGTGAGCAGCATCACCCAGTTTATGAAGCGGGGGGGTAGGCGGAATTGATGGAGGCAGGCCCTAAGGTATTCCCAGTTTACTCTATCATAGGCCTTTTGTTGGTCCAAGAATACAAGTGCCCCAGAGGCTGTGGACTGACACACATTAGCCACAGAGTGCACGTTATCCCAAATCGACCTTCTGGGGATGAAACTGAATTGTTCTGGGGAGATGGTGGCAGATGCTACAGTCCCTAAATGGTTAGCCATGATTTTTGTTAAAATTTTGGTGTCTGTGTTTGTTAGAGAAATGGGGCGCCAGTTGGCTAAGTCAAGCTTATCCCCTTTCTTGAAGAGTGTGACAGTAAAGGCCTCATGTCCTCCTGGTAGGAGGCGCGTTTACAACAGGGTTTTGGTTGAGTGAGGCTAGCAGCAATGGTGATATATATTTGAAATATTTTTTGTAGAACTCATATGGAATGCCATCTGGGCCTGGGCATTTTTGGTTTGGCGCACCACAAATGGCTGTCCATAATTTGGTCAGAGTAATTAATTTCATTATTTCCGGGTATCAGAAAATGGTGCGGATATGAGCTCAGTTGAGAAATTCCGCCATTTTGGCTGGCTGAATTGGTTTGGCTTGGTATAACTTGGAGTAATATTTTTGCATTTCGATTGCCACTTCAGCCGGTGTGTCTGCAATGGAATTATCTGATCTTCGCACCTGTGTGCAGGCCACGCTCTGGCGTGGTGCGAAAATTTTTTTAAAGAAGTATGCGGTACACTTGTCACCTTTAGTGATGCGTGTGGCCCTGTATTGGACACAAACCTGATGTTTGTGTTGCCTTTTGAGTGCGTTGAGATGGGCGGCTGCCTCCGCCCACTTCCAGCCCCATGCAGGGCTGTATCCTGTGGCTGGAATGTTGGACTCCAAGTGGGCCAATTCCGCCAGCACGCATGAGATAACCGCCAATGTGGCTCATGAGCATCTGGAGGAGAGATGGTGATAGTGGCGGATTGTCCTCTTTGAAAGTTGCCCATGTGGAAATGGGGTCCACGCAAAATGGTGCAACAAACAATTTTGCCAAAGTTGCCTCTTCCACCCACGTGGAAAATCCTGGCGACACAAGCTCGGGGGGGCAGATTTTGCACCAATGTGGGGCCTTAGCAACTGTGACAGGTAGGTGGTAGGTTATCGAGACCAGTTGGTGGTCGGAGAATTCCATTTTCGTTGTTTTGAAGTGGGAGATGTGGGGTTGGAATCTCGCTGGCATTAGAATAAGGTCGATGCGGGTCATGGACCTTAATTGGCCGTTGTGGACGTGGGGATGCATCATGTTTTCGAGCAGTGGGGCATGTTGCAGCAGTGCATCCATTAACCCAAGGGTGGCTTTTAGAATGCATAGTTCTACATGACCCTGTGGGGCGTGGGGTGAGGGCGGCCACCGGTCCATTGGTGAGGTTAGCCAACAGTTCATGTCACCATCTAGGAAAGAATCAGGGGGTAGCGGGAGGGATTTGACCAATGAGAAAAATTCCTGACGCTCATATGCACCATTTGGGGTGTAGATGATGATTGTGTGTGCAATGTTGGCCCACGAGAAGGTGACAATGAGCACTCGGCCAATTAGGAATGTTTCTGAGGATGTGAATCTGAAGAAATTATCTTTGTGAATTAACACCCCACAGTGCTTTGACCAGAAAGTATAGGGATGGGAGGAGCATTGTTTTCCAAGCTTCCTCGGAACCTTGTGGACAGTGGGACTCCTGGATGGCCAGGATATCCACGGGTAAATTGTTTTTTAAAAAACTCAGTTTCATAGCCCAGGATGGGGAGGCCTTGAGTCCGGCAATATTCAGCGTCCCTAGAGTGAAGGTTTCCCCCATCGCACCTTAGGTGCGAGGGGGTGGGCCCCTGGGCCCACCAGCCTCTTTAAGGTCCCCATGGGCTTTCACAGCAGCACAGGTGTTAGAGCAACGCTATTGGGGTTTTTGTTAATTTTTGTGGAAAGAGTCGCGTTGGCTTTGGCCTTCACTTTTTGTTTTCCCAACGTTGGACGAATTTTTTGCGGTGTGGATAAGTTTGGTGCAACGGCGAGTGGGGCAATATTTTTTTTCAGTTGGGATAGGTCCTAAGTCAGTTTTGACTGGAGCTTGGGTGCAGCGATTGGGTGAGATTGAATCACCCATCAGATCCTCAGATTGAGTGGCCCGCTCGGCATGGGCCTCCCAATCTGATTGGGTGATGGATTCCTGAGTCTCTTCTGCCGCAAAGGTCTCCATGTCCTCCTGGCGTTGTGAGTGTGGGATGGTGGTGGTGGCCTTGGCCGCTTCCTTGGCCGCGGCCCTATGGGCCTGCTTGGCCTTCTTCCGCTCCTGTGGGGAGATGGGCTTTACCAATAGTTAGCAGCCTTGTGCTCCCCACGGGAAAGCCTCCTTGGTGCTTGCAGTTGGTTCGTAGTGCGCCTCTCCACTGGCTATGGCCGCCGAGGGGTGCTCTTGGAATGTGACGCCCTCCTTGATGGGGCATGCATGTGCCTTATGGCCAAACGTGTCACAGTGGGTGCAAATGGGGGGCGCGCTGTCCATGGTTACCCAGAATGGGTGGGTGGTATGCCCTGCAATATCAATAAAGGTGGAGTGTGGGATCTGGGTTAGGTCCTTTGCAATCTCTTCAGTTGGGGTCAGAACTGCGATGGCTTTGCCGGTGCACAGGTGTGGCATCAGCGTGAAACGTTGCATTTCAAAAGATTATATTTCACCATATATGGCGAGACCATCTTTCAGGTGTTGCTCCAAAATGTCACGTTTTACCGTAGTAGGTAAAAAGTCAAACGTGAGGAAAATTTGGTATGATTTTGTCCATCTGGTGCATTTGGTTTCGACGACCCATTGCCCTTCAGGGAGGTTAGCCACTATGCGCACCGCTGCAGCCTCGTCTGCTGCTATTTTGCTTTTGAAACCTAGGTCCAGCCAACCACGTGACATGGAGTGAGGTGCAACATACACCACGGTTGGGAAAAGTTTGTGTACATCTTCACAAAATTTTTCCCATAAGGCCATTTTTTGGATGTCCAGATACACACAGACTCCGAATTCCACCGATGAAAGTGGCTGGGAGTGTGGCGTGTTGATTTACTAGTTGCATCGTGCTTGTCATGCAAGTATCTCCGGGGAAATTGTGACCGCCAGTTTTTTGAGATTTTTTTCTATTCCACCAGATTCTCTGTGTCATTTTCAAACGTTAGAGGCCATGGGCCTTCCGTCTGCTCCTCTTGCCTTGCTTGCCCAACTGCTCCCAGACATGGGCGCAGACTAATCTCCTCTGTGAGATTATCAAACTAGATTTAGTCTTGAATTGAATAGGTTGCAAAAGTGTTTGCAACGAGAAAGAAAAGTGGGGACTTACACTACTTAGCTTTACTGAAATCAGGATAAGGAGCCCTTGGAATAAACGTTATCTTCAAATCTTGTTATCCAGCTATATATACATTTCTTGAAAGTTGTAAGACTAAATCATGAAGTAGCTTGAAAGCTGGGACTTAACCAGTCCCTGCATTCAAAACAAAGTTACCTTCTAGTATGCAGTTACATTGGTTGTCTACAAAAATTGGGAAGCCATCATTGAAAATTGCTGATTAGCTATAAAGCTTAGAGCCAGCTTTCTATTGTGTATAATGGGATCTCCAGTTACCTTGAGGATAAGCTTTGTAAAAATATGTTACTTCTCAAATCCACCTGGAACGACGCTCCAACCAAATTGAGGATTTCTTCAGTTGTTATAACACTGTCACCAAGCACTAGCCTCACGTAATAGAGTTTCCAGAACTGAGGGGCGAGAAGGGCTGAAAGGCCTAAAGGGAATAAAGGTCCTAGCAGACCCCAAGGAACATCCACTTCTGGTTCCAACTCCTGACGATCCAATGAATCATGGAAACAAGAAGTTTACCTGAATTTACAGCCCTACAAAATCAGATACAAACGTAGGACAAGGATGCAAGATTGAATGTACAGGGTCCCATTTAACCCAAGAGTTTTTCTTGATACCATGTCAAATAAAAATGAACAATTTTAGCGGATATTCTAAGCTCAATAACAATTATATTATTATATTAATTATACTTACCGTGTGTCAAAACCTGTTTGAGGAATTTTGAAAGCCATCCTCTACTTCAACGTCCAACATGTAAGCCTTGTGGGACAAATATCATTTAAAGCCTCATATGCCTCTTCAAATCGCCACTGAGTCGAAGTTCAAGAGGACATGGAAGGGTTTTCTGATAAAAAATTGGATCAACAGGTCCCTTAAGTCTATGCAAGTACTGTGATTCTGAGCCTGCATCTGACCCTGAAGTCAATATAATCTCTACTGAATTGCAACTAACTTTAAGATTATTTTTTAAAAATATTTACTCAAGGTCAAGAGAGCATCGCCTCTTTATTGTATGATTATGAAAGTTTAGAGGATGAAGCCATGAACCACCAGAAAGTAAAGCACATTCACCCTTCTTTATACATCATGGCTCATGAGATTGTAGATCCTCATTTAAGAGACTTCCAAATTCTGGGAGCAAGTTTTTACTGCCCTAGTACATGACTTTGGAGGAATCAGACCTTGGCAAACAAAATTAAGAATTCCATGCCTAACTGATTAAATAAGGTAGAAATTCTTTGGATTTCACCAGTCAATTCTATGCTCAAGCTCAGACTTTTGTTACCACTACCCAAATTGCACTGGATGATTCTTATAACCTCTGTAATCTCTGCCTTAAGATCTTATCCTGTAACCGGCTGCATATGTTTGGGCTCAAGAGTAGTTCACCTGAATATGAGGTATCAAAGAATTCTTGATAAGATTTTTAGTTTATGTTTTAGGTTAATGACCTCTGCCTCAACTTCCCCGGCTGGCTTTGTATTCATGTTTTTAGAAACTAGAAGAGCTCTAAACATTGATGCTCTATTGTAATAGATTCCTTCATAATGCCAAGAACTATTGGAAGTGACTTGCTGAAAAGTGGTAAAAGGGAAGTCACCATGTGGGACTAAGCGCTCCATGATGATACCCCTGTACCACCTCAAGAACCCTTGATGACACCTACTGAGTCTAATGCGCTATACCTAAGGGGGACAAATTGCTACTAGTCAATAATCGATAACCCAATATTTCTAATCTTATTCCAATAAATTTTTATTTTTCTTACCTTGAACTTTTCTAATTTGAGAGCTTGATATCACTGGTTTCAAATCAAGTTCGTTAGGGTTCCTGATCAAGATAATATTAACAGTGGCTACGCTTGAATTTTTATCTAATCAAAATTGATGATACCATCAGTATAGCTCAGAACTTACTCAATTATAAGGAGTTTTGTAAATCAGGACAACAATGTACTCTATCCATTGAGGCCTATTCCTCGTTAACTATCCATTTTGGCAATTTATCACTGAAACCTCAGAAGTCACCCTAGATAATCCCAGCTATGAGATCATTCTTAAACCCAGATTTCTCCATGACTAATCTGCTGTTGAAGACTATGAAGTGGGTTTCTGCACCTACTGGAACATAGGGGCCCACTGATGTTTGAGATCTAGTGAGAAACCAAGTTTTAGGTCAGATCAAGGGCATGCATCTTGAATAAAAATTGGATTAATAGGATTGATTACCATGTGAGGGTTCTTGGGTGCAGATACCCCCTTTTGCGCTATACAGACAAGAGAGAATTACTATTTTCTTACTAAAATCGAAAACTTTATCACCTAAGTCCCAGGTTATCATTAATTAAGGTACATACTTATACCGCTAGGATATTTACTAAAATAAGAGGCATAGAAACCCCATCCAATGAAGAAATTCAGACCTGCCCTGGTATTTTAGACCCGCTTATGATTGGTCAACCTAAGTAATGCTACATACCCTAACTAATGTATCTATAAAGTGGGGATCCAATACTTCAGCTAATTACATTTTCTCACTGACTATGAAAACTAATTAAGTATTTTTATAAAATTAGAAGTATACAAAATATTAACACAGGAGTATCCTCCTTCTATAGCCTTGGTAGATACCTCTATTGGGAGTAAGCTAACCAGTGAACAACGAAGCTGAGTTGAGCAGTTGCTAAAAAAGACAATGATTATTTCTTAATTTATGCCTATGACTTTAAAATGATGAATGAGGTCCTACATCATGTTGAGACTGGAGATACTTAACATAATTAATTCCATCCCTATAGAAAGAGTAAGGTTGAAAAAGCCCAGGAAGCTGTTTAGCTCAAACCTTATTAAAAGAAGGATTAATAGTGCCATCCTGTAGCTCTGGGCCTCTCCCTATTGCTAGTATAGAAAAAAGATGGTAGCCACAGGGAGGTAATGGACTTTAAAAGCCAAAACCATTACTAAATAGGATAGCTACTTCTGATTTAGATCAATGACTCTCTCCACTTGCTTTCAGGGTCCCAATATTTTTCTGTAATGGATCTTGCCAGAAGATATTTGAAATTGAGCTGGCTTCCAAGCACTGATATAAGTGCAAATTCATAGCTAGTGAATGACTATTTAAGTTAACTATAATTCCCAGGGCCTCTTTAATGACCACCATGTTTTAACGCACCATGAATGGGATCTTTGGGGACCTTAAATTGTCCAGTGTTATTTTCTACAGTTACAACATTACCATATCTTAAAAATTAAAAGGAGATATTAAGCTCCTCCAGTAAGTTTCAAACATTACATAGATCGCCTCATTTTAGTTTAAGACCTTAGTTTTTATTTCATTCTGAGATGAAAATATTTAATCACAAAGTCCCAGAGCATGGATTTTAACCAATCCCGGAAAAGGTTTCAGCTTTCAAGAAGACGTCGCCCTAGAACTCCAGAGATATCCAGGTAAACTAGGCATGATGAGTTACTATCATCAATTTTATCCCTTAGTTCGCTGACGAAGCTGAAACCTACCTTTTTCTGCATAAAAATGTCCCTTTTAAATAGCAACCTGAGTAGGAATGATCCTATAAAATGTTAGAACTACTCTCTGTACTAAACTAATCCTTATTCATCTGATTTCTTTAGCTACTCCTGTTGTTCACTGAAACCAGTTATGTGGCAATTAGGGCTATCATGGTGCAACACGATAATTTTTAAGTTAACCATCCAATGGCATAATGCAACAAGACCTTTAGTAGGACCAAAAACAAAAATTTTACCAAATGAGAATTTCTAGCTGTTGACTAATACACGTCTGGCCGTACCTATATAGAACTCAATTAAAAACTATAATGAACATGCCTTGTCCATGGCGAAAACAGATGAAGGACCCTGATGGGAGATCAAGCGAGATGGTTGTTACAATTGCAGCATTATGACTTTCCCATTGTTCATCACGTGGGTGATTCACCAAAATTGCAATGTGCTCTTGACAATTCTGTAGCTAGCAATCTTGACTTTCAAGAGAAATATATGTACAGTATACTCAATTATCCTGAAAGTTGAGAATTCACCTTTGAGATAAAAATTCAGTTATGAAACATGACCAACAAACACCTAGATTTCAGATGGATTACAATCCAAGAAATTTAAAACATAGTGTCACCTTTACATAATCCCTTCTTACCGGTCCAATGTACTCTTTGAAGGGCATTCAACTGTGTGACATGGAGCAGTAAAAGACTCACAAATGGTGAAGAAAATGCTGTTTTTGGGATTGTATGGTTGAAACCATTAAAGAAGGCTTAAAGATTATCTAACTTGTCAAACATAGGACCTGCCCATCCCAAGCTACAAAATCAAGTGGTGACTTCGTCAAATCCTTTTAATTTTACCTTTATTGATGTGGTGAAACCCTTGCCAATCAGTTTACATGGGCATAAATATATTCTGTTAATCATAAACTACTTGATCAAATAGGTCAAGAAGTATCATACAACTGCCACTGCAAAGGCTACAGCTTAGATTCTCATTAAATCCATACTCAAACAGCACAAATGTCCACAGACTTTATTATTGGACAATGTACTACTTTTCGCCTAGCAGGTAGTTTAAAAATTGGCTTCTCATCTTGATTTTAACATAAGTTTTACCATCGCCTATAACTTATCAACTAATGGGGCAGTAGAAGGCGCTAATGGGACTCTTGTTTCTAATATACAAAATTAACCACTTCTAATCCTATGCTCTGAACCCATTATCTTCACAACCTACTATAGTTTATTATTTAATTTACCAATGTATAACGAAGATGTACCCTTTTAAAGCCATTATATAGACATTCTCCTCAGCTACCAGTAGGTGCAGCCCTTAATTGATTCCTTAATGCCCGAAAACTCCATACTAATGAAAGCCCTAGCAAACAAAAACTTTGGATTCAAGCCTTTGCTACTCAAACATTATAAAACTACCACCAAAGAGACGTCATTTTCAAATGCTGCCACATACCCTGCCAACTTTCCAAGAGACCTGGACCTATTCTAACAGCATTGACCCTGGGCTGACAGAACAAACTAGACATCCTTGGGTCAGGTCCCTACCACGTCAAGCATAAGGTCAATTTTGAGTACTCCGTTGCCAACGTTACCCATGTCACAGTGATCAACTAATTCATGGCTGATTCCTATGGCATATGTTCTCCTCTGACAGGATCTTGAGGGGGCGTTGATAGAATCCAATGTATTGAATGAATTGAGATTTCTGCTTTAAAATCAAACACTGATAAGATGGATAACAAGCCCTACAATTTGAACCTGTCGCTGTTAGGCACATTTAAATATCTGAACAGAAATAATCAGGTGTGCTGGAACCAGTGGAGATGAATTCTAGATTGGGCCCTCTGCTTTTAAAGTCACAACAAGGAATACTCCAGTGAATGAGGTCACAAGGTTTTTGCTGATTGAGAACAATGAGTTCCACAACTGGGCACATAGTTTGGAATGACATGGAAGATCCTGATTGTATGAACCTTTGAATGATTCTTAGTGTGCATTCTGACTCGACATGAAAATCAAATCTTTTAATCTAATTGAGTATGGGGGTATAAGTCGAGTAAGTTGGCTTACAACTACCACCTGAAGGAAAAAGTTTTATGCTTCCTTTGTACATCGTCTGGGTCCCAGCTTAAGGTTTTGACTAGTGGTTAGTAGGCTAAAAAACACAATACATTTTCCCATTATTCAACAAAAAATTAGAGTCCGAATACAGAGGTGGATAAAGCTTTCTTTAATGAAGTTACCCTTTTTAGGTTTCAATTTAATTTTCTTTCTTTTCTTTATTTCGTTTCAGTAATGTCATTCCCCTGGTAATTTTGCCTCACATAAATGATATGATAAGTTCTTCTGCTTATCCTATCTTCTTTATATTCTTCATCAGTTGCGCTTTTTACATCTTTGAGCCACATCAAGATCCCAGCTTACAGTCTAAAGAGTCTTATAAGCTGACACGATAAGAATAAAATTACCTCAATTTATGTACAAGATGAGCTCAATGATCATTAAGCGGTTGTTTAAGGAATGAATCACCTCATAGTGATGGCAAAGGTGCTGGGACAAGGGATTGGTATGATTATGTTAATAAAGTCTAAAGTCCTAAATAAATGCTTTATAAGATCTGGCATCTTGTTAATTTTCTGGATTGATAGGACAGGCAATCTTCCTTCTCAAATGACATATCATAAATGGTGGGTTTGAAAGGCCCATGATGTTTGGATTGTGCTGAACCAGGGGTAGGTCAGCAGAATGAATCTGGTATATGAATATAGCCTATACAAGTGATAGGTTAAAAAGCTCTTTGTTAACCAGATTATAAACTATTGGTGGGTCAGTGAATGAATCATTTGGATTTGGGATGGACTTATGGTATGGCGTATTGTGGAAACAATATGGGGTCATAACTCAATATGATCTCAGCTAGTATACGGAAAGCTGCTGTTTTAATGGATTGGAATTCCCAATTAACTATCATTTATGCTAAAATGACAATGGCGGCGTGCTTTGCTAAACAAAATAAAAATGGTGGAATAGGCTAAGATGGAGGAGTCCATGGAGAACAGTTAAAATCAGGATTATATGAAAAGCTAGAACTAAAGAGTGAACTGAAGACATACCCTAGAAGGGCTATTGTCTCTAATATTAAGAAGTGGAGGGCTTCATTTTAGGTTAGAAATTTCCTGGATTGAACCCTCTATCCATAAGTTCTCATTGTTTAACTTTTAAATAGCAGCATGAGTTGAAGTGGTTTTTAGAAATTTGTAAAAACTCATAAAAGCTTTAATGATGAATGTCTCAGCTCAACAGTGAAGTTGATTTAATAGACCCAAATCTAAGCGGATTTGCACTTACTGAACGATTAACATATTCTGTTTTATCTAGAACTAAAAAAAACATATTCTGTTTTAAAGGAAGTTGGTTCCATAGGCTGATTTTTGTTAAAAACTCCTAAGATCAAATTATCAACTAAAGTTACTAACCCAAAAGCCTATAAACTTGTATCTAATGACCTGAATTATTCTATGACTCACCCAAAAAATTTCTGAGTTTTGAGGCTAACGTTCTTGGTTCCAGATGGTTTGGTCGATGACAGATAGGGGGTTATATTAGTCTGGTGTTCCTACTTGTGGCACAGATCTGATGTACCTCCATAAAGACACTCTTAATATTTTCTACAAGAAAAATATAGTAAAGGGTGGTACATAAGGTGATGCTTGGTGGCCAGAGCACTGACCCATCGCTCATCAACAACATGGGCCAAATATTTCAGTTTTAAAAGGCTCCACTGGTGCCTTTGGTCCCCTTTTGCACCTGCAAGGGAAATTTTATTGAACTAGCCTAGTGGTTTGGTTTTATAGACGTATATTTTTTTAGTACTAGATGGTCCCATTTATAGACGTATATTCAAGGGCATATCTACCAGTGCACAGTGCACCACTTCCATAAGTTAATTTCATGAAATAAAGTTGGCTAGTCTGTTTTTGACACTTATTGTGCAGATATGTAATTTTTGATGAAGTTTATCAATGTCAAGTTTAGTTGTGTTATTACTCTACAGTTGTGTGTAGTACCTATGCATTTTCGCTGATGCTAGTCCAGGTTGTTTCTATGGTTCTATCTGTTCTACAGATTTGTGTGCAATCCAGTAAAGTTTTATGAGCATAAATTTGTTAAAAAAATTATGTTGAGCAATATTCGCCTGTCCCAATTATTATTTTCCTTTACCATAGCACTAAAACGGTGTAGGTGTTTATATATAAGTCACTCTAAAAAGATCTGACAATTTTACTCACTTTTGGATCCAGGAGGGTCTGTATTCATCTGTTGAAGTTTTATTCTTGAGGTGTTCACCTCAGTCAAGGTATTTCTAGTAATTCCATATCAGTGCGGTGTTTATGCAAAGCTAAATTCCATATCTGTTATATAATTTCTTGTTTAAATTTTGACTATTTGGAAAGAATGTCAGTACAAAGGTTTATAGTAATTTCTTGTGTAATAGAATCACTCCTGATATAGCTGTTAAAATTTGGAGAATGAAATGAGTTTTGTAGGGTTTTTCAATTTTGTCTCCTGTGAAAATTTTATTAGTAAAGATAAGGATGATGATATAAGCTCTGATTAAATAAACTATCTTTGTAATAATTTTTTTATTTTTTATCAAATTGCTGGCGCTAATATTAAGTCTGTTTATGACATTAACCAGACTGTTATTGCTTATTATTGGGGAAAGTCATATGTCAGCATTCCTTATAAAATTTAAGATTTGGATGTGGTGGTTGATGGGAATCAATCCCGTTCTAGCCAAATAGACTAAGCATTGGTCAGGGATAGTCCATGACAAATATAATAACTCTTGAAGTTAGGAATTAACTCTGACTTATGAAGTTAACTATTGATTCGGTGAAGCTTCCTAATTTTGGATGCAAAACTAATCCATGAAGTGAGAAAAGCCTATTTTACCAATTAAATTAACTTGCTGTAGAATCCCCAATTCTTTAATTTTTATAGATCTTGGCTTGGACTGCTCAGATTTTGACAAAAACACCTCCCAATCTTCTTTATATTGCAGATTCTAAAATAATAAAGTTTACTCTCTTATTTAACAATTTTAAGTTAAAATGGGGTTAAATTATAACAGGAATACCACTCTAGACTTTTCATCTAGAATAAAGACTTTGAGAAAGAAAAGCAAAAAAGGTCTTTTCCACCTCCCAGGATTTTTGGGTTTCCTGACCTCAAAATAATAAAGGGATACATGGTTTAATTCGTGGTCCTGACAAATACTGGTGCTCCCTGCCAGTACACCCCAAGTTCATGGTGAAATTATAAAATAAACAAAATTAATGAACAATAACAATTTGGCGTCCAATCTATTTTTAGATCAGGAAGACCTTAAGCTCTTGGATGATTTCCCTGCTCTAATGCGTAGGATGGAGCAACAAATTCTCACCTTAAGAAACACCAACTCAAACTTCAAGATATGACTACTAAGCTCAAAATAAAATTTGGCATTATCCCCTCTCATTGACACCAAATCAGCCCTCATGCTGCCCATGGTTGGGTAGACTCAATAATTAGGATATTAACACCTAACAAACTAAATTGGACGCCCTCCACCCTTATGATGAGCCCATTTATATCAGTTCTCTTTAGGTGAAAACGTCCCCCAATGTCAAATCATATTGTTTGTCCTTTAACCCCACTGATAGCATTTAAACCATATTTCAAAGAGAAGTAGGTCTTAGGTGAAAGGAGCATCTTCTTTTTATTATTTTATTATGAAAGTGCTATGGAGGAAGCCACTAACAAACAACGTCTCAAACACATAACTAACTGTCTTAGTCATGTAGCTCAAGACATTATGGTACCTCAACTAATGCAATGCAGGACTTGGGATGACTCCAAGGCAGCCTTGTTTCGAAATTTTGGAGCTACCTAACCTTATCTAACAAAAACAAACTTTTATGGGTATAAGCCTTATTTAGGGAGAAACTGCAACTGATTTTGCTCATTGTTTATACCTTGAGGCGCAAACGTTGGTCGCAGGAAAACGTCTTACTTTAGTTGATAGTATTATTGCTTTGTTTTGGCGTTTAAAAATATGACTTATATTCTTTTCATCTTAAAGCGGTGAAGCCTATCTGGACGTCTCTCCTCCATATCAAAGAAGCTATTTTTTGGAGATTCCAGACAACCTACTCAAGCCTACTGGACCCACTCGTTTTAGTGATAATAACAAGCATCAGCCACAAGTTCTATAGGTTACATCCCTCAATTCGCCTACACATGCATTATACTGCACTAATTGCAAGAGAACTAACCATGCTTTTGACTTTTGCCGCGTCCCTTCATTATAAGTCAGCAAAGGATTAGTCAGTATAGGGCAAGAGGCTCCAATGCTGACAGAAATCAAGTGACTCAAGACCCTTGTTATAGCTTTAGCTCTATTCCCAGTACTAAAGATGTTTTGTGTTAGTTGCGCCTGCAGAAGTTAACATAACTCTATCTATTCAAGGAGATAAAATATCTCCAGTTTTCTTACTTCTATGTTGAGCAGATACCAAAACAAATTTTGACGGTTAGCCCTTTTATGGAAAGCCAAGCACTGGCGATAAAACTTTCAATAGCATTCGCAGCCCTGAGATTAGCTGCGGCAGAATCCTCTGCCTGCTTCGCTATAAATCTCTAATGACAGTTTACTTGCTGTTAATTCTCAGTTCAGATCTTTGGTGGTTCAAGACAAGGTAGTTGTACATAAGGTTAAAGTTCTGGCGATAAATGACACTGGTTCCCCAGTTAATGTCATCTCTTCCCGTCTTATCCAAAAAATGGTTCCAGACTTGATTCATGAAGCTGAATATGGGACAGCTTGTAATCAGTCAACTAAGGCGATAGGGGAATATTCTGCTTTATCCCTTTATTTGAGAAACTTTTAATTACTGCCCCTGTCATTGCATTAAAAAATACTTATTAGTTGCTTAATGATGTCCAATTGATGCGGTAGTTTAACTGCACCATCAACCACAAGGGCAATTATCTGTCACTACTAGGGTTTCGGATCCCATTAATAGTGAACTCCCATCAAAAGTAAAGGAGCCTAAAAGATTTGGAAATGCCTCCTTGAATACCCGCCCTCCATTTGCAAAGTCAAATATTAAGTCCTAGGGGGAAAACTAAGTTACTCCTGGAGGCAGTAGATGCTGAAGATAGGATCCCTCTATATGCCCTACATCATATCACAATACCATTTGGCTCACGAGTTATTATGGTGTTGGGGATCCAGATTCTCATCCCTATTAATCAAATTTTGGAGTTAAGTGGACACCCAAACCCTTCATTCAAAGAAGCGTTGCCCTGCCCAGGTTTTTTTTGAATCCTGCATATGGGAAATCTATCTCTGTATTCTTTGGGAATTTGGTAATTAATACCCTGCAAGTCCCTTGGCATGCCTTTATCACTTATGAAAAATGTGCCCCATTGAGAATATCGCCAATGTGAGCTGTTTTGGCTTGTTACAGGATTTAGGATTTGATCATCTACCCACCATAGCTTTGGTCATAAGCTGGATTAGAGATAATCTTACCCTTTTATACGCCAGAACTTTGAAGACCTCATTGAGGAGTATGGCAATATTTTTCTTGGGACCAAGTGATTACAGAAAAATGCCCAGGGAAATAAAAAATTGAGACTGGGGTTCACCCTCCATTCAAATCCCAACCAAACCATAAATTTAAATTTGAGGAGTCTCAAGTGGCCTTAGAGTTACAGCAACTGTTGAAGGCCGGTTTACTTGTGCCTTCTAAAAGCCCGTGGCTTCTCCTCTTAAAATTCAGAAGAAGGCTGGTGGCCACTTTGTTGTCATGGAATATCACCACCACAAATTTTATCACACAAAAAGACAGTTATCCAATTCTGTGTATAGATGATTCATTTTTCTTTGTCAGGGTCCTACTTTTTCTCAGCTATGGATCTCACCAGTGGGTACTGGAAAGCTGACTTGTCACTGGAAGATCATGAAAGTTTGTCCTCATCTCAAGTGAAGCTATTCGAACTCACTCAAATGCCTCAGGGGTTATGTAACGCCCTTGCTACATTCTAACGAGATATGTACGAACTCTTAAGCGATTAATAAGCTCATGTGTTCCTTAAGATCATGATGATATTACTGTTTTTATAGAGCCTTTTGTGAACATCTAGACCACCTCAAGAAAGTCTTTCAGCTGTTATACCAATTGTCAATATAATTAAAGCATTAAAATGCTCTTTCTTTCAGAGAGAGATGTATTTTTTTGGCCATATGGTAAGTAAAGATAGAATATCCTCGATGGATGACAAGGTCCTGGTCATATCATAAAATGTCCGCTCTAAATGCATATGAGATGTACAAGTTTTCTTAGGGATGGTGGGATAGTATCTCCAGTTTATCCCCCACTTTGCAGAAACCTCCTAGTCTCTAGTGTATCTACTGAAGAAAGAGATACATTTTCAGTTGAATTAAGAGCAACAACAAGCCTTCAACATGCTACACGTCTCTCTCTCACTCTCCAGTACTTAGTCACCAAAATCTTGATAAACCTTTTCTCCTCTTTACTGATGTTAGAAATATAGCCACCAGAGCCATACTGTTCTAACCTGATAAAAACTTATGGACCATCCTATTGCCTACTATAGCAATACCTTATCAAAAAGATGAACGCAACTATAGCGTTACAAATACAAATGCTTGGAGGTAAGACTGGCTATTAAGAATTTCTGACGCTATTTTATGGGAAGCATTTCGCCATAAAATTACTAACCATGCCTCCTTGCAGTGACTACACCAAATGAAGGATCCTGATGGGAGATAAGCCCGATGTACATTAATTCTAAACTATGACTTTTCTATTATCTACTGACCTGAAACCATACACCAAAAAACGGATTGCCTATCTCAGATTCCCATATTAATTTTAACTGACCCTTAAGTGTATTGACTCTATGACCTTTTAACACAATTGCTATTATGGACAATGAATCCCCAATTTTTTAAATTAAATTAGCTTAGAAATTGGAATAACTTCAAGTCAAGAACGGCCAGTTTTGTAAACTTGTGTCCAAAAAGTGGGTGCCCTATGTATGACCTTCATCTTAAATAGATGTCATATTGGAGGGACACTGGAAAGTCAGCCGGGGGGATTTGGAAACCCTACCAGTGGCTTAAACTCAATGTTGGGAACAAATGCTTGTTTTAACCAGTATGTATCAGAGTCCAGACTGATATGCAAAAGTTAGGTCAGACTTAATCCATAATTTCAACATCGAGTGGTTCCACCCTGTGAACCTTCAATATAATTAGCATTGATGATGTGGGACCTCTCCCTCGAGACTCTAATGGTCATTGGCTCCTCCTTCTAGCCATGGACCATTCAACTAAGTGGATTGAAGCAGTATCTCTACTCACAGCTTCAGCAAAGGCTACTGCCACGATTTTGTATAATCAGACTACACCTAATATGGGTGCCCTAACATCATTTTTTCCAATAACAGGCAAAATTTCTGATTGATGCTAGTGAAAGATTTAGCAGAATGATGATAACCACACAGTTATTCTCCACCACATACTAACCTGCAACCAATGAAATGGTAGAGCAGGAAAGTGGTACCCTAACTGCAACCCTCTGGAAAATGGCTATGACTGACCCCCTTCATTGACCCAAACATATGCCCAGTGCAATTATGGACTATATGATCAGCTATCATCAAATAACCAAGATGTCACCTTTCCAAACGTTGTATGGCAGAAAGCCACATCTGACTTCTAAAGTACAGGCCATTCTTGACCAAGCATCTTAAAAAACCTCTGAAGTCACTATGCAAAGCATTGCCAATAAAATTATTTGGCTTCAGTCCCTGGCTTTTAAAAACCTATCTGCACCAACTAGTAGAGAAACTAATCAATTTAATGATAAGCATGACCCCCTTCACACCTTCCAACTGGGTGACCTAGTTTTTTCTACCACCACTTGCCTGGTGTTGTGACATCAAATTGGGTAAAATTGGTTGGAGCCTTACAAAGTCATTTATAAAGTGGGGCAAAGAACACTCAATAATAGAGGTCGTTCATGGTACAGTAGTAAACCGCGTCCATAGTCACTTTCTCCGTCCGTTTTCCCCCTACATCAAGATCTATAGGGGGCATTGTTAGGATTCTTACCTGAATTGAAGATTTGGATGTAGTGGTCTATGGAAATTGTTCCCATTTTGACCAAATAGCCCAAGCATTAGTTGGGATAATCCCCGACGAAATATTGACTCTCAAAGTATGGGCTCAACCCTGACTTATGCGGTCAATTATTTCTCCCTTGGAGCTTCCTAATTTTGAGTTGCAAACCTGATTAATGTGGCGAAAGAAGCCTAATTGAACATCGATGAATCCCCCCCCTTGGGTTGGGACCATCTAGTACTAAAAAAAGAAGCCTAATTGACTAGTTAAATTGGCTTGCTGTAGAATCCTCAATTCATTATAAATTATAGAGCTTGGCTTGGACTGCGCAGATTTTGACCAAAACACCTCCACAAGTTCCCTTATACTGCATATTCTAAACTATTATTTTTACTCTCTTCTTTATACAATTATAAGTGAAAAAGGTCAAAAATTTATTAGGAATTACCACTCCATACTTAGCATCTAGATTAAAGACTTTTATACCAAGAAAAGAAAAAAGGTATATTCCACCACCCAGGAGCTTCAGGTCCCCTGGCCTCAAAAATAATAAAGAGATACGTGGTATCAACCTGCAGTCCTGACTCTTATGGAATTAGGGTTGCTCTACTTGTATTGGTATTAGACAAGCCTAAAGTGGCGTTTAAAATGTTGATCTCAACATGTACTTTTGGAGTTCTTATAGACTAAGCCACCTGTGTGTCTTTGTATTAGCCCAAAAGTTCATGTCGCCAATCACAGAGATGTTGGGTGAAACTAATAGAAATAGTTTAGGGTAAATTGTTTAATTTTATTGTTTAGAACTTATACAGATGCCACCATGAGCGCAGGTTGTTCCATGAGATAGTTGCAATTAGTACTTGGCCACATAAGGGTGTACTTAAAACTTATTATTTTTAGGTTCCCATTTGTACGTACAGCTATCAAACAGTGGTGTGACAAAGTTCACTGTGTCTGGGATTTTCCTAATCAAGGTTCCTATGCCACCAGTAGACAGTAGACTTCTTGTACAGCAAAAATGTCTAAAGGGGGCTGCTCAGGAGATACAATTGCTTATCCTGATTGTGGAAGCCCTGATTCCTGAAATTTTTCATCCTATTGCCACTAAGGCGCCTATTGAACATCAGGAGCAATTGGATGGGCCTTCCGCCCTATCTTATCAATGTTCATGTGTGCCTTTCTGCAAATTTGGTGCCAATATACACAGGGCTGTACCAGATATCCATTCCAGATACCTAATTTTTAACAAACCCCTAAGGCTTGGTTTTTGCTGTAATCACTTGTGTTGCGCTTTGTGTTATACAAAAGATTTAGGTTCCTCCCAGGTGCATGTCTATCCTTTTAGTATGAAAATCTATATAGAATTGTTTTTTGTTTAGCTTGGTCAAGAGTTTGAAAACAAATTGAGAATTTAATCTCTCCTAGCTTTTATCTAAATTTTTATCATCCTGAGATTGTTGATTTGACTAGCTTAATGCTTCAGTCATCCATCTCCGCTTATATTTGGTCAGGGAGAAGGAGGTTCAAGTCAATGCCTTAGCCCTAACCGTGGCTCTCTTTCCAACATTTTTGGCTTTTTGACATAATTTGGGGATACTAGATTTATGGCCATGTACTGACCATCAACACCATATACAAATTCGTGGTTAACGTCCATAATTTAACCATAACTTTATTGCCTTTATTTATTGTTTCACCACAAAAAGTCTGGTGCCATCAGAACCTCATTTGTTGGGCATGTATAACTTTGTAACCCACGGCATTGCATTGGTTGCTAATAGTTAGTACTCTTTCTAGTTTATCTCAGAAAATCAATAGAAATACTTACCTGTGAGGCTAATAATAGCAGCTCAGGAAAATTTGTGGGATCCTTGAGTACTTTAGGGAGTGGTTTGATCACTAAAATAGCCATTCCTGAGCAAAGGGTAAGCATGAGGTGAAATTTGGTGCATCAATTTGTTTTTTTCTATAGCTGGCTAGACCTTCACAAATTTCCCCTTAATGATCTTACATGACAAAGTTGTTGTTTACAGACGTGAAATTATACAACATAAGGTTGGCTTTTTTTCTAACAATTGCACACCATGCAAACTGTTTTGTACCTTTGGGGAGCTTAATTACTACACTTACTTTAGCTGCACTCTCAACAACTTATTCTTATTTTAAACCGTTTTTAATCCACCACGAAAGATGTGTTCTTTAATTACAAAATGGTTTGTGGAAACAAAATTTCCTGAGACTTACTAGCCTATTACCATAGTGTGGGTGCTTATGCAATCAGTTCAGTTGGAGACCATGATCTTCTAGTGACAATGGATTTAGATGTTAAATTTATAAGTATAAGTTTGTTTGATGATGAACTCAACTACCCAAGTGGCACCTCCACTTGTTTTTTTGGTTGCTGATTGCCCTCATTTATTCCCAAGACATTTATTAGTCTTGAGAGATGTGCTATAGTCATTTACCTTTTAAATAGTGCTTGGTAACGCCCAATTATAGGATTAATTTCTCAGTCTATAGAATAGCCTCTCCAGAAAACTCTCAAGTTATTAATAATGATATTGAGACTAATGATTTGGCTAGCCAAAATAGTTCAAGTCAAACTATCATGGCCAGCGATAACAATGTTTATAGAAAAACTGAAGCCTTAAAGTATTAATGACTAAGCTATATAACAACTGAGGCCATCTTTATCTCCTAACACCAAAAAATGTTTTACCAGTCAGTCAGAATGACCTCAGAGGACATAAAATTATAGCTATCCGTCCAGAAGACTATGCGCATGATGTTTCAGATGAGCTTTGGGGACCTTCTTATACCCATGATTTTGACTGCCAATGATGAGAGAAATATAAAGGCCATAAGTGAGATTTCCCATTAATACAAATCTGAGTGATGTAAATGATAACAACACAGTAAGTGAGCTAGTTTCACAAGATTTATCATTTAGGACTCTTAATGTACCAAAACAGCTTCAATAGCCATAAGGGTCATGAGAAACCAGGAGCAAATAGAGCAGCAGCCATGTGCCGCAAGCAGTTCAGTGGTCCTTTCAGGATAGGATAACTGAGGGCAATTGTTCCTCTGAAACGTACTAGAATGTATGAGGTAATTTATCCCACTGAGGAGAGATTGGCGGGGTAATCTGGTGAACCTAATAACAGGATCCAGAGAAATAAAATTAAGCTTTTCAATAGGTGTCATGGACTAAATGTGATAAACTCGTAAATCGTTATTCCAATGTCCTGATAAGAGCTTAAGAAAAGGCTTTAAATCAAATATATAAATTTAAAGTATAAATTAAAAACGAGTCTTTATTAAACTAAAAGGAGCGAATATTTATAGTTTTTGACTTTACCCTATTTCTTTCAGAGTATCGAGGACCTTCACAGGCAAGATATTCTTCACCCTGAAATCGGTCAAATGAGGGACTAACAGCAAGCTTACCTTTTACAAGCTTGCTAGGCTGCAAAGGATAGTGCTCCAACGAGATCAGTTGATTTTTATTTTGAGCTTTAGATAAGAATAAAGATCAACTGAAGGTAGAAAATAAGATTAATCTTGTTGCTGGTCAAATCTTGATAACGCCCCCTTGAGATCTTGCAAAGGGTAATGATAACTATGCAGAAAACGGCTATGCACATATTTGACTACAGTTGCCAGTACCTGTAGCAGCAATAGAGTACATGGGCCTCCTTCAGTATATTACAAATAAAGGACAGACTAAGTAGTCACAAGTTTATGATTTCTTCCCCAAGAGAGAAAATGAAAGAATAAGTCTATATCTCCCAAGGAATATTTGGGGAGAGCAGGTAGTCTCTCATTAGCCTAATATCATTCTCTAAAGTTAGTACTTTTATAGATTCAGTAGCCATAAATTGGAAGCATATGATTACATAAGTTAACTGTCGTAGGGTAAGCTATACATTGTTTATAATTATCTGATTCAAGGATAGGTTGGAGGATAGAAGGCAACAAGACTCGTGACCATTTAAAGCTTAGAAAAAGAGAAAATTGATTATTTTGGTAACTAAATCAATATGCAAAAAGGCACTGGGGAGAAAATCGTTCTATTGAAATGGATTAGATGTAGCTACCTTGTAGAATATGATTAGAAAGCATTAGTACATTTAACAGTGCCTTTATAGGCTTGATAATAAGGCGTCATGAGCATATGAATATTCCTAGAAGAGAAGCTAATTCTTAAACTATGGAAGAGATAAAATTTGTGTCATTATCAGCTAAGAATACTTTTGGGCAACCATGTCTAAAGATGCTTGTCAATACAAGAAAAGAGTTATAGCCCTTGCAGTGGCATTAGGCACAGAAGTGGCCTTTTATCACTTGGTTAGGTGGTCAATGGCAAGAATAATATAACGATGGTCATAGATAGCTACAGGAAACGGTCCTAATACATCAATACAACAGTAGTTAAAACAGTCCCTGGAGCTTCAAGCTCTAATTTTTTAAGCGCGTATTAAATATATCTTGAAAGCAGTATGTTAGCGAGTTCTAACAACATCAATAATGGACTTAGTTGTATTCTTCTAGTAAAATTTGGTTTTTAACCACTCAGAGGTTCTTAATAGCCCTGTACTCAAGGGTTTTATGGGCTTCCATGCTAGTTTACATTTAGATTGAAGGTCAAAAATAAGTTAGAAAGGAGGTGCCAACCTGTTTTACTAAAGTCCCATTCATAACTTTAGTGCTAGCAGCCATCTATTTTATTCAAATTTTGACATCTAGTGCTTTTTAAGTCAATAGGCTAGGACGATGGAGAAGCTTATTGAGCTGATCCTCCTCTGAGATAGTTATATGTAAGATAAGGAGGCGAGACATTCCATCCGCATTTTGATGGTTGGTTCCTATTTAGTAAACTATAGAAAAATCTTAATTTTGTAGCCTTAGGGACCAGAGGGCTAACTTACCATAAAGATCCGTTATTTGACAAAGCCATTTGAGAGAAGCATTATTAGCAACAATTGTAAAATATTTACCATACAGATAGGGTCAAGAAAAGTTTTATAGCAAGTAAAGCTTCAAGAAATTACGTTCTTTTACAGAGTAATTACGTTCACCATGGTCAACGTCATGCTAAAATGAGTGACAGGATGGTCTACTTGGTCAGCATCTAACTGTTATAGGTTGCGCCCACAGCGGTGTCACTGGCGTCAGTAAAAAGAACAAAAGTTGATCAGAGTTAGGATGTAATTGAGTGGGGCAGATAATAAGGCGGTGCGCAAGGAGCCAAAAGTCTGTTACTGTTTGGGACCACAGAATTAAGGCATATTTTATGCAGGAGCATGACTAAAGGATCGTTAAGATCAGCAAAGTGGGATAAAACTGGCAATAATAGACCACCATTTCAAGAAAGACTTGGATATTGTATAAATTTTAAAGAGGACAATTATTCAATGGCGGATGCTTTATCCATAATGGGGAGGATATCTTGTTACGTTACCTTGTTCCCTAAATATCCATCACTTGTTCAAAGAATTTATTTTTAGAAGGTTTTAATCTCAAAAGACTTCACATAACCGCTGAACTACCTGAATAATTATGATCAAGATGAGCTTTGAAGGTTATTGAAAAATGGTGATATCATCAAGGTAAGCTAGAACGCACATGAGCTTATGGTTTTCAAACAACTGGTCCCTAGCCCGCTGGAATGTAAAAGGGGCGTTACATAGTCTCTGCGGCATTCATGTGGGCTTAAACAAACCTTAATTTGAAACAATAGCACAGTTAGAGAGATCCTCAGTTGAGAGGTCAATTTGCCCATAGCTGCTGGCTTGGTCAATTGTGGAAAGATGTTGAGAGCCACTCAAGGATTGCTCAGAGTTATTGATGTGGGGTAAAGGGTAAGATTTCTTACAAGTGATAGATTTTAGTCACCAATATTATACCGATTTGGTGGTTCCTATCTTTCTTTAATCAATAGGAGAGGAGAGGATTAAGGGCTACGCAAGGTTGGAGGAAGCTAGCATCAAGAAATTGTTTTAATTATGAGTGACTTGAGCTACCTCAGCTTTTAATTTTTGATAAGAATGGGATTAGAAGGGTGCAGAGCTCCTAGTATTGACTTGGCGTTGTACGCCATTAATATGACCATAATCGTGAGGATTATAGGGAAATTATCAGTATAATTTTCAATTAGAGCTTTGGCAAAATCTTTTTGTTTGGTAAATCAATTGGATTCAATCTGTACAGCCACCACAGCAACAAACGGAAGGCTCAACTAATCCAAAATCGCGGAGGGTTTCAACACAGTGGTCCCCAGTTACCTAGTCATAAGGTAAAATTCAAATGTGAGCGATAAAGTTATCATTCTCAATTAGTTTAAGGGAAAGAGTGAAATTGAGCAAATGGACAGTGACGGTGCCTTGATGGGATGGGTCTAGTACCCTGGCAAGGGAGAACTTCAATTAAGGAAGGTTTAGATAAGCCTAAAAGTTTTAGCAAGTGATCAGGAGGGGGACCAACTGAATTCTGGAGTCCAGTAGTAGCTGAGCCTGATGAGGTATGTTTATGATGTGGGTGAAATATGAAGGCATCCCTTGCTTAACCTCAACCATAGAATGGGGAAACTTATCTTTAAGCCCCAAAACGCGATATTCTAACCATATAATATTGGCAGAGGATTCAAGCAGGAACACTGTCATTTTCCATATACCTTTTTCCTTTTGAAAAGCATTTAAAATCAAGGGAACTTGGTATTAAATTATGGAAATGCTAGCCTTTTGATTTTTAGTGTCAGGATGCTCCATGATGTTTTTAGTGCCTAATGAAAGGTCGTAGCTATTATTGTTTAATGCTATAGTGAGGATTAAGAGCTGTAGGCAACCTAATTTCAGGAGAAAGTGGTATTAGGCGCATATAGCGTGGGCATAAGTGGTACCAGCCGTTCCATATTCTAAAGAGTGGTTTTTTTGGCTAAATTTTAATTTTTCATAATAGTCATGAAGAGATAATATTAATAGGGGAACCATAAACAACAAAAGCAAACACCTTCACTTTGTGGACTAAAGCTTCAATATGAGTTGTCTTCACTCCCCAATGAGCTGGGATAGAATATATAGACATAGGAGCAGACTTAAGAAAAATAAAAGAGGAAATATCACTATGTTTATTGTTAACTAAAAGCTCAATAGAATTTTCTCTAAGGAGCACTAGAAACAGTAAGGTCGGTGAAAAAAGTATGGATGGATCAGTCATTAGGCATATTTGGAATCATCAGCATAGGGAGCTCTCGCCCTATGCTGACCCCTCTTTTGCTTTCTCATTATCCATTTTTGTTCATAAATGTTGAGTAGAATGGTCGCGACAACAAAATAGATGCAGAGAGGTCAAGTGCATTTTTTCCAGACTCGTTGCCATTTACCACATTAATTTAAGGACGTGAGCCAAAGTGGAAAAAGGAGTAAGAGATTACAGAGGCAGTAATTAGAGGAGTGCAACCTTGATAAATTGAATAAAGTTTCGTTTCACCAAAGTCATTTGAAAATGGAGATACAGGTTATATAAAAGTGGATAGGATGGCAAGAATTGCATCAACAAGCCTAAGTCAATTGTTGGTCACCAAAGTTTAAGCTTTAGAGTTAAATGAGAAGAAAACTCAGAGGAAATTATCCCCGTCTTAGCTCCATATTATAAACTCGTTCTTATGGTTGGCCAAGTTGAGATCACTAACAAATTATTAATAAGCATGTCTCTAATTTCAGTTCAATTATTGTACTGCATCAGGTGGAGTAGCAATATTTCTTATGTGGATAAACTAAGGCAAGATGTAAAGTATTTAACTTTTTGATAGTCAGGATCTTCCTCCATCACGTTTCATAGATATAAAGAAAAGAGGCAATACTACCCTCTCTAGGGGTGAACTTGTTTTAAAGAAGGTTTAAAAGTAGTCCCAAAGTAGCTGAAAAGTTTTAACACCCACAAGGCTAGCGCGATTAAATTCTGATAATTTAAATATGAAGGGGCACAAAAATTCTGTTTTTATCAGCTTGTTGTCTCAAAACTGCTCAAATCATCTTGAAGAGCCCCAATTTAGGCAATCAGTAAATCAGGAGAAGTTTTATGTAGTTCACTTTATAATGATTCCAAATAAACATATTGGCTTTAAATTAGGGATTGGATCTCATGGGTATCTTGCTCCAATTTAATAAATTTTTTCTTTTTGAAGATTAGAATACATGCGAGGGAACTTTAAAAGTTGTTGGCAATGTACAACCCTTCTTTAATAACACTAACAGTAAGATATAGGTCAATATGTTAACCAGTGCAGTGCAATAGCAGCTTCAAGTTATACTGTTAATATTTTGTTCAAGAGTGTGACTATGGTCATTTAATGAAGTTTTTACCAAAGTAAAAGTAAATATACTGTCAACCCAGAAGACCCATAAGGCCCAAGAGTCCCAGGGGGCCAGGGGGCCCTAGTTGTCCAGGAGAACCAGGTTGTCTGGGAGGACCAGGAGGGCCAGGAATTCCAGGCGGACCAGGGTGCTCATAATCAGGAGGTCCAAAAGGCCTTTATCCTAATCACTACCAGGGAGCCTCATCACTCATGTAGGACCAACTGATCTTCTTTCACCAGGGGGCCTAGTGGACCTTCTGGGCCATGAGAACCCTGAGTTCCTTGCAACACTGGGGCCTTAAACACTTGTTGGAGTACCATCTTGAATTGATTCATTTGCCCCAAAGTTTTCTCAATAAAAGTATCTATTTGACCCAAAAAGATTAGTATTTGATTGTTGCAATTGACTCCTGATGATGGTGGCAGTTTTGGTAAATAAGGTGTATCTTCCTCTCAAAGAAGGCTAGCCACTCTCACGTCCAGTTGTGAGAATTTGTTTGGGTAGGAGTAATTTGACTATAGTTTTTGAGATTGGCTCATGTGTTATCTCTTACAACTGAGGATGCCATATTATAAAACTCTAAAAGATAAGAGTGTAGATCCTGCTTCAAAGTAAACTGTCTCAGTATTTCTTGATGGTGGATAGACTTATTTAACTAAATGATTGATGACGGGGTTAAAAACCAGCTTAAATATCTCTCAGTGCAAGATAATCCCATCTCATTGCTGGGTAAAGTGGAGGATCCATATAAAGCTCACATACTAGCTGGAAAATGGACCTTTTTTTAGTACTAGATGGTAGGAAAATGGACCCTTGGTTTATAATGAGTGCAGTCTCCTAGGATAAGAGCACCTAATAAATTATTAATAGTATTGGCAACATCTGAAGGCTGAAACTGATAATTTTAAGCTCTAAATTTTTCTTTGGAAAATGTTAAAAGTAGCATGGATTTGTGTGTGGTTAGGTTTGTCATTCTCAGGACTATAATCTACTAAAATATTTACCCATTTTATTAACGCTTGATATTTGATAAGAGGGCAAGTGAGGTCTTGATTGTGTAGTCCATAGTGAATGTATTTTATACAAAAAGTAGCTCAGGAGAGCACCATGCAGGGAGACCAATTATTTGTCAGGATAGGGTAGCTGAAGTTAGTTGCTACTCATAAGCATACCTGAATGGATGAGTAAGCTGTTCAGCTGATGTGAGATTGGTGGAGAGTGCTGGCAAACGTAATTGCAGATCCAGTGAAATAAAAAAAGCTTTTCAAAAGTTGTCAGGATCTATTTTGTTAATCTGATAGAACATTATGCTAATGTACAGAGAAGAGCCTCTGAAAAGGCTCTAAAATAAGATGAGAAAATCTTAAGTTTAAGTAAAAACATGTATTTATTAAACTAAAAATAGCGAATATTAAGGAGAAAAAACCCAAGTGGTAGAAGACAGACTCACTACCACTGCATTCCGAGTTCAATTCTTGTACATGAACTTTGAGTAGAGGATGATTATGACTTTATTGGCGTTGTGCACCAATGCCCTGAACTGAGAAAGCAAATATCAAGGCAGTCCATAGAGTTCCAGGCCTATCATTCGCCATGCATAAAGGTTTTCTGTGTTTTATCTTATTTTCCCATTTTCTTCAATTACCTTAATTGGTGTGGTATCATCCTCAGGTCAGTCCACCTCAAATAAAATTTAAAATATAAAAGTAGCAAATATTTTTAGGTTTTGACTATACCATATTTCTTTTAGAGTAAAAATGACCTCCACCAGCAAGATCTTCTGCAACCTGAACTTAAACAGTGAGAGATTGACACCATAGATTTCCCTTGACAACTTTGCTTGGCCACAAGGGATAGTGTCCAATGAGATCTGGCGAATTTTCTAGTTTAAATTTTAGTGATAGGAAATACGTATCTTTTGAAGGATGAACTAAATAAAACCAATTCATTGCAGGTCAAATCCCCTACAGGTCTATACAAAATTAATAAAGAAGCTCAATGGTCCCAGAGGATAAATAAATTAGGCTCCACTGGTTTTGAAACCAAACACAAAATACACAATTGAATTTTATGGAAAAAGCTTTTTTATTATAATACAAGTCATACTTTACCCATACCATAAAACAGAACTTATACATGACTTGCATGTATATTTTAAAAAGTATCGTCTTTCAAAAAATATGCCTTTACTATAGCCATTAAAGTAGCGCCAATATTGATAAGTTTGAATAATGGTATAAGGTTTGTGCTTAGTCTTCCTGTTTTATGCAGAAGATGAGAAAAGTTTTAGTGTACTCTGGATTAGCTACGTTATGTACAATACCAAGGCTTTAACTCAATGGCTTTTCTTGAATCTATGAGTAAAGTCTTATGTATTAAAGAAAGCCCCTCTATTTTCTTGTTTTTGCACTCTGCAAACATAGAAATAATTTATTATCAGTGGCTCACCCCCCAAACATTATCATCCAATGAGTCAGCGGGTTACATTGGCAATATTTGTTCACTAAGGGGGCACTAATGAGATTTTATAAGAGTTCAACAATTTTATCAATTAATTGTACCATAAAAAACTCTTATTAAGATTTGGCTCTGGAGTGTATGTACTAATGATCAACAAATTGAAGATGCGTATAGTTACTTTAATTACTAATCTAGGTATATTTTATCATCACTAAAACAGGTAAGAACAAGGAAGCTGAATACAACTCAAATGAGAAATAAGTTGGAGTTCTTAAAGAGTTATATCAATAAACTATACAAAGCCCAAACTCAATTTCTACCAAGCTGGAAAGCCATGTTAATTAGTTGGAATAAATGAAGTAGGACGTGGGAACTATGCAATTGTAACGTCTACCCTCTTCCAAACCGTTATCTACTTTAAGAGGATGCACCACTACAAAAAATATGCCAGAAATGGTGGTAAAACCTAATTTTTATATTAATTTGAAGAAAATCCCAAAGTCTTTGTCTGTACTTCATACTAACTTCACTCCTTGAAAGGGAACTACGGTTCATTTCTTCAGCTATTAAAACACATCAGGGTGGAGCTAGTGACAAGAAGAAAGTTCGCCATGTATAAGGACTTATGTTCTGAGAAGCACAATAGTGCTTTGAGCTACAATTTGCCCCAAAACTTGTGCTGAAGTTCAGGAGATTCTTATCAGTGAGCTTGGAAGCACACAGGAAATTCATAATAAAAATTAACTCTTACCTTGAAAAATGAGATGTTAGAATAAATTTGGTCTACACAAATTGGTTTCACCTTAAGGCACAACATGTTTGGATGACTGGTGCCTTAGGCATAGTAACCTTAAAAGCTATCTTTATTAATTCCCTGGAATAATAACCTGCAACTCCTGATGCACATGACTCTGGCTATGATACCTTCTGAATCTCTGAAGGCTATGGGAGGCTTAATTAAAGTTAAGGCATATATAAGATGGAGTCAAGACACCAGAACCATAAGAACCATCAGCAACTCTTTCCAATAGAAAGTCAACTACTTTGCTCAAAGTTGCGACAATAAGCTTAATGATTGGGACTGCACCACAGTAGAACATAAGTACTCTAATTCCACTAAGTTTGAATGCAACAAATGCAACAGATAAGACACATAAGAAGAAGCTTCCATAAGATAGAGAAAGAAAAGAAAGATATATCAGAAGAGATATTGCAGGATAAGTTAATTGGTTGTACACCACACCAATTTATCAATGAGGAGTCAGTTTTACGAGGTAAATCAGTAATATTCATTGGATCTAAAAATGAAGGGTTTGTGCCCGCCTGCTTCAGATCTAACTAAGCAAAGTTTATGCCTGCTGTCAGGACTTTAGGGGAGGAACTCCAGCCCAGCCCATTATTGTCAGGGCCCTAAAGCTCCCATTGAGTTAATATACCATTAAGGCTTCAAGTAAATCTCAATAAGAAAAGGAGATATGTGAGAAATGGTGGTTATTAAAATGATCCTTAAGGTATTTATATGAGCTCAATGGATTGGGAAAGGAAAGAATTGAGATTGGGAAAATGTCATAATGATTGCTAATGATGAAATCATTATAAATAGATAAATTAATAACACAAGGGGAGCGGGACCATCCTTGGCATACTTTGCAGTGGTCCTGAAATGGTAACTTGATTGGGTGCAAGAACCAAAAGGGACTTTACTGCAACCCAATATAGTTTCAACATCCTCAGCATTAGGCGCCAGTGTAAAATTTGAATTTGATTATAACTAGTTGAGTTACCCAGCGTTGCTTTAAATTATATATCATCGACTAGTTTAAAAGGATTATTTTAAATTTAATAAGATTGCTATCAGAACCTGGCTGACGTTTCCCTTCATTTTTATATTTATTAATATAAAAATGGATGGTCTGTATGTAATCTAGAATCTATAATTCATTGTGTAAAAATGTGAAAAAATAACATATGACTCATATTAATAAAACTCCCTTATTTTTATTGATATAAATAAATGATGAACTATATAAATTTTATGAAAATTCATGTGAATGCACAACATATTTCTGAATATTCCTTTCACTATATAATTGAACCAACTTAAAATAATTGAAACTAATACTAACATCTAGTGTAATGCAAGTGGATAAATAATATTTTTGGTTTTCTTATTTAGTGTATAGATGTACAGAGTTTCTGGATCTCCTACTCTGGAGCAAGTAAAATATAGTTTACCATGCAAAAAACATGGATTTTCTAAATTTAATCTGGAAACGTGCAGCAAATGCCCTTGAGCTTCATTGATTGTCATTGTGAAAGCAAGATGCACAGGAAAGTGTAGTCATTTGAATGTGAAGGGTAAAACAATGGGAATCATTGGAATTTGAATAATCAGCACATCTTCTCCTTTACATTTGTCATTAATTATTGTTTCTTTAATCACATTTGGCATAAGTTTTTTATGGAAAGCCTGGTTCCATTGCATAACTTTGGTGGGTTCAGATTCCAAAGGAGCAATATTGGTTAGCCATACTTTTAAGGTTGTTATGCGCGGTGGCAATCCAGGAGGCTCCAATGAATTTAGAAAAAGACTGGATAATCAACATAGATATATATACCAAAATAGATTTTTATATATAAATTTCTTAGATTTATCACTATTACTACATCAGCTACTCATTTTTTAGTTTTACTTAAACTTTCAATATTAGCTTTAACTATATAAAAAAATTAAATGATAGAAAGTAACAAAATAAAAGTGATTGCACCAGGATTTAAATACTGACCTTTATAAAATTATAATCTAGAGTCAAAAGCTGAGCTGATTATGCTAGAGGAGGTTTTTAAAATCGAAATTAGGTTTTTATCTTAAAGTTTTGACTTGATTATCTTCTAAAGAGCCCTCTACCACTGACTCCCCAAGTTCAATCTTGTAGATGAACTTTGGGTAGGGGATGATTATGATTGTGTTGGTTTTGCACACCCATGCCCTGAAATGAGACAGTAAATAGCAAATGTGGTCCATGGAGTTCCTGGCCTATCATACGCCACTCATGGAGGTTTTCCAGAGTTTATCCTCCTTTCCCATCTTATTAATTTCCCTTCATCAGTGTGGTATCACCCCCAGGTTGGCCCACCTCAGGTAAAAATAAACTTCTTAAGAGCCAAATGATTAATATCCACTTAATAAACCATTTAAAATATCAAATCAACCAAAAATATGACTACTCAGCTGTAGCTATATACCAGTTACCAACAAGAACGTATATGTTTTTCACTTGTTATATATATAAATTTTTTTATTTAATATGAAATAATAAATTTTAAAATTTATAAAACTTCTCCATGAAAAAATACTATTATGTGCCAACTTTTATGGTGCTTGGTCAAACGCTGTCAGAGTCAATAGCTATCAGATATACAGATATACCAACATCCATTTATGTATATATATGGATACTACTCAAAAATATAGAACTTACCATCTTATTCTCCAAAGCAGAAACAAAGTAAATGAAGATACAAAAAATATTTAAAAAATGATACCTAAATTGCTCATCATTTTCTTGTTTTATTTACACTTTTAATATCATCTTTAACTATATAAAAGGTTTAAATGATAAAAACTAATTAAATAAAAGTGATTGCTCCAGGATCCAAACAACATACCTTCATAAAATTTACTTTAAAGCTAGAAGCAGAACTATTTTTCTAGAAGAGGTATTCTAAAACTAAATCAGGTTTTTGATTCAGAGCTTTTAATAAAATTAACTTGCTAATTATCCATATAACCAATAACCACTTAACAAAACCATAAAAAATATCAATATAAACTTAATTAAACTGCTTAGCCATAACAATATAATAAATACTATCAAAAAATATATAGAGTTTTCACTTCTTTTATATAAAATTTAATATTTTACTATGAAACTAATAAGTTTTAATTTCATAATCCTTCGCAGGCATGCACACAACAAATCATCAAAGTTTTATCACAATTGGTCAAACAACGTCAGAGTCTAAAAACACAGGCTAACAGAAAACTATACCAACATCCATTTTTATAAATATAGTTTTATTTATTGGGGCTGATCCCCAATACTTCAGATTGGGCTCAACCCAAGTTAATGGGGAGCCCAATCTGCCATCCGCCAATAGGTAGGTCATGACCCTGGTTGAGGCTTTCCGCATTAAAGGGAGAACCCTGAACATACCAAAATTCTTACTTATCTCAAATTTCTAGTCTTACTCAGATTGCTGAAAGTATCTCTAATGGCAAAGTTCTTGTGGATACCATGTTTAAGACTTTTCAACGAAGATTGCATGTCAAAAACAGGATGCAAGGAGTCCTGACTTCCTGAAATTTGTAGGATTTTGTTAAACAATTAGTGCCATTCTTAATGCATCATGACTATTGACAAGAAAACTACAAAAGTGAAAGTACCTTTAAATAAAGTCAAAGTCTACCAGTACAAGACTTCATCACTCCAGTTAATATTATGTCTTCCAAGCTGGTGAAGAAATTAAAGTTTTTCAATAACATTAGTTGCAAGGCAAAGTTTAGAACTGCTGAGTCTGAATTAAAAAAGCACTATGAGCCTAATTTACATTGCCCTTGTGTTTTATTTGCATTATATTGTATGCTCCAGCTGTAATGCGTGAGAATGAATATTTCAATTTAACTTATGTGATAAACATTCTTAGTTGAGTTTGGAGAAATCATTGATTTAAAACAGATTTCCAGTCAGTATTCTCAACTACCTGATTCCACTTGTATATTTTGATCAAGAGAAGAAGGAGCTGAAGAAGAGATTAAGTTTAGTCAAACAGAGCATTTAATTTATCCTGTTGTCAAACCCTGAAAGCAAGGAAACAAAGCAGTTACTGCAGACCGTAGATGCAGAATTAGTTAAACCCTTGTACGCAAGTGAAAAGATGGACCTACTACCCAGAGAACAGAAGATCATGTTGGCCAACGTCAGTATTATTATACCTTAACTGAAATTACTAAAATTCACTGCCCCAAAGAAGTCATAGAATAGAACCTAGTGTAATGCCTAGATTCTGCAATATTATCTACCAAGGAGAAATCAAAGTCCACTTTTGGAAACTTTGAAGAGTACAATGTAAAGATCAAGGATGTTCAAACCATTGGTATATCAAATTTTTACCGATATATCAACGTTGAATTAGTTCACTCTTTTTTATTGGAAACAATCAGATTGGGTTTCAGTAGCAACCACAAAAGGAGACGTGAATGCAATGAACTATTAAATCATTACTCAGTTATTTTCAGCAGTGGACCTTCGATTATGGATCTTTAAAAAATGATGAATTCACAGGATTGACACTTAGAGCCCCATTCCCTATTTAATTAAGCCATACTACCGTTCTAAAGTGAAGAAGCACCTTAGAAAAATAAACGCATCTTATATATGCAAGCTTGGTACGCCCCTCCAAGAGTTTCTGAAATTCGCCCATACTTTTGGTCAGAGAGGGATGAGACTTATTATATAGTGATGGACAGCTGTTTATTAAATACTGGACAAAGAAAGATTTTATAAGCTACTATAAATTAATGATGTCTTGAAATGACTTTGAGGATCACGCTACTTCTCAGCCGTGGACTTGGCAAGTGGGTATCAGCAGATGGAACTGTCACCCAAATAGAAAGCAGAGGTGTGAGCCTATCACCAGTTAATACTTTTTAAAAGAATACTGTTGAATCCTGGGTTTACTAACCATAGAAATTAACACGAGCCCTCATTACCCCCAATGTACTATAGACTTAGCCTTCACCCCTGCCCGCTATCTACATTATTTGGTGGAATTGATTAAAATCCTCTGACAGATGTGTTAATTACAGAATTAACTCAACCTAATACTAAGCCTTTGATTGGTATAAATCTCATGATCCTAATATTTGGCATATCAACACTTATTTTCTCACCTAGTCCTTCAAACCAGTTCCCTTCCCTTGATCAATGATCTATTCAGTCAAACTTATCTCAAGCATAGCTAACCACACCAAGACATGCCCAGCCTCATGCATTTTTTCATGCTTGTGCAACTTACCCAACAACATTTCTGCTATAAGAAGAAAATCTAGAAGGATCAGGGATGGAAAGTAAAATTGGCTGACCTGAGGTTCAAATATAATAAGGTTTGGGTCAGCGTGGAGAAATATACTTGGTAATGCTCCGTCTGAATAATCACCAACATCATCAGATCTTCAAGCTAGCAGTACCTACTGAGACTACAACGGACTTGGGGAATTTTCATAAAAAGGTATATATTTTTTTCTCAATTGTATTTTGCTCAGAGTACATTGTCTGCACACAGGTGTACTTAATTGAGTGAGAATTTACTTGTGCTTTCATTGACTTTTGCAGTTGAGAATTGCAGCATACTGGTGCTCACAACAGGAGGAACTTTCAATGTCATTATAGATCAACTCAAAAGAACACAGCCCCGTGAGTCAGAATCCCAACTGCCTCACCATTGGCTTTAAAACAAGTATTCCCCCAACCTATGGACACAGGAGAGACTCCCCATGGCCACTTCCAACTTAGTAGTTTTTTTAATTGAAACTGAAATTCCTTCCATGGAGCACGTCCCCATAGGTCCGCTGGCCTTACAGTCGGCAGATATACAGGCCAAAATACCCTCTAAATATGTCAAAAAAGTTATAAAATGGCTCCTCCGCAAATATCTCCTCCTTGCTGAAGCCCTCAATGAAGCGCATTTGGGGATGTTCTAAAACTGCCAAAACCAAGGCTACTTCTATTCAAATTATCATTTATTCTGAAAGATTTCATTGTCTTCTGAGGTCAAAAAAGCTCTCTACTCAGGCTCAAATTATTGAATTAATCTGCTATTACATAAAATCTTCAATCCGCTAAGCCATGCAATCCTCACCTGGCAACACATTTAAGATCAACTGATTTTGATGAGTTTGCGGACGCTCAACGCTGGGATAACCATATTCTAGTTGATCAATTGGAAGGTACCTTTCAAAGAGTCCAAGAAGTCATTTCACAAACCCAACTTCATACAGGTAAAGCTCATCAACATATGGACGAACATGAGGCTAACTAAACGTCAATCTGGCCCATATCATTCGTGAGGTGCTAGATCAGTGTGGGGCATTTTCCTAATGGATCACCAATATGACCCACCACTGTGATCAGGTTGAGGGCCATCTGAAGATCAAGGCAGAAAAGCTCATTGTGGTGGAAGTCAATAATTGAGAGGCTCATTCCAATACTGGTTATCCATAAGTCAGCTAGTGGAAGAGTTAGAATGACAGTTTGCCAACCCTTACAAGAGTAGTGGTCAGTAATAAATTATCTCAGTGCTATAAAGATAAGCATCCAATTTAGCCACAAAAAATCTAAAAAAATTGATGAGCACCTATTAATGCTGAAAAAAATTCCGCTTGAATGCAGGATAATTTTGGATGACATATGAGGTGGTTAAATCCCAGGGCCTGAGGATCACGAACTCTCTCAGAACAATGCTCTGATAATTTGACTCTCCATGGCGAAATTAAAAATTATGGAGCTTAAATAATACTTGTAGGACATGCATCAATAGCTTTCTATAAAAATTTAGGCCAGTTCCAAAAAGAGATTAGAGGCGAAATTTGTAAATGCTGCTTAGGTCCTCCAGCTCAAAAACCAAAGGGTCTTTTCTGATGCACATGACACTAGCAACGGACTCAAAATATGAAAGCAACTCAGCATTCGCAGATCAATAATATCCAGCGGTTATGACTTCTATACCCACACCCAACAGATTTACTTAAATGGCTATTCTGGATACTCACCCTCATACCGCGCCACTGTTTTCTAAAGCCGTGACCAAAAAACCATTCTCCTTATGCCCAAAGTTGGTCTATACCCCTTAAGCTGCTAAAATTTTGGCTCATATACAAGCGGGTTTTACTACCAACTGCGCCTCAAATCCTCAGCCAAGAATCTGAATTTTATGGCGGTGTCAGAGTCAACCCTGTCAGTCTGCCAAATTTGCACTAGGGGAACATAATGATCATCTCTTTATTGTTTGAGATTAGCATGCATGGCACGAGTGACAATGTTAAAATAACGACACATATATACTTGCAGGACCTGGAGAGTCAGGAACATGTCATTCCCAAAATAAAGAGTCTGGGCTGTCTTACCAGAATTTAAAGAGTATAATTATACAGGAATTCAGAGGAGCGGAGATAGTGACAACCAAGAAAAACCGCCTTCCTCAACATCTCTTTCATAAAGGGAACATATCTTTGATTTTGCTGACTGATTCTACCTGTAGGCTCAGATGTTGTATAGTGAAAAGTTTCTGAACAATTACAACGCACAGATCGCCCTGAAAATGCCTGAGAACATATAAGGAAAGGTTCTGAATCATGCTTCTCATGTTGAAAATAATACAGAATATCACTGATAGTGATTTACCTTTGTCGCAGTGCTGTGATCTTTGACACTCCAAACAAAGATTACCACAATAAGTGAGAGAATCAGGGTAGCTCTTCAGAAAAATATTAAAGAAAGACGACTACATATTGTCAAATCTGGTTGAAATGGCATCTGTCAGATCATCTTCCATCGATTTAGGGAAAAAGGTCACTATATCAATCACTGTACCTCCAAGGGTCCTAAGCTCAAAGTACATCACATAAATGCAGTGAAAACTGAAGCAAATGGAAAATGATGTACATAGTAGAAACGAGATATACTACCGCCTGATTACAACATATCCCTACTTTCAATTTTGACGTCTTTATTCCACCCTCCATCATTGCCAATGACATATTAGAGGTCACCACCTGCTCTTACCAGGGTGTAAATATATAGTCTAGACCGCCAAAGTAGTATCCAAACCCCACGCACAACAGTTGGAGCAGTATGACATGCTGGTCGCTTCTAGAAACAAGCCTAAATTATAAAGTAGTTACAAGGCTTTCCTTTATGTGAGTTTAAGAAGACTATCCCTTTCTCTGCTATAAATTACTGTCCTACTTGGGCTAGGCCGACAAGCTCAGCATACATTTAAAAAAACTTTAAATAATTACTATAATGAGTGCACATATGTTAACATTAGCATGGACAATATCTGGATCTGGGGATAAAGTAGATAACGGGGCGCCTATTAGCATCATATCCGCTAAAATAATATAAAAATTGGGATTATTACCGGATAATGACTACCACAAGGAGTATGGAATGGTGGGACCCAATTTGACCACCTCACTAGGAGCCTACAGCGCCTGCACTAAGTTCCAGATCACTTATTGTGGCGGCTCTCACAATCATATCTCAAAACACACTATGATAGCATCATCAGAAGCTTCTTCATGAGGACATGTAACGTCAAGACTGACATCAAAGAAAATAGCCTAAAGATCCTCAGACAGAACCTTCCACATTATTGAAAAGAGAGGTCCACCAAATGGAGAAGCAGGCTCCGCTGCTTATTAATCTAGCCTTAAAAGATGGATTATACCCATCTTTAACAAAAAGAACGCATTAATACCTAGTATTTACCATACCAAATAGTTGAATCAGATGGCATCCCGTTGAGGGCTGGCGGCATGTGGCAATTCTGCAAGAATACAAAGTCTAGGAAACGAACATTGACCTGGAGTTTCTGCCAGGTTGTATGGCGAAATGTTTGCACCTTTCAACAGAACATGTCAGGAGCTAATGACAAAGCTTAGACTTGTTCTCCAAGACTGTGGTTATATTAGCGTACTGCTAGCTAACATCTATCCATACCTGATATATATAAATTGGCATTAAACTATTGCATTACTCCATATTATGCCGATGGAGGAAACTCAAGATATATATGAGTTTGGGACGTTAGAGGAGATCAGGCTGAATGAGGAAGATCTTAATGCCTTCCACTCAGGCATACCGCACAATACCTGGTTGGAGTAACATAGTAGGAGAGAGATTGGGCGATGATCCAATAAGAAATATAAACAAATTCTCACAATAAATGACTTTATTTGGGATCTAATGAGGACATATAGCACCATATCAACACTTAATGCCATCTGCTGATATGCCTTTATCCCATCTGTCAGTCTAGGGCAGTAAAGAGGTCGTCCATAAACAGTTCATTTGGATAGTACAGGAAGGAATGCTGGTACCATCTAAAAGAAAATGGTCATCACCAGTTTAAATCATAAAGAAAAAAGATGAATTTAATTGAGTGGTAATCAACTACCAGTGACTCAACAATGTAATGCAGAAAGACTCTTACCCTCTCTTAATAATAGAAACTGCACTTGATCAGCTTGGAAGAGCAAAATACTTCTCAGTCATGTATTTAACTTCTGGTAGATAATTTCACCAGCGTAACAAGAAAAATGTGCCATAAATTGACCCAAAGTCTGTTACAACCAACGCAAATGGCATCAGGGTAATGTAACGCCCCATCACGTTCCAAAGGGTTATGGACAATATACTTGGGGACTTGATAATCTCTTGCGTTTTACTTTATTTGGATGACATAAACGTCTTCTTGAGGACGTTATAAAAAACACTTTCAGCACCTGAGGAAGTGTCTCAATGACCCACTTCTGCCAAATTGAAAGTCAAGACCAAGATTATAACTTCTAAAAACAACTTGAGTACTTGGTTTTATTATTTACAAGTAGTGTTTACAGCACCACTGGCCAAGATAGAGAGAGTACAATAAGATGAGGACCTCCACCAAAAATGAGACATCCAAGTGTTCCTCAGAATTGTTAATTACCATTTGCGGATCATACAATTTATTAGTTAAAAGGGAGAGCCACTACTCCTTTTATTATAGATTGGAACCCCCAATTGAACGTATGTCAGATTGTCGGGTGGCTTTTGACCATCTTTGCACCTTTCTTGCCACGGCGCCAGTACATATGTACCAAATTTGGATAAACTGTTTATAATTCAGAAAAACGTATCTCTTACCACCATTGGGCCAGTGCTGTCCCAAATTGATGATGAAGGAGTAGAACACCCTATATCTTACTTTAGCTGGGCACTAGATGTAATTGAGTGGATCTGCACCGTTATAAAAAAGAATGTTTGAGTGTGACAATGCGTGCATGAAATTTAGGGTTTACATACACAGGGTACACTACAAGTTGGTAACATACCATTCCTCACTATGTTGGCTGCATAATCTCAAATGAGCTTCAGGGATGCCTAGCTCTCTAGGTGCTGAAGTTACAGGCGTTTACTTTGAGATCCAACACTGGCTGGGTGTCAAGCTCATAACGTGGATGGACTATCTAGGCTCCCTACCATCGCATTTGCTGCTGACATGGTATTATGACTTTGATATGCCCATCATACCCAGCTGCTTAGAATACCTATAGGTGCCTATTTACTAGTGGATTAGTCCTGCTAGTGGATATGGTAACTAATTTTTTAGATGCTAAATATTATCTTGTGGAATCATCCTAACGAATAAAGAGGAAATTCGCCATGATTAATATGTCATATTGATACGCTGGATCGCTTCAATCTCATTAGGGATGAACTAAATAATGAGCTTGTGATTAAGTTGTCAAATTTATATTGATAATTTGATTATTTTTGTGTGAAACAGTCAGGGTTTGCCGCTAATTAGGAAAGGGCTTTAAAGTTGTTAAAGTGCTGACAACTGTACTAAAACAATTTTAGGGTTATTAATGAATAATAGAAATTATCTATTGATACCGTAGAGAAGGTTACAGGGATAAAAGGCAGCGAAACCCAACTAGCTTGTAAAGGGAAATCCTTAAGTGCATGACCTAATGAAGGCTAATCAAACGACAACAGCTTGTCTCCTCAAATGGGACGCCAACAGGGGGTTAGTGCCGATTTCCCTCTAAATTTAATCGTTTTTCCTCATAAGAAAAGATAGATTTACCAATTACTTTTTGTTTTTGACTTTTATACATTGTTTGTATAGTTGGGTCTTGGGATAAGAATTTAAGGATAAAATACCTTCGCTTTTAGTATCTGCCTATCAAGATTACCGCAGACTCTTCAAGACGAGAAGAGAGGAGGGAAGAGTTCCCTGCCATTCCAAAATTAGCTTTAAGGATAGGAATGGCGTGCTCCAGTTTAGCGTTGGACATCTTAATCAACGTGGTTATGAAAAAGCAAAAATTATGTTATAGTATACATATTATTAATATACAGATTTATTCATTTAATATTAATTATAATTAAATCAACTCGTTTATTAAGAGCTTGTGAAGTAGGATTAGGAAATAAGGTGAGCATCACAGTTGAAAGATACTTTGGTGCTAATTACTAAGGTTGATTGAGCACATAGCTCTCAAATTTCTAGCATGGCAAGCAGACTCAATGATAAAATGTTAAACAAGTAATATGACAATGAAACATAAGAAGTGCAGCATTCCCTGGATCAACTATTGAGGAACACTGCCATAAAATGGAAAGCTTATAACTTATAAAAGGCTGTAAGTGAATTATACCATGAACTCTGAGCATAAGGACTTTTCATTGGCTCCATAAGGCCACAGGCCAAGGCGGATTCAAAATAACATATGAACAGCTGAAACAACCTACCACTAGGAATTATTGCACTTTGATGTTCAAAAAGCCCTATTATGCTGTTGTGAGTGTCAAGCAGAGTGTCGAATCTTAAAAATATCTTATACCACTTGGTAAAACTGAGCTTTGCTTTTCACACCATTTCAATAAATGACATGTGTCTGTTGACTGCCAATAGTGGATATAAATATATTGTGGTTGCCATCGACCACCTTACAAAATAGGTTTAAGCTAAAATGATCTGAGATTTGGGGGCTCAATGACCATCAAGTTCATCTTTAGAGTTTTATTTATAGACTTGGATGGCCCCAATTCCTACTAACTGATAACGGTTCTAATTCTATTTTTTGATGCTTTCCAAAAAATTACTGATGGGAATCCGTGGGGACCTGTTGACGCCATATTACCCCAAGACAAATGGAAAGCATAAGAGTGGGTCAGCGGCACTTTGGTTAGCATCCTTTGGAACTTAGCGTCAGTCAAACCAACCATTTGGAACATTTTTTACCTTCTGCTATCTTTGCCTGTAACATTACATTCCACTTTTCCATGTAAGGTCACCATTTCAAATTCTACACGGGTGGCAACCAGCCATTTCACTGATCCTGTACTCTTGAGTTCAATATGAAGGAACGACGCCTAGCCATACTTGAAGAATCTCACCCAAACTCTGATCTGATTTCAAACTGAAGCCTACTCAAACGCATTGGCCCAGAAAATGAAATGCAGAGAGCTTGACAATCAGAACAGTCAGCGCTTGACTTGTATTAGCGTAAGGCATGTGCTCTAATATGCTAAACACAGGTTTGGTAGGACGGGTAAGCTGGATAAAATCTGGAAGGGGCCATTTGAGATTACAGAGAATATCTCAACTGATAAGTATATGCTCAAAGACCCTGTCAAAGACATATTATAAACCAAGTACACACCAAGCACTAAAATGTTTATCAATAAGGTGTAGTTACGCCAGGTCACCACAAAAAATTGATTTGACAGTTGGCACTGGAAAGCTGTCGATCTCATGTTTGGTCAAGTGGGGGAAGTGTTAAGATTTGGGTTTAACCAACCATAGGAAATTGCCACTAGTCCTCTTTACCCCCAATATCCTATAGACCTTGCCTCCACCACTTCTAGCTTTACACTATATGGTGAAATTGATCGCAAGCTGCTGACAGATGTGAAAAATAAGTTTTAAATTGGCTGATATTAAGCCTTTGACTGGTATATATTTTTTACAAAAATATATCTAGTGAAGTGACCTTTATTCACTCGCCCAGTCTTAAACTGGTTCTATTCCCTTGATTAATGATCTAAACAGTCAAAGTTTTCTCAGGCATAGCTAATTACATTAAGACATACCCATACTCATACATGATGCCATGTTTCAGAAATCTTAAACCACCAACTTAGCAGACCATAAGGAGGAAACTCTAGAAGGTTTAGGGCTGGGAGTAGATTGGCTGACCTGAGGTTCAGGTTTAAAAAGAGTGGGCCAGCCTGAGAAGATATACTTGGTAATGCACCTTCTTAATAATCACAAACATCATCGGATCTCCAAGCTGGCAATACCTACTGAGACACGGCGAGTTTGGGAAGATTACAAATAATAACGTTTATATTTTTGTCACATTTAAAGTTTGTTTTAGGAACACTGTCTTCACACAGTTTTACTTATTTGAGTGAAAATTTACCTGTGCTTTCATTGCTCGTTGCAGTCAAAAGGCTTCAGCAAATACTATGTCACAGGCTTGTTATATATCCTCAGATACAATCAAACAATTAACGGGTCATAAGTTAGAGATTAAAAAAGATGTTCATGTCTATTTACTTGTACAATATCATGTTGTCAGATTGATGTTTAAAATCACCTAGCACACCTTAAGGAAGGTTTATTAAGCTATAAAGAGAACAACCTCAAGTTTAATGGAAGTTAGTGCTCATTTATGAAGACCTGTAAGGAATTTCATGTCCCACGTAGTGAATTGAAGAAAGTTAGCCCCAGAAAGGAAAGGTTGAAGTCATCGACAATATGTGTCCCTCAAGTGCATGAGAGACTTTATACGTATTTTTTTAACAAAGTGGGTTACTACCTCCAATTTGTACCAGATTTTTGAAAAATCCAAGTTCATCATACAACTAATCATAAATAAATAATATTTAGTTGGTTAAAGAGCAAGAAGATGTATCAACCAGCCTATTTAATAGCTAATTGAAGCTTATTTATGATGTCTATATTTCATCAAGATCTTTTAGCCTTATAAAGGTGCCAAAAAGTGTACATGGGCAATATTTAGCACAGTTTTGGAAAAAGAGTAGGTAACAAAATCAAAATCTACTCAAAGGCATTCACCAGAGTATAGCGTAACTACACAGTTACAGAGCGCTAATGCCTACCAGTGATCAGAGTAGTATGCCAATTATGACCCTATGTTTTTGGCGTACACTCAAAAAATTGATGATAACACCTCTCTAAGATGTTTAACAAACATGAAGAATCTAGAAAGAAGACTAGCGAAAATAAGCCATTTAGCTTTAAGTCCACAGATTTGAGATCTGTCAACGTGCAGGGAAGAAAGACCTGGATATAGATAATTTTGGCTTTTTACAAGAAAAACATAATGTTAACAAAGCTGTGCATCTGAGCCGTAAGAATGAAAGCTGGTAATGTTCAATTATGATGGCTTGGTTCTTCAAGATGTCTTTAGAGAGTTGATGACGGGGCACTTTCGCTTCTTCAGGGTATGTACTATATACTATCCTGGGTAGTGATACAGATTAATGTTACTATGTGAAGCGAAACAGATATAAAGTTGTTATGAGATCATATGATATCCTTTATTTGTTTAATTCTTTAGTTTTTACAGGATGATTAGGTGCCTTATGATGGATTTGCTGCTAAGTCTCCTTCATATAGGATCTTTACTCTTCATAAAATTCGAGGGTAAAGCCATGACCTTTATTTTTTGACTTTGTAATTGTCGACCTTCTATTGTATGAGGGCGTCCAGATTATAATCGCTGACATTTAGATACAGTCTCTTATCTTGATAAAACGGGATTCTTTTCTATTAATTCTTGTCTGGTTAGAGGAAAAGGCTAATTAGTCATAGTTATTCAATTATGGAAGGCTTAAACCATTATAGGTGATTGTTATTTCATCTAATCCTATGATAATCCAGGCCATTCTGGAGTAAAAACGCCAACATCGCCTCACTCAAGATCCTGACATAGGGGGGATAAGGGCACAGAAACCTAGAATGTATGCGGTTGACCATCGTGTCTTGAATGATATAAAAATGGATTATTTGAATCCCATCCTTATAGGTTACATGGTTGGGCCTGGCCAGAAGTTTCTAGCTTAAATGGCTAATTACTAGGGTGATTGATGATAGAATAAGGTAAGGTATAAAATGTGAAATAAGGGAGAGCAGGATGTTTGAAATTTGAATGAGTAGTTTCCTTGGTGGTAGCAGTGATGAACCCTTGAGTGGCTAGTGCTTGCAATCAACTATTTAATTGGATAGCACTTTCATTGTCAATTCAGCAGTATTAGGAGAATCAGATTCTAGTAAAGGCTGGGCAATGCTAGGCAGTTAAGGCTCTATACCATAACGTGCCGGGATGGGGAAATTTTATCACATTATTTAATTTTTTTGCGGGGAAGGCTGACCAGGGGACGAACACTTCTGATAAGACATCAAAGAGAATGAAACATAAAAGGAGGGCACCCCAGAGAAGCTAATGCTGTCTCCTGTTGCCAGCGGGAACGCCACTACTGGGAGGGGGGTACGTGTATAGGGGTAGGAACCACAATTGAGCACGTGTGTAGGAAAGGGTCAGAATTGATGAACCAAACTGGGAACCAGGAGGAGACCAACCGACGGTGACGTGGTGGGAGGTATCCAAATAACCACATTTGAAAGTGGTCCACTAAGTTTGACTGGAACCAGCGGACAGCTTCTTGGAGGGTGGGAGTGGAGCCTGAGATGGCATCCAAGACAATCGTGTGGATAGTCCACATGGCTATTGCAACCACCAAAGCATGGAGGGAAGGTGGAAGAGGGGAGATCATTGATAAAGCAAACATATCCCTAGACAAACTGAAGGGCTTAGCCTGATCCTGGCAAATCAGACATTGCACCTCACGCCAAATCGCTTTAGATGTAGGGCACTTCTCCAGGCGGTGAAACAGCGTTCCGTACTGGCCACATATGGCACAGAATGAGTGTAAAGCGTTAGAGCACTTGACAGTATGGTACACCCACCTCAAGCAGCGCCACACATGGTATTGGACATGAGGCTGCAGAAGAGGGTGGTGGGCGTACTTTCAAGTTGTTTTCTGGGTATCAAGGGAATAGGGGATGTCCATCAAGTCCAGGTAGTCCACCCTGGACAAGATAGGGGGCCTCGCGGGTATCAAGCCATCCAAAATGGGAAGTCCCTGTACCTCCTAGGTAAACTGAGGAGAGGGGCTCCCCCCCTTGGAAGTGTGTCCACAAATGCAAATTCTCCACTCAGCGCTTCGCATGGAGAGGAGGACTCGCTTGAGTGGGGTGCAGTCCCATGGGGACCAGCGGCCAAGGGTGGGAAGCTATATATTTCATCAAAGAGTGTGGGTGTGACGGATTGGTAAGGCCCAGGGCGCGGGAGAAGTTGGAGCGGGCCGCGCGGGACCAGTGTTGGGCTGAAAGTAGGGATGGTAACAGAAGCGATCCAAGTGCCCAGGATCTTTGCAGCATGGGCCTCAAAGTTGAGCAGGCCCATGCCTCCACTTTGGCGAGGGCCAAACATGACCTCTTGATGCACTGGCGGTTGGCAGCCTTACCAAAGCCACCCTTGCATAAGGGCATACAGTGACTTGAATGAACTTGGGGAGAAAGTGATGATGTGGGCCCCAAACCGAACTTTGGAGAGGAGCATAGAGTTGGCTAGTACAACCCTGCCGGTAAAAGAAGTAGGATGGCTCTGAGGAAGGCGATGCGTTTCATCACGTTGTCCAGAATATGGTTTTCCATCACCGTTGAGGCATACCCACCAGCCTCCAACCACACCCCCAAATGGCGGACCGGCCCAACGGTGGGGCGCGGCACAAAGGGGAGCACAAGTGGGGCGGTTTGGGTAGGGCATGGTAAGCAAGCGCGTGCACTAATAGATGGGGTGGATTGAAAACCGGGCGCTGAGGCCCAGCAGGTTTGATACCGGCCAAGGAGAATGATTTTGGTTTTGGAGGCGTTGAGTGCAGCACTACTCACCCTGGAGTAAACTTTGATAAGGGCTTCAAGCGCGCATGCGTCGTGATTGTTAGACACCCCAACCACACAGTCATCAGCAAACGCCAACATTTTGACTGGGGCTTGGCCTTGCACGTGGACCCTAGCAAGGCGGGCATTCACGTTTCAAGGAAGTGGTTCAAGGCTGAAGGTGTATAAGAGTGGGCTAAGGGGGTCCCCTTGGCGTAGCCCCCTTTGAGGACTACATCCGTGAGAAAGCCAGGGCCACGCACAGCCATTGTGGTGGATTCTTTCAGCAGCATCACCCAATTGATGAAGCGAGGGGGTAAGCAGAATGGTGGAGGCAGGCCATGAGGTAATCCCAGTTAGCTCCATCATAGGCCTTCTGTTGGTCTAAAAATACTAGTGCACCAGAGGCTGTGGACTGACAGGCGTTGGCCACAGTGTGCACGCTGTCCCAAATCGACCTTCTAGGTATGAAACTGAATTGTTCTGGGGAGATGATAGCAGAGGCCATGAGCCCTAGATGGTTAGTCATGATTTTAGTAAAAATTTTAGTATCAGTGTTGGTTAGAGAAATGGGGCGCCAGTTGGCCAAGTCTAGCTTGTCCCCTATTTTGAATAGTGTAATGGTGTAGGCCTCTTGCCCTCCTGGTAGGAGGCGCGTTTCCAAAAAGCTCTGGTTAAGGGAGGCAAGCAACAGTGGGGATAAAAACTTGAAGTACTTCTTATAAAACTCATAAGGAATGCCATCAGGGCCTGGGAATTTCCTGTTTGGCGCACCTCGGACAGTGGACTAGAGTTCGTCCAGAGTAATCAAATTCATTATCTCTGGGAAATGGGAAACAGTGCGGATGTGTGCGCTATCAAGAAATATCACCATTTTAGCCAGCAGAATCAAGTCAGATCAGTACAATTCAGAGTAGTAGTTTTGTATCTCAATCGCCGCTTTGGCCAGCATATATGCAACGGAATTGTCTGGCCTTCACACCTGTGTGCAGGCCAAGAACTGGCGTGGTGCAGATATTTTCGAAAAAAGTGAGCGGAGCATGTGTTGCCTGCTGTGATGTGTTTAGCTCTGTACTGAACACAAACCCAATTCTTGTGTTGCCGCTCAAGCGTGTTAAGGTGGGTGGCTACTTCTTCCCACTTGCAACCCCAAGCAGGGCTGTAGCCCTTGGCTGGGACGTTGGACTCCAGGTGGGCCAGCTCTGCTAGAGTGTGCAAGATGACCGTCGAGGTGGAGTGTGAACGTCATAAAGGAAAGGTGGCGAGCCTGGTGGATTGTGTCTGCCTTGAAGGCAGACCAGGTGGAAATTGGATCAGTGCAAAACGGTGCAGTAAATTCTGGAGCCGTGGTCATGGAATCCATCCACAAGGAAAATCTTGGCAAAGTGATTTTGGCCGGGCAAAGTTTGCATCAAATTGGAGCCTGAGCAACTGGTTGGGGAAGGTGGAATGATATTGAAACTAACCTGCTATTGGAGAAATCAATCTTCATTGTTGTGAAATGTGAAATCTGAGTACAAAATTTCAATGGTGCGAGGATAAGGTTGATGCAGGACATGGACCTTGACTGGCCGTTGTGAATGTGGGGGCACAAAATGTTTTTGAGAATTGGAGCATGATGCGGCAGAGCATCAATCAACCCTAGGGTGGCCTTGAGGACACATAGTTCTACGTGTCCCTGTGGTGGGGAAGATGAGGAAGGCCAGCAGTTAGGGATGGGTTCAACCAACAGTTCATGTCACCAACGACGAAAGGGTCAGGGGTAAACAGAATGGATTTGACCAATAAGAAAAATTCCTGACATTCTCGTGCACAGGTTGGGGCATAAATGTTGACAATAGCGTGCACTACGTCAGCCCACGAAAAATTTACAACAAGGATGCGGCCACTAAGGAAGAATTCAGATGATAAAAATTTAAAATTATTGTTTTTTCAAACAAGCACCCCACAGTGCTTGGACCAGAAGGATAGGGAAGGGAGGAGCATGGTTTTCCATGTTTCCTCAGAACTGCGTGGACTATGGGAATCATGGATGGCTAGGATATCCACGGGTAAATTATGTTTAAAAAACTCAGTTTTCTAGCCTGGGATGCAAGGCCTTGAGTCTGGTGATATTCAACGTCCCTAAAGTAAAAGGCTCCCCCCATCACACCTTAGGTGTGAGGGGAAGGGCACCTGAGCCCTTCAGCCTTCTCTTGTTCTTCACGGCACTTGTTCATCACCTCAGGTACGTGATGTAACGTAGTCAGTGTTATGGGTAGCTTTAGCAGTTGGGTTCGCATTGGGTTTTGCCCTCACTTTTTGTTTCCCTGCTGCAGGATGATATTCTTGCATTGCGTGAATTTTTGGTGCATCAACGCTTGTTTTTGAATTTTTGGCTGGGAGGTTGGAGACCAATACAGTTCCAATCGAGGCTTGGGCGCCTTGGTTGGGTAAAATCGACCCCCCATCGGGATTTCCGCTTGGGTGGCCCAATTGGCTTGGGCGTCCCAATCTGATTGGTCAAGAGATTTGCAAGCTGCTTCTACCGCAAAAGTCTTGATGTCCTCCTGGAGTTGGGAGGGCGGGATAGTGGAAGTGGTCTTGGCCGCCTCCTTGGTTACCGCCTTGCAGGCCTGTTTGGCCTTCTTCAGCTCTTGAGGGGATATTGGGTGCACAACTAAGTAGCATCCTTGCGCTCCCCATGGGAAGGCTTCCTTTGTATCGACGGTCAGCTCATAGTGGGCCTCACTGGCGCACACAGCCTCCAAGGGATGCTCTTGGTATGTGATGCCCTCCTTGAAGGGGCAGGTGTGTGCATTGTGGCCAAATGCATTACAATTTGCGCATATGGGAGGTGCGCTGTCCGCGGTGACCCTAAAAGGGTGGGTGGCATGCCCCTTGATATTGACAAAAGTGGTTTTCAGGATTTGGGTAAGATCCTGCGCTATCCTCTCAGCTGGGGTTAGGACTGCAATTGCTTTGCCAGTGCACAGGTTTGGCATCAGCGCAAAGTGCTGCATCTCAAAGGATTGTATTTATCCATACATGGCTAGTCCAGCCTTCAGGTGTTGTTAAAGTACAGAACATTTGACCATAGTAGGCAGAAAGTCAAAAGTTACAAAAATTTGGTTTGATTTTGTCCATCTGGTGCTTTTAGTTTCGACGACCTGCTGCCCATCTGGGAGAGGTCTACCACAACGCGCACTGTTGCAGCTTCGTCCACTGCTTCCTTGGTTTCAAAACCAAGATCCAGCCAACCGCATGGCATGAAATGAGGTGCGACATACACCACATTTGGGAAATGAGTGTGCACATCCCCACAAAACTTTTCCCAAAGCACCGTCTGCTGAATATCCAGGAATACCCAGACTCCATGTCTAACCGATGAGAGTGGTTAAGAATGCGGTGTATTGATGTACTGGTTACATCGCGCTTGCCAAGCTAAAATTTCTGGGGAAATGGTTACCGCCAGTTTTTTGTTGAGTTTGTCTATTCCTCAGGGTTCACTAGGGCGTTTATAAAAATTTAGATGTCACAGGGCCAACACCTGTGCCCTTTACCTTACTTGCCCAACTGCTCCCCAACTTGGGCACAAACTAATCTCCTCAGTGAGATTATCAAACTAACACCAGACTTGAATTGAATTTTGTTGCAAAAGTTATTGCAACGAGAGAGAAAAGTAAATTTAATCACATTATAGTAGGTGCTTTGATAAAGTAAAATGGATGGCTGGTGATTTTCTTTCTTATAACAATAACATCAGTTACCAAGATTCGATTTGAGTAGACAATTTTGATAATCACACAGGTGAGATGAGCGAATTTAATAAAACCCAACAAAATTGGGAGAAAATAATATCGGGCAATGGCCAAAACGGTGCAACCAAAGGCAAAAAACGCCTTGGAGGGGGACTGGGAGCCAACGCCGCCAAAAAACCTTAAACCCAAACACCACCCGGGTTTGTGAAGCTTGCCACAAAACAAAACCAATACCCGGAAATACAGTACGCACAACCCTATAAAAAGTGAACATGGGCTCTGACTTTTCTTAGGGGTAGATTCCCCAAATCTGTGGGAAAAGGTAGGTGAGGCACAGGCCTCCCTCTTTCCCCATGCGGTATGCATTACCACCCACACCATCCACCACAGCTGGATTGATTTGGGTTTCAAAACTAAAGAAGATGCAGATGATGCAGCAAAAGCCTGTGTTGAAATTTCCCTCCCCAAGGGCAAACAAATTTTGCGCACCACATGCACCAGATGGAACAAAGCAAACACTTTGTTCATCTCATTTGACTCACTTCCCACCAACCTCCCCTATAAGCTAATTGAGGAAGAACTCTTATTTGGCCTTCAGAGCTACGGAGAAATAATTCAACTATAATTACAGCATTTCCACCTGACGCTAAACCTGTGCACAGGAAAGGCAATCACTATAATCAACCCAGTCCCTTACATGGCCAAGAATTTTATCAAAATCCCATGCATCACTGTGTCACACCTCCCATATGGGAGAGTTCCAAAACCTTTCTGCGTCACACCAGAATGTGCACCACCCATCTGCAACCACTGCACTGCACTGGGGCATAAAGAGAATGCATGCCCCATGAAGGAGGGCATCATGGCCCCAGAATTTTGTGTTGACGCCATGGATGAAGACAATGATTACTTAGGAAGAAGGTTGATGCCAACCACGCTTTCCTCTGGGAGAGGAAGGACACTATGTCCTCATAGATCCAATCTCACCCAAATTATGCAAACAGGTGCAGAAGGCCTGCAAGTGGGCAGCGGTTAGGGCCGCATCTCTCACAACCTCCTCCATTGACCTGAACCAAATTCAGATTGACAGAGAGGAAATAGGCCGAGACAGCCAATCAGAACACAACTCCCAAGCTGGAGCAACCATGGAGGATGTGATCTGAGTTAAACATTCGGATTGGACAACCCAGGCAGGAAATTTTTCACAACAAGCTGACAGAATCACCTTGTGACCCCAATCAAATAAACTTACCAGGACATTACAAATACACTATGGATGAGCCAACAGGGCCCAGAGCTTCAAAATCAAACCCCAAAACATCAGAAACAAATCAGAGCACCAATTCAAATCAAACAAAATCACACGCAGAAAAACTTAATACAATTTTCAAATCCAACATTACCCGCACTAAATCTTCATAAGGTAAGGAGCTGGAAAACGCCTTGGAGTGGACTGGCCCAATCACATGGATCAAATCCAAGGCAATGAGCGGGGGACAAGGGCCAGAAGGCCCGCCCAACCGCTCCTGAGGCGCTGCGGGCACCTCAGTGTCAATAGGGACGCTAAACATTGCAGGAGCCAGGACTCAATCGTCCCAAGCCAAAAAGCTGGACTTCCTGGGCAAACCCCTGGTAGACATCTTGGCCATCCAAGAGACCCACTGTCTACAGGGGGAAGAGGGATCCTGGGCGGCCAGGATCTCACCGTCCCAGTCAATATGGACGTCACACTGTGGGGTGGTCACCTGAAATAATAACAAAAAATTAAAAATTGTCAGATCCTCATCACACTTAGATGGCTGCATCCTAATTGCAAGGATCACAAACCAAGTGGCCAAACCATCAATAGCCTGTATCTATGCACTGTGCACCGCATCCAAGAAGAAACAATTCCCTGAATCCATACCGACGCTCAACCTCCCACCTGATACCATCCTGGTGGGCGACTTCAACTGCTGGGATGACCCCACTATGGACCAATGGCCCAACCCCAGGGGATACCCACCGAACATGTTGAGTTCTATGCAATGAGGCATCCCTTGGCCTGTACAACACCCTTCCCCCAGGTCTCACTCCTCCCCCGCATGACACACCCCAGCATACATGAGGAAACGCTAATCTCAATGAGCCACATCAATTACATTCTCACACCTAAATCCTGCCACTCGCTTATTACTAACTTTGCTACTAAAAATTAATTTCTCTGACCACCATCTAGTTTTGGTGCAGCTCACACCAACCAGGATGCAGATGTGGATGTCGCCCTGGAGGAAGCTCTATCTGGTAAATATAAACTCGCTGAAATCTCCAACTGGGTCGAGCACAAAATCTTCAAACCCAAAATTCACAACCCCGTTTGCATCAGATCCCATCAAAACTTGGAAAAATTCAAATCTGAACTAATAAACAAGACTTGCCACCTCACATTTTTCAAATACACTGTGGATACCACCACGATCAGATGCACTTTGGTGGAACTTACCCACCTAGAACTCAATACCCCAAATTCCAGATACAGCCCAAACTGGGGCCACAAATGGGTAGAAAATCCCGCCCACCTAAACACCCTTATCCATGAACACCAACACAGAATCAAAATATTGTGGAAAGGTAAGCACATAAAAGAAGGCGAAACCTGCTCAGCATTCTTCTTCTGCCAATACCACTCCTGAGGCAACTTGCCTCAGTGCACACAGGTTCGCAAAGCTAATGGAACCGTGAAACCAACCCAATGGAGGTCAAGGCAGAAATTCATTGCTATTACACCAAACTTTACCATGACACCCCACCTGCTCCCCCCCCAAAAAAAAATTTATACTCCACCAGAATACAGAGTGCACTGCCAGACTGTAGTCTCCTAAACTTGATAACGCAGGAGGAGCTCTGGAATACAGTCCGTGGTGCACCGCATAGGAAATGCCCAGGCCCTGATGGGATTCCCTACAAATTTTACAAACCATACTTTAAACAAATCGCCCCCTCCTCCTAGCGTTTATGAACTAGTGCTTTCTGGAGACCCATCTCCTACCCGGAGGCCAGGACTCCTATGTCATTACCCTATTTAAAAAGGTTGACAGACTGGACCTGGCCAACTAGCGCCCAATAGAACTCTCAAATACTGACACTAAACTACTTGCAAAAATTCTAGCTACCAGACTAGGCGAACTGGCGTTTAAAGCCCTATCACCCAAACAATTTGGTTTTACACCAGGGCGCTCCATCTGGTCTAACATACACTCCATCGCCAATGTATGCCAATCTAAAGCAATGGGAGCCCTGGTATTCCTTGACCAGGAGAAGGCATATGATCACGTTAGCTGGCCATACTTAAAAGAGATCCTAAGCCCCTTAAACCTCCCACCCAGGTTCATCAACTGGGCGATGCTCTTCACTGAATCCGCTCTAATGGCTTATGTGGCCCGGCATCCTGACCAACATGATCACCCTGCGCAGAGGGCTCAAGCAAGGGGACCCCCTCAGCTCGCTACTTTATAACTTCAGCTTTGACCCACTCCTCCACTTTGCCAACTCACGCCTCAGGGGCATAACCTCACAAGGCCAACCCTTAGTCAAGATACTAGCCTTTGCGGATGACTGTGTAACAGGTATACCTGACAACAGCGACGCCCAACAGCTGGAACGCACCCTAGAGGAATACTCCATGGTGAGTAATGCATTGCTTAATTGATAATAAACTGAAACAATCCTCGTTGGCAAATACATCACCAACTGGACCTGATCCCCCACTACACACAACCCAAGACGCAAAAACCTACTCGTACTACTCTTTTCATTACCTCCCACCTTTACCCCTGTCTGACACCTTGGGATATGGCTGGAAACAGGGGTATGCAAATGAGATGATTGAAAATAACCTGCTGCAATGGATATCCAACAGAATCGCCTCACTCAAGGGTAGATCCCCAGGCTAATGGGGCGAGTGGCATTTTACAACTCGCTCATCCTCCCCAAGGTTGTTGTTCCCCACACATGCGATCCCCTTCTTGCTCACCTTTTTAATGTCAATCCCTGCGCCCATACAGGGTTGGCTATGGCCTGGATCCCGCCCATCCGTCCATATTAAAACGCTATATGGTCCACACTCCAGCAGATGCATGGGCCTGATAGATTTTGAGAACACGCCAACTGCATCCTGGGCACCTGGATAGAGGAAGTGCTAGCCCTGGACCCCCCACAACAGCACTGGTCCAGGGCAGCGAGGCCAACTTCACGTAGGCACTCAAAATACCTAACCCACACCACCCTTCCAGCTTAATAATGTACCTCGCCACCCACCCCAATGCAATGGGCCCGCACAAAACCACCATCACTTTAAGCGCCTCTTCTGAACCATCCGCCGCATGGGATGGATCGTTGCTACCACAGGCACTTTTCAAGGAAGATGACAATCCAGATCCCACTTTGTGTTACAAAAGCCAGAAGACTACCCCCGCCAAGACATACTTACCACGACCCCCAACCATCGCCAGAGTTGACTACCTAGATGCTTTGGACATCCCCTACGACCTAGCCACACAAAAGGAAATATGGAGGATGATAAAACACCCACTCCTCCAGCCGAGGGTAAGGGCTAACGCCTGGCGCTGCCTAAGAAGGACCTACAGAATGGCGACCCAACTCCACTCCCTCCACGCAACCTGCGCAGTATGTGGAGGAGAGGGCTCCCTATACCACTAATTAGAAACCTGCCTCCCGTCCAGAGCCATATGGTGTGAAGTCACGCAACTGCTCAAGATCCAAGATGATCAGAATATCTCCATCTCAAAGAGCCTCCTCGTGATCCAACTTAGTTCCCCAATCCCATCAACCCTGCGCTCCCTATTGATACCCATTGCAATGTGGACAATCCACACTATTGCATTGTATGCGTTCAAGGGCACGGTCCCTACCATCCATGGGGCTGTCAATAGGCTACACGTCCACTTACTGGAGCACTACCAAGCCTGTCTCTATGGGTATATGAAGCCAAAGCAACATAGACTCATAAAGTCATGGTTCCCGCTCTGTTTTCTTCACACGGACCCCTTCCTTCAAAACTGCTCCATAGTGGTGGCAACCCCCTTTGAGTAGAGCACCAATACCCCCATACCTGGCGGTCCCAGCTGGCAACAGGGGTAACCTGAGTACCCCAGGGTGCCCAATCCTATCTAGTCATCGCTTATCTTCCCTCCCCTCCCACTTCTACACACATATCAGTAATGCCCATTCCTTGGTCGGCTTTCCTCAGTTAAATAAAAAAATTGATGGCAGGTAGAGATTCCACTGCATGGGGCCTGTGGCCGTCATTTTATAAAAAATAAACTAAGTTGACATACACTCACTCAACCATACCATTTCTCAAAGGGTTATAGGTGCAGTAAAATATTTATTAGTATTATATAGTAAGTCTACTTCTTTGACAACTTGTGGAGTAAAATATAATCCATTGTCTGATAGAAAACCTTTAGGATACCCATATAGGGTGAAAGAGAGAAAAACAAGAATAAAGAATTAAACTTGGTGGTAATGGCAGGTACCAAGATGGCCTCAACCCAATTGGTGAGATGTCATGTTTAAGATGATATAGAAATGGCCATGGAGGCGGTGGATAAGGATCATATAACATCCATGCTAAAACTCTAAACGACTTAGATATGGCAACAACTTCATGTTGGAAGCATGGTTTCTGCCAATTTTGGGTTGTGTATGTCAAGAAGCATTAAAGCCTCCTGAAAAACCTGAATAGTCTTATCCCAGTAGCATGGCTTCCTTTACCACTAATTACCCTCTTAACCAACCCATGTCCTACATAACATGTCCTTCTAGAAAAAACTTTATTCCTCGAGGAGGGTTACAGATAGGGAAGCCATTTCTTTTCAACCTTCTTATACAACATCTAGTAATTGATTATGTGTCATTGAGCATGGCAACTTCACCATTTCAGGGTGCTCCAATTCCCGTTCCTCCAGCCAGCTAATCATGTTGTATAAGCGGTCTTCCTCAGGTGGAAATACAGTGAAGGTCAGTGTTGGGATCCAAGCGGTTGATAAGCTAACTGGTTCATTTTTGCCACTTAAATTACAACAATATGATTGCAGGAATAAAATTTATTATTCTCAACTGCTAGGACTTTTTCTCAAAAAAAATGAGTATAGAACACTAATAAAAAATAAATAAACTGTAACACTAGTAAAAATTTGGGTTTTAAGGTTTTTATCAACTTAATTGGAGGGGTAAAGGGAACCCTATTACAATCTCGCTGCTTAGTATTTATATCAACTCTAGGCTTAAAGCGAGATAGGTGAGAAATTCAAAATAAACTCTGAGCTTTATTAGGGAAAGCGGGTGTTTGACCTAGCATAGCTCTTAAAATTCACCTTGCTATAACGAAATGATTGATGGAGGGTTGCTAGTAGGTAGGATAAGTCCATGAGGTAAGGTCCCAATATATTTGAGCCAATCACCATATGGGAAAATAGTTTCGCTTTTTAAGACCACCTCCAAGCCTATAAAAGGGGGTAGTCTCCACTTTGGTGTTAGAACTGAACTGCAGAGGGGCTGGGGAGAAGTTTAGAGTGACTTCCCATAATAAACTATGGATGTGGCGCAATCTTAATAAGATTGAACGAATTGGCCTAGAAGTGGGTGGAATAGCATTACCCCAATTTGATGGGTTCCTTCAAGAAATCGGCCAGGGTGTTTAGGCTGACATTATTATTATCTAAATCTGAAACGTTTTTTACAATACTAGACATGTAATTATCTGAAAGTCAGTATCCTATAAACTCATCTGCGTTTTGATGAGTAGTGTCTGCCTGATGTACTATTGAAAAGTCGTAGCTCTGTTGCTGGAGGGCTCACATGACAGATCAGCTTTTAGAGTCTTATGACTCTTAGAGCACCTTAAGGAAGCATGATCAGTGATGATAGTGAAATGGTTCCCTTATAAGTATGGTCAGTAGTGCTTTACCGAGTGTAATACCTCTAAACACGCTTCCAGTGACACTGTAGTTCTGTTAAGCTTTCATTAAGTGTTGCTGAATTAAACTACAAGTCAGTCTACTTTATTCATAGAATTGGGTTATGATGGCCCCTACAACGACGTCTCTGGCATCTTAAAAAATATAAAGGGTTAGTATAAGTTTGGATGGAATAAAATTATGTTGAGAGATGAGTTCAGTCCTAAGAAGATTTGAATCCTGAACCAGTTTATGGTTCCATTTAATGACTTCATTATTGTGTAGAAAATACACCAGGGGCTCAGCCAGGTCGGTTAACCATGGTATGAATTTCCTGCAATCCACTACCATGCCTAGGAACACATGAATGTCCTGATGGCTTAGAGGCGACAACAATTTCTTTATAGCAAAGATCTTTTCTGGAAAAGGCTTAAACCCTTGTTTAATGACCTCATACCCTATAAGAGCTATACTAAGTTTGAAGAAGGATCATTTGGAGGGTTCGAGCTTTAAGGTAATCCTTGGAGGCGATTGAAGACCTGGTAAAGATGATCTAAGAGGCTGTTAAAAGTCCTGTGAAAGATGTTATTATTTCTAAGATAGATTAGGACGCAATAAATCTTTATATCACCTAATAGTCCATCCATAGCTCTGTATAAGTTGGCAGGGGTATCACAGAGCCCCTTTAGCATTTGAGTCAGTTCAAACAGCCCTTTATTTGCAATAAGAGCGCACTTGGTTAAGGCCTTTGGATAAAATTCAATCTGCCATTACCTGCTTTTAAGATTTATTTTGGAAAAGTATTATGACCCTGAGTGAAGCTGGAGGGAAACATTGTTTTATGGAAGAGGTAGTTACCTTTTTTAAATTACTGCAGCAAGCTTACAATAAATTATGACATATGATAGCACTCATCTTCTTTCTGAACAAGAAGGAGAGGAGCCGCTCAAGAACTTTGTGAGAGTATTAACAACATGAGGTTAAAAGCTCCTTAAGTTTAGTCATGACCTGAGCCTCTCCCGTTTATTATTTTGTTATGGGCGTGAGCATACTGGCTGGGCGTCCCCCATTTCTACATTATGCAAACCCCTTTCATCTTTCCAAAGTCATATGTGGATGTGGAAAAAAGGTCCATGTACTTCTCTAGAAGCTCATCAATCTTCATCCTTTATTCTGGGGTATGATCTTCCCCTATGGAGGTGGGACTAGAGCTCTGGTCAGAGGTTCTTCTAAACCAAAGTCACCAGGTTTCCAAATCCACAAGAACAGCTGATGCGACTGTTTAGTAACAATTTTAGGTAGGTAATTGATATGTTAGTCCCAATAGTTTAAGTATTTATTCAGGTTAGCAGCAGTACAGGAATGGAGCCACATATGAGTGGACGAAGTTACCTCTGGCAGATCAAGACGTCTTTAACGTTAGATTTTTTGTATCACGATTTTCTAAAAATTTCCCTTGGTATTTTCACAGGAATCTGAGTGTCCACTATAATATGTGACCCTAGAGGAATTACCTTATATAAGGTGAATAACAGTCATCCCTAAAGATCTTACTTTCATTTCAATACTTAAATTGAAGCCAAATTCAGCTTTTTTTAAAAAATACAAAACATGACCACTTACAGTTTGAGCCAAAGCTTACCAATGTCAATGCAATCAATGCCTGCTGCCCTATCCTGGGGTGGTGGTGCACCACCATCTGGCATCTTTCAGCCACCGTTAAAGTGCACCTGGGCTGGCTCTGCTAGCCCTCCCAACTCTACCAGGCGTTTTGTCCCCCCTCAGGACTTGGCCCACCACTTTGCAAGCTCTCAGGCGGTGCTCCCACAGAGCAATTTGAATTTTGGCCTCCAGGTCAAATATGGGACTTTCTTCCCATAAGCAAGCACAGCTATCATCGAGATGGCCATGGCAGTTTTCAAACCCACTCGGCTATATTGACTTCCACCCCTTTTAGGGGTACTTTGACCTCATCTTCCACTCTGAAGCTGATGCAGTGCCAGCAGCCAAGCTGCAATTAATTTATAAAAAAATTCCTAAGGCCCACCATTCGCACCAGGCTCCCAGATGATGCCACTTTGGTGGTCCAGTTCGCCAGGTTGCCCTCCTTTCCCCTGAACGCCTCCACCACAAGCTCATGAAGGGTTTGGCCATTTATGGTGCAGACCCCATGTTGCAGTTCATGGTGCCCTATGGGGCGGATCATCTGGCAGTCCCTCATACCTTCACAACAATCCGCCCATTTCATCGTGACACCCACCTTGTAAATCCCCCCACCCCTGCACTGTGATCAGGTTTGCCGATCACCTTTTTTGGGTGCACGTTGAAAACAGCCATGCCATCTGCCCCTTGTGTTTCAAGCTCGATCACTCAAAATGCAAGTGCCCTATGGCTTCTGCTTCCACCACTTCCACCTCTCCCCCTCCGACGCCACCCCAGCGGCTGCCTCTCCCCAATTTTTTGAATGGGTAATGATCCTCCCGCCTCCTACCTTGGCAAATTCTGGCATGGCTTCCAAAGCTGCAGCCATTCAAAGTTTTAAAAATTTTAAAAATTTGGTCAATTTACAGCGCCCTGAGCTGATGGCTGAAACAGTTTCAGTTGAGCTGCCATGGTTGACAGCTCATGGCCAATCAGGTGCTGCCAACCTGCCAACTATGGTGGCTGGGCTGTCACTAGCTGATTTAAATCCATTTTGAAGCGCTTGAATGAATTAATGATTCATATCGAGCTTATAATGTTAGGCCTGATTTTGCTTTGGAGGAATTCTTTGACGATCCTCCTGATTCATGCCCCCGCCATTTTCGCCCTAAAAACTGTTTTCCAGTACTTTAAAAATATAAATAAAATGGCAGTTGAAGCAGCTGCTGCTCCTGCCAACACCCTATTACGCCAGCAACTCCATGGGGCGATGGGACCCCTGGTTGAGGGTATTCCTATCCCCAATTTCCCCAAATATTTTAGGAAGATGCAAAATATGAGATTGAGGAGCTTGCTTTTGGTGAAAGCTGCGCTTGCATCAATGTGACAAAAGCCTCTCTTTTTGACCCCAATTATCCACAAACCCTCCAGCGTATCAATTTTTCACTTGTGTGCTGTCACTCATCACTTTCGCTGAGCATCAACTTGCTCAATACGTTGAGGTGATGGATACTTCTGGCCTCATAGCCGAAGAAAACCCGCAGCTATACCTCCTCATGCCCCATGTCGCTGATTCCCATACCCTGATGTTGTCTGCCATGGTCCACCAGTCAAAGCGGGCGCTGGAAAAAGTATACCCAAAGATTCCTTGACTTCTGATATGGCTTCCTAGGCTGATAAACTAGGGGCTATACTAGAAAACTTTTTAATATATGATAATCCCTTTGTTTGACCCATTTGCAAATAAAGATGCGTGATGGCTCCTACTTTTGGGTTGGGAACCACTAGTGCTAAAAAAACAGTCATCCCTCCTATCACATTCACTACATGAGGTTTAATTTAACTCTTGACCTCAGATGTGGTTATTGAGAAAGTCAATCAGTATTAAACTCCAGCAAATATGTCCACGCCTTCATGCGTCCTTGCCATCCTTGGATGTCTCAAATATAAAGGTTATGTGGATACCAAGCATTGATATATATTTACACGCAATGGATGGTGACATCTTACTCCCAGAGAAATTGGGCACCATTATATATCATAGCTAGGGTTGTCCAGAGCTATGCTGCAGTATTTTATGTAATAACCTAAACTAGAGGCGGAGCACGTAATAGGCTGCTATAGAGCAGGTGCATTGAGGCCCAGTAATACCATATTCCAAGTAATAGGGAAGATAGGGCACAATCTTTATTTTCCTTTTTATTTTTTTGATTACATTCACTGTAGAACTGCTTTCTATTATGATGAGCACGGGGAATTAGTGAACCTTAATTGAAGTTTGAGTGAGCAAACTATTAGAATGAGGCAAAAGGTGAGTACAATTGGTGACTCATAATAAAAGTAGGAAGAATAAAGTAGATCATTACCAATTATATTAACTTATATTTCCAGAGTTCATTTAATAATGACCTCTATGGGGTTTTCAGTCCTAATCAAAGGCATAATCTGTGAGGCGTCAGCACTGAGAGCCTCTGCCTTCATGTTGATCTCTCTTTTTATTCACACTCTCATTCTGCTTCTAACACCTGACGTTTATACCACTCCTCCTTCATTTGTTGCGCCCTTTGCAGTAAGAACAGGTGGTTATCACCTTGTCTTGGCCTCAAGATCATGCACTCTAGGTCTATTTGCCCCAAACCATTTAGGTATACTTGTTCAGATTGGACTTAAGGATCTCGTTGAGCCTCCTTGTGACATGAAAGGAAGAAAAGGATTGCTTAATTCTTATTTACAAAATTATACTTTAGGCCACGCTTCATGGGCATAAAGGATGGCTGTAATAGCGTCATTTATAGTGACTTGATTAGTAGAAATTAATGGTTGAGCACCAGCATAAAAACGGTGTGAAAAGTCAGAGGCCATTCGCCTTCGTTGAGGCAAATAGCCATAAAAGTTTCTTCTTTAATTGAGAGGATCTGATCAGAGCAAATTCTTGCAGAGCAAAGTCTTGAATTTGGCCCAGTTCTGACATTCCCAAAGGTGAGGAGTCATAATCTCTTATGCTTCCTCACATAGGCAAAGATGGATATGGTTAATCTTCTGCTAATCAGTAGCCTATATATAGCGCTTTATATAGGCGTTTAATTTTTAATAAAGATTTTTAAATTTTATTCGAGGTGGGCTGACCTGAGGATGATATCACACCGATTAAGGGGAAATCAAATGAATGGGAAATGAGGATTGAATCTGGAAAACTCCATGCACGGCGTATGATGGGCCAGAAACTCCATGGACCGCCTTTTCTATTTGCTATCTCAGTTCAGGGCATTGGTGCGCAATCCAACACAGTCATAGTTGTCCCCTACCTAATGTTCCTGTACTGGAATCAAACTTGAGAGGCAGTGGTAGATAGTCCATATTCTACCACTGGGGTATCCTCCACTTTTGGTCCAATTGCCCAAGATTTATAGGCGTTTATTAAAAGCTATTCTTTCTTTACATAAATTAGATATTCCTTAAAATCGGTATAGAAGTATACTAATGGGTATAGAGAGGGCTTGAATGTCAGTATTGATAATTTTGCTAAGCTCAGCAGAATTTGACTCATCATAAACGCAGGGGGCTTGTTAGTTGATCCGTTGTCAAATCTTTTCTAAATCATTTGCAACTCATTACAGCACTTTTAAAGTGTAATGTTGTCGGCCTTCTGATTAAGTTGAGGTTTTAAGTCCAAGATTTTGAACTCATGGAAAATGATACAAACATTCAGATTTAAAAACTTCTGTTTATCTTGTTGAGGTTTGTCACTAAGTTATATGAACTCTCAGAAATTCTCCAGTTCGAAGTTGAGGGCGCCTAAGATGACGTCAGGGTTAATGGGCTTTCATCAGGGTGAAATATACATTTATAAGTGCTATTTTTGACTTGCTTCTGATGGTCCTTTAAATTCTTGAGCATTTTACCATATCAGGGGTCCTCAAGAAATTAGTCAAAGGATCAGGTGACTTAAGAGGCCAAGGGGGCTAGAATCTCCTGGAGCCATGTAGTCCTTCAGCCCCAATTGAGCCACTTGGCCCTTTAGGACTCTTTGGACCCTCAAGTCCCCACGGCCGTTTTATGACTGTAACTCTTTGGCTCTGGATCTGATCAAGCAGGGCCTCTAAGTTATTCAATTGTTGTGTTGAAAAATTCCAAGGTTTGTGATTGACTAGAAATCTATGAAGAAGCATTATGGGTGCACTCGTGTATCTCAGAGACTAGACCCTGAAGTCGCTGAGTAAGGTGGGTATCCATATACCTACAAATTCAGTGTCTAGTAAGCTGATTTGTCCTCTAAAATCTTTAAAAAGGTGGCTTTGCCCTAAATAGCTTCCAAATTGTCACAAACATATGTGAGGCAACATCATAAAATTTGACCAGGTTGGAAATAAGGCTTTTTATTAATTGTAGCTGGCTCACTAATTCCCAATGGTGTAAACCTACCACTTGGAGTAGGTGGTGGAGGTCTAGATGGACAAACAGCTTAAGTTAAGCTCTGCTCCGCTAACCAACTCGTTATTGGCTAAGGCAGCTGAGTCATAGAGCCTACATATATAAGAAAGGACAGCAGAAGCTTAAAAAATGGCTTGAGCGGGTTATTGGTGAAGTGTATCCCATTAAGGAGCTGCAAGAGCATATTGACTAGGCTGTCAATGTTCAGATAGAACTTATTAGGCTTCATTTTGGGAAGGTTGAAAGCAAAAGTGGCCCGAAATTCCAGGCTTCAGGTTGAATGAGTTGTACATCAAATTGTGAATCATTAACTTATCAATTAATTATTCTCTTCCCAATTGAGGGGAAAGGATCAGTTATTAATTTTTTCTTACATAGCTTGTAATTGATTGGTCACTGGTTAACTCTTGGGGTACCCCTGTAGTGAGCTCCAAGTAATAGCTTTTCACAAAAAAACCAAAAGTTAAGAAAACTGGTTTACTGGAGCCACAGAAATGGAAGATGGTAATTTTCTTTGGTATGGCTTGGTTTTTCAGAATGGCTTGAGATAGGCGAGGCGTAGCACTTTCACTTCTTCAGGGTCTAGTAACATGAACTATCCTGGGCTATAAACCAATTATAATATATATGCAAAGAAATATGAGCTAAGTTGCTAAGAAAATAAATGATAACCTTTAATTTTTAAGAAAATATAATATATATGATGGGTAGGGGCCTTAAGACTGGTTGGGTGCTCAAATCTTCTTGTTCAGGATCTTTATTCTTATCCAATACAAGGGTCAAGCCTTAACCTTTCTCTTGGATCATCTTCTGGATTGATGAATTCTTATTGTCAAGGGTGTCCATATGGTTAAAGCTGGCATTGAGAAAGAAACTCCTCTTGGATTAATCCTCAAATTTCTTTTATCAATTCTTGCCCAGTTAGAGTTCTAGGCTCATTGGAAAAGATCCATTCAATTCTGTAAATCTCAAACTAATTGGAAAACAATCAAACGTTTTATCAGCCCAATTCTGATTTAATAATGCCATTCTGAAGTACTAAAACTGAATAATGGCTTGTTATTGTTGTGTATCTTCCATTTGCAAGCTCATGAATAAGAATGGATCTACGATCTTAGAGGAGTCCCAGAGAGGAAAGAAATTAGAAGGACGACGCAGTTACTAACTTAATGAAAAGCTATTATAGAGCAAAAAGTTCTGGGATGGAAATTTAAGGAAACAAGTACAGGAAAATGGCTACCTCTTGTGAATTTGGCAAAAGTATGGCGCTTTAGAGTAGAACGCTTGTTGTAGCGCAGATGACTACAGAAGACATATCAGCATCTTTTGAATTTGGCGCTTAGGTGTCTTTTTGAATATGCACAGGTAAACGCACACAACAACACCAGATATGTTTGAGGACAGCAATCTAGGTAAAAAAACAAAACAACAAGAAACTTTAGTGTCAGGAATAGGGTCTTATAAGTCTATAAAGGAGAAAACCATAGTATTTGGTACTGCCAGTTTATCAGAGGATCGCTATATCATCTTAATAGTAGACAATAACTGTCTACCTGATGAAACTCCATTACAGATGCAATCTCTTATTTATTCAAGGAAGGTCGACCAGGGGGTACAAGAACTTCCGATATAGTGAGGGAACTAATTAAATTAGATAATAAAAGACACCCCAGAGGGTTCAAGGCCCCTCTTGTTGTCTCTAGGATCACCAAGATTAGGATGGTAGGGAAGGGGGTTATGCTGGCTTATTCTTGGATGCAGCATGTGTGAAGGAAAGGATCAACCTTTAGGAACCATATGGGGAACCATGTGTTGATTGTCCTTCTGTTATGGGGGGTCATATGTCCAAACACCAATGCTTGGAAATGTTCCAATATATATATGGCTGTGGAAGCGATGAATGGCTTCTTGGATTGTTGGCGCTGCTCCTGTGAACGATTCTAGTACCATTGTATTTATCGTCCATAGTGCTATTGTTACTATTAGCGCCCTGAGAGATGGGTGGATAGGCGAGTCCATGTTTATAGCGAACATGTTCCTTACTAGGCTGAATGGTTGTCCGTTTTCTTGGCGGAATAGGCGCATGGCCTCTTTCCATACAGACACTGATGTTGGGCATTGTTCTAAATGGTGGGTAGGCTTTCCATACTGACCACATATTGTACATGAGGTGTGAGTTGTATTTGACCATTCAGCTGTGCGGTATACTCTCCTCATGCACCTCCATACATATGCTCTTATCCTGGGTTGGAGTAGAGGGTGATGTGTGTATCTCCATACTCTTCTTTGAGTCTCCAGGTTGTAGTGTATGTACATATGGTCCAGGTAAACTATCCTGGCTATGGTACTTGGGTTTTTGCTTATTATATTATCTGTGACTATTTGGGCATTGATTTCCTGTCTATGGATTAGCCTTGGGCGTCCTTGGTGACTTGTTTGGTCACTTATGTGGATCTGCCATGTCGCTCTTCTCATGGCTAGGAGTATTCGTTTGAAATGTGCAGGAGTGCCATGTGGTCCTCCAGCTGTAGAATGGGATGTCAGATACTTGATTAATGTGTTCAGATGAGCTGGGTTTCTTAATTTAAGTGCTCACGTGAAGTTATATCGTGCTGTTCTGGCACAGTGTGTGTTTGGAAGATCTGGGCTAGTCACCTGAGCTATCCAGGATCCTAGTATATGGGTCGCTTGCTCTACGTAATTAGTAAGCCCCATACCTCCATTTTCTTCTAGAGCCAAATAGGATTTTGAGGCGTACAGGGGGGTTGTTGTTGGACCATAACCATCCTTGTAATAGGGCGTGAATTGTGTTGAAGAAGAATGGTGAGAAAGCGATTTCATGGGCCGTGAACCATATGATTGATAGAATCATAGAGTTGGCTACCGTGACCCTTCCTGTTAGACCTGTTTGGTGTCCATGTAAGGAGGCAATGCGTTTTGTTATTAATTCTATAAGTTGATTTTCCATCATGGAGTTGGCGTAACCCCCTGCTTCCAACCATACTCCCAAGTGGCGAACAGGACCAGCTGTTGGCTTAGTGGTAAATGGAAGTTTCAGTTGGGTCATTACTAATTTTCGCTTCTTATGCCTGGTAAGGAGTCTTAATGTTGTATTAGTTTGTTGTCCCTGGGTAGATGGCATCCACTGGTTCTGATATTTCCCCAGGAGTATAATTTCTGTTTTCTCAATGTTAAGTGATGAGTTACTTATGGCTGAATAGTCTTGTATTATATTCTCAATTCTGCAAGCGTCCTGATTGTTGGATATGCCCAACACAAAATCATCAGCGAAGGCCATCATTTTGACTGGTGGTTGTCCCTTGACGTTGATTCCCATGAGGAGTGTGTTTGTATATAGGATTAGGGGGTCTAAGCTAAAATTGTAAAAAAGAGGGCTTAAGGTGTCTCCTTGTTTGAGTCCTCTCTGTGGGTGACTGGGTTGGTTAAGAAGCCTGATCCCCGCACAGCCATGGTAGCAGACTCTGTGAACAACATTACCCAGCTAATGAATCTATTTGGGAGCTTGAATTTTTGTAGACAGGCCCTAAGATAGGTCCAGTTTACCCTGCGTATGCCTTTTATTGGTCTAAAAAGAAAGAGCTCCAGAGGTTTTGGATTGGCAGACATTTGCAACTGTGTGGATGTTGTCACATATGGATCTTTTTAGAACAAATCCATATTGTCATGGGGATATCGCATCAGTTGCAATTTCTCCTAGTCGTTTGGCCATAATTTTGTGAATATTTTAGTATTAGTGTTGATTAGGGAGATTTGCGCCAATTAGATAGGTTTAGTCTGTCTCCTTTTTAAATAGAGTGACCGTGTAAGCTTCTTTGCCTCCAGGTAGGAGGCATGTTTCCATAATACACTTGTTTTTTGAAGCTAGAAGAATGTTAGAAATGTTAGTAAATATTTTATGTAAAATTCGTAGGGAATCCCATCAGGTCCAAGGCATTTCCCTCTTGGTGCACCATGTACTATTACTCATAATTCCTTGCACAATATTAAGGTGATTGAATTGGTATTTTGGGCCGCGGTGTTGATATGTGTGCTTCTAAGACATTTCTCAATTTTTTCTGGTTTGATCAGATCAGATTTATACAATTTGCTCAAAAACCTGTGCATTTTGGTCACGACTTCTTCGGGTGTTTCCACTATGGATTTATCTGGTTGATGGACTTGTGCACAAGCTATTGTATTTTTCCAGATGTGGAATTGGCGAAAAAAGTAGCTCAAGCAAGTTTCTCCATCTCTTATGTTTTTGCCTTTATATTGAACTCCAACTCAGTGTCGATGTTCGCGGATCAGGGTGTTTAGCTGAGCAGAATCCTCTGCCCATTTACGACCCCATCCAGGGCTGTATCATGTGCTTTGTACATTGTTTTCTAGATGGTCAATTTCAGCTTAAGTGTGTTTGATAATGGCTGAAACTGCCCTGTGTCTTCTGGACGATGTATGTTTAAAACTGTTGGGTTGTTGATTTTTTGAAGTTTTCCCAGGTGGTTAGTGGGTCCAAGCAAAAAGGTGTTTGAAAATCCCAGGTCGAGGATATTTCCTCCATCCAGGATTGAAGTTCCAAGTCGGCTAAACTTTTTGGGCGTATTCTGCACCATCTGGGTGCTTGGATACTTGGTTCCACCATTTGTATGACACTGAAACAGTCCAATGGTCAGAAATTCAATTTTTGGATTTTTAAATTTTTGAATTTGGTGTTGGAAAATTATTATGCGAGTATTAGGTCTATCCTTAACATAGAGACAAGTGTACCATTGTGTGCATGTGGGCGTGTCATGTTTTGTAGCAGGGGTAGCAGTTTTGGTAGTGGATCATATAGTCCCATTGTGGCCTTTAGTATGCCGAGTTCCACTTGCCCTTGTGGTATCTCCATTGTGTATGGCCATCAGTCCATATCTGGGTAAATCCAGCAGTTCATGTCGCCCATGATGAAAGTACTTGCTGGTAGAGCTAATTGTGTTAGGGCTTTTAAAATTCTCTTTGGTCATGTGCACCATTCAGGGCATACACACTGGCTATTGTGTGTACTTCAGTGTGCCATGAGATGGTTATGACAAGTATGAGTCCGTCCAGGAATGAATTTTTATTGATAATATAAAGTTTTGGTTCGCGCATACTTCACCTCACAGTGTTGTGACAAAAACAATATTGTTATACTGAGAAATTTTCCCATGCCTCCTCCTCTCCCTGTGGACAGTGGGTTTCCTGCACCGCTAGGATATCCACAGGTGGGTTTTGTAGGAGACTCAATTTCTTAGCTTGGGACATTAAGGCCTTGAGTACCGCTATGTTCAGCGTCCCTATCTCTACTGAGATGCCTGATGTGCCTCAGGAGCGGTTAGCAATGCCCTCGGCTCTACTCCCTTGCTCACATTGCTCTCCAATGCACCTCTGCTGCGGAGAGCATAAACATGAGTAGGAGTTGGGGTGTATTCTGCCCCTTTCTTCACCGCTGTTTTTGCTCCTCTCTTGGTTTTTCTTGGTTTCAATTTATAATTATGGTGCACTTGTGTGCTTTTATTTGCCACATTATTTTCTTGCACATTCCATTGTTGATTTTCCTTCCCAATTGGTTTAAATTCTGCAATTTCAGGGGGTGCACTAAACCCCAGTTTTGCTGCATTCATTTCCAAATTGGGTTCCACAAAATTCAATCCGGTCAGATTGGAGTTTGGTTTTCCAAAGGATCTGATTGGTTCATTGACTCAAATTCATCTATGTCTTCCTGGATCTGCTCTAGCGATATGGATGATTCTGCCAAGGCCTTTGCCTTAGATATGGCCAGCTTGAGAGTTTTTTTGGCCATTTTTCATTCTTTTGGGGAAATAGGGTCAATTATTTTATATTGCCTGTGTTCTCCCCTGTTGAAAGCTTGTGTGGTATCTGTGATTTTGGCATACTCTGAGTCACCTTCGCCCATTTCCTCCTCGCAGAATTCCATTTCTCTCAGGCCATCTTTTATGGGGAAAGCGTGAATCTTTTGCCCAAAGGCCTAGCAGTGGTTGCATATGGGGGTGCGCTTTCCACTGTTGCATGGAACAGCTGGAACATTTTCCCATCAATGGTGAAGTATGCTATGTGAGGGATTTTTGTTATATCCTCTACTACATCCTGGTTCAGGAGATAATTGCTATTGCCTTCCCAATGCTCAGAGTCAGCGTCAGCTGGAATCTTTACATTTTGAATTGTTTGATTTCTATTTAGGCTTCTAAGCCTTCTCAGAGATGTCTTTCAACTAATTTGCGCACCAGTGTGGTCAGAAGATAATCAAAAATTTAAAAAAATGTTTTTTGATTCAGTCCAATGGGTGCATTTGGTCAGTACCAAATGCTGTCTGTCAGGAAGGTCGAGTACTACTCTAATCTTTGCTTTGTTTGCTTCTTCCGCAGTTTCAAACCCAAGTTCTACCCAACCTCTGCAGATAGTATGGGTTGTTGAGTACACCGCACGCAGGAAATATTTATGTTGGGCTTTGCCTAACTTTTCGCACATTGTTGGTGTTTCTACGCCCAGGAAAACTCATATTCTGTGTTCCACTGATGACAGTGGTTGCAATTGGGATACTTCCATATAACTGCAGTATTTTACCAAAAAATTAATGAAACCCATGGGGGGCGCCACTGTGGGTTTTTTATTTTTACTGAGATTTTCATTTGTACCTGTGCGCTTGGTACCTTTGGGTGGTGCAGGTCTGGGTCCGCTGCCCTTTACCGCGATTGCCCAGCTCTTTGCTTTATTATTAATACTTATCTCACCTGGTATTGATTATTGAATTGTGCTGTTGGAATCAAATCATATTACTAAAAATGATAGTAATCAGAAATAAAGATTTCCAGATGCAATCTCACTCAGATATAATCTTTCTCTAACAGAGGTCTTATTTGTGAATTTTGATGTTACTAAGAAGCACGTAAGAGTGTTAACTTACTGATGTAATACATTTTTAGCCAGGAAAGCGAGTGACTAAGGCTCAGGGCATTTCTAAAATAAGATCAGTACATAAGTTGTAATCAAAAGAGCTTGATGTAATTTTACTAGCGGCTTGCCTTAATAATTATAGGGACTCCATTATTAATGTTATGTTTACATTGGGTAAAATAGCATATTGATGCTGAATAAAATAGGAGGCGATTAGGTAATTAATGCCAAGGGGTCAGTAGCCTATAATGCAAGGGAATGAGAAATTCACCAATGCGGACTAGGGATTCATTTAATAATATATCAATAATTGATCAACAACATATAAAATTGTGTACCAAAGGCTGATTTGATTATTAATGGATAAAATCCTTTATATAAAAATTAGTCATTATATAAAAGAAAACAAGTAAAATAATATAATCCAGATGGTTGGTCAAACCATTTTTAACACTTTCCCCCACTTGACCAAACATCATGTATCAAGATGAGTGGTGGTCAGGTGAGCTATTGAGAGCCCATGGCTGTAAGGCTGAAGTGTTAGTAGTACTTCTTTATGAAACTTGAAATGCGCTCTAATGATAAGGTTCCCCTAGTGGGATCCTTCATAGTGTAGCCATCTGTGTATGTCTTCGCTATGATCTCAAATATCCCTTTCCAAATGCGTTCTAACTTGCTAGTCTTTTCAAAGCCTTGACTGTTACAAATAAAAGACTATATCCCCTAAAGCATAAGTAGGTAAGGTCAGGCAGTCCTTTTTACCATGTACTCTAGCCTTGACTTTCTGAGTCAGCGCGTTAGTTTATGCAAAGCTTTGTGGAAAATTATAGAAATTAAGCTTCTTAAGATATTAACGGACCTCATGCTCTTTTCTTTAATACATGATCATATGACGGAAGTAGCACTTGATGCTTCCCTGTAATAACTCAAATGGTGAGTGCCCATGACCAAGTGATAAGAAATATTATAGGCAAACATGGCGGAAGGCAAAACAGGTTCTAGATGGATGCTTTGCCAGTGACCAAATTGCGTAAAATACTTTATAAGAGTACCAATCAGATGTTCAACAGTGCTGTTGGTTTTAGGATGACAGGGAGTTGACAATACCCTTCTTATATGCTTCAATACATTATTTTTAAGATCATTTGGGACGTAAAGTCAGTCCCATTATCCACTAGAATAAACTGGAGGCAACCATGCTTATAAACTTTCTTATACTAAATGAATCCTAGCGGTGGTCAAAGCGTTCAGGCCCTTAACTGTTTTGACCTCCACCCATTTAGTGAGGTAATCAATAGCACAACTATATACTTGAATTGGCCGTAATATTGGCCAAAGGGCCCACAACGTCAATAATCATGAAGTGCAAGGAAAATTGGGCATTGCTAGTTGATATGAATTGGCCTTCCAATAAGGCGCTTTGTCTTGAAATTCTTAATAATAAGTGAGCTCCACGAATATCAAAGGCATTGACTCTCAAAAACCGTGGTCATAAAAGTTCAAGCGTTTTCTTAAGTTGCTATGTCCTGTCGCCTTGTAGGCCATGGTATTCAATTTATTCTAACAAGTGGGCTGGTGAAACAAAACGGATTATTTTTCAATAATTTTATTAACTTTCACATCCTTAATAAAAGTATTTGTGTCATCTTTTTCAGCTTGCTTTGATACTCTTTAGGTTCATTATTTTATTTCTGAGTTATCATTTTATAAAAAAGAATTATCAGCCTTATCAGCTTATAAGTCTGCGGTAGGCAATTGTGAGAGTCCATCAGCTTTTAATGCTTAACACTAATCTAGTATTAAATTTCAAAACTTAGGATTGTAATTAAGAGCCCAGCGGGCTAGCCTTATTTGGGTTCTTTAAGATTTTGCAACCATGCAGAGAGGCGTGATCAGTTGCCAAAATAAAATGTACGCTGTGGATGTTAACCCAAAGTTGTTTACAAGCAAAAATTACTGCTCAAAACTTTTTCAGTAATGATATAACTCTAATCATGTGTATCCAGCAATTGGCTGCAATAAGAAATAAGTTCTACCATCTCTGAATCAAACTGTGAAATAACAGCCCCTAAGGCGGAGTGGGATGAAACCATCTGAATGTTGAGTGGCTTATCTAAGTTAGGTAATAAAAGTACAAGGCCCTTGGGTGAGGCACATCCTAAGTTTGTCAAAGGCCAGCTAGCAGTCTTACGTCCACTGAACTTGTAATCTTTTTTGTGAAGATGAAATAAAGGTTCATTTAATTTTGCTGTAATTTCACATGACCTAGCAATAGAAGTCAGCCATCTAAAAGAAAATCTGGTTGTTGCGTTTTCTTCTTGGGTGTGTTATTTTTTTAATGGCTTCTATCTTCGCCAGTTGAGGTCATAGTCCTTGTTTGTTTATGAAAAAACCCAATTAATTAAATTGCTCTCAGAAGTTGCACTTACACTGATTAACTTTAAGATCCGCCCTGGTGATCCAGAACATTACTTCCAAGTGCTGTAGGTGTTTTTTAAACGTTATAGATTAAAGATTATATCATCAAGATAAATAGGTCACACGAGTTCTTTAATCCCCAATATTCCGTCCATAGCCCGTTGGAAAGTCGTGGGGGGATTGAGAAGCCCCTGAAGCTTGTTAATGAGTGGATACAGACCCTGGGTGGTTACTATCATGAACTTTTCCTGGTCCACATTGGACAGCTCAATTTGCCATTAAATTAGAAATTAAATCCATGGCCAAGGGATATTGAGCAATACCCAATCAGTGTAGTGCATCATCAAGCCATGTTAAAGGATAAAGATCCTTTTTAGTCAAATTGTTGATATTTTTTGTATTCTATTACCATGCGGTTAAAACTATGAATCTTCATGTTAATCAACGATGGGGAGGCACATGGATTCTTGCAGGGCACCAACATCCCTTGTTGCACTAGTGGGTAACTTCAGCATTAGTGACTTCATTTACCGCCTTTGAGCGCCTAATAGGACAAAGGCAAAAGGGAGAATGATTTACATTATAAATTTGGAGTAACACATTATGTGCACAACCCAAATCTATTTTTCTTAAATAATGGCACTACTTTTATCATAAAAGAACCAAAGCTTAGTCTTTCTCTCCTGGGATAACCCTGATGAGCTATCCCACGGTACTAAAGAAGAAAAACAGATTTGTTGGTATTGTTGGTCAGACCCATTTCTCAAAAGTACTAAAGTCATGAATACTCTCTACTTTATCAACTGATAAAATATGTACAAAAGCAACATTTGAGGTCGCTTTATTTAAATAAAATGTAAGTATCAAAATTGGCTAACAATTTCTGAATTTCGTCATGGTCAGGAAGGATAATCCCAGGCACAGTGAAAAGTTAGAGATTAGATTGAAAAATGGGTAAAAAATTTCACCGTAAACTCCTTGGGTAATTTACAGGCTAATTTACATCCCCATTATAAGTTGATGGCCTTCCAGAATAGTTAGATTACATTAGCCCTCAGCGGAATGCTCTTAGTTTCCATAACTTGAGTAGGCAATTGCTTATTACAAAGTATAAATCCGTTGATACACCATTGGCACTATGCCATCCTTATATGTAAGGTTAACAACTCTTCTTTATGAGGTGCAGAATCTTTGAGTTTCCATCTGTATTAAAATGGAAAATATTGTCCTAGTATCTCCAAAGTTTACCTTTTAAAGTCAAAATTACCCCATAAGTTTTAATAAAAGAGGTTCTTTGAAGAAACTCATACCCTTGAATTGGTAACACTATAGTTGAAGCTTATAAAACTAGCACACAAACCACATTAACAATGCACTATATGCTTCTAACAAGTTGATCATCTGAGGCCCGCGGTACCATAACTTTTTCAGTAGTCAAAATCTGGCACCAGATCAAATTTCTTTACTAATTTAGTAGAAACAATATCTTTTAGTGCCCCACTGTCCATGATATCCCTTAATTTGAGCTTATTGTCAGTAATATCAATATACGTTCATATAACCCAAATAAGCATAAGCTGAGTTGACTGTGTTAACATCCATGGCATCCACTTGCCCTAATTAGGACTATAGGTTATCGCATAAAAGTGCCATTGTTGCTTCTAAAGTATCATTAGGTATGGCCGCCTGGACTTTATCTAACTCGGGAATAGCACTTGAGGTGACTGGAAGCTCATGCTGTTCTAGCTGTTAAGAATAAGACTTCACTGTCGTTACTACTACTTGGATTATCTCATCTACATACAATGATGAATAGGTGGTAACTGCTACCACATCTGAAATCACTTGGTACAATTAAAAAGGCGTGGTGTACTTGTTGGACATAGTCTTGAAAAAAATGGTATCAGATATTTTTTCTTACTGGGATTTTTCTAAAAGGACGGAAGTAGAAATTCCCAGTTCTACTCCACCTTCTCTTTTCCCAAATCTTCCTTCTTTTCAGAGTTCACGGAATGAACCTTAGGTTTAAAACCCAAACTTAAGCAACAAATGGCGTAATGCCCCAGATAATTAATAAAATAACATACAATCTATGCAATATTAGGCTTATAGAAAATTTAAACTTATAAAGAGGTTCTTACTTAATTACCTTTGGTAAACAGTACCATATTTAAACTTTCAGCATTGTGGATCGCTTTAGCTCTCCAAACTATTGCACAGGTTCTGATATGTGAGTTGTAAATTATTCATATAGTTAGATAGGTTGGAAAAACAATGAAAAGATATCACCCAAATTGAGCTGCACAAGGCTTAGTTGAGTATATTACTCAACACTAGACTGGTGCTAATGCTCTTATAATCCTTAGAAAAACTTCTGGAAAGCAAGGGAACTGCCTTCTTTGACTATTCCTTCTAGTAGAACTGAACTACAATTAAGTTCAAAGGCTCTCTGTTTTCTCTTGATGCAGGAGGCCGCTGAGATCTTGATAGCAATAAATTAGACAAATGGTGTTCTATATTTATACTCTAATCATAAGAGTAAAATATTAAATAAATGTATAAAGGTATAAATTATTATTAACAATTAAGTTTCTATGGATCTGAACGTCTGATTTATTTAATAAATTACAAGGGAATTTTATATGAATTCGGCGCCCAACTCTTCTGTTGACGCCCCAATTGGAATTGGCAGTTGTTCAGAGAGATTAAAACCTCAAAAAGTTATATTCATTGATTTTCCTCATCCATCTAGGAAGATACTGTCATTAGCTATAAATGTGACCTCTTCTGGGTTAAATCAAAGAGCTTGTCCCAACACCTTCAATCAAATACAGCGTATTACCCTTAACAGGATAGTAAAGTGCTTAGGTAATGGGACTTATTACCCATAAACAGCAGGCCCTGCTGCCTAAAAGTTTTTTTTTGAAGTTGCTATCGGAGGTGTCATCATCCTTCAGCAATCATAAATTCTTTATTCAACTGGTGAAAAACTTTTATTGAAATTTTCAAGATATTTATAATGTTAATAATAAAATTAATAACTGATTCACTTAACGATTGTCAGGGGATCATCCCAACAAAAAGTTAGTAACCCACAAGGATCCTAACCCAGCGAGCTAGTTAATGTTCAGTAGGGATTTGTAGAAAACAATAAATATTAAACAAAACAATCTCTCACATCTACTAGAGAGTCTCACCCCATGTGATTTTAATTTAAATTTATTGTGGGGAAGGCTGACCATGGGACAGACACTTCCGAATATGACTCAGAAGAGACAAAACTTAGTACCAGGGAAGGCACCCCAGAGAAGCGATGCTATCTCTTGTTGCCAGCGGGAACGCCACTTATGGGGAGGGGGAGGGAGCGTGTGGAGGGGCCGTAGCCACAACTGAACACGTTTGGAGGAAGGGGTCTGATTTGTGAACCAGACTGGGAACCAGGAGGAGACCAGCTGTTGGTGATGTGGTGGGAGGTATCTAAACATCCACGCTTGAAAGTGGTCCACCAAATGAGACCGAAATCTGTGGACAGCTTCTGGGAGGGTGGGGGTGGAGCCTGCGATGGCATCTAAGACAATCGTGTGGATAGTCCACATGGCGATTGCAACCACCAGAGCATGGAGGGAGAGTGGAAGGGGGAGGCCATTGATAGAGCAAACATATCTCTTGACAAACTGAAGGGATGCGTTTGATCCTGGCCCAGTATACGTTTAACTTCGCGCCATATCACTTTAGAGGTAGGGCACTTCTCCAGGCGGTGGAACAGCGTTCCGTACTGGCCACACATGACACAGGATGAGTGTAAAGCATTAGAGCGCTCAGCTATACGATACACCCACTTCAGGCAGCGCCACACATGGGAGCGGACTTGAGGCTGCAACAGAGGATGGTGTACATATTTCCAGATAGTTTTTTGGGTCTCAATGGAGTAAGGGATGTACATCATGTCCAGGTAGTACACCCTGGATAGGACATGGGGCCGAATGGGGATCACGCCATCATGGATGGGTAGCTCCTGTACCTCTTGTGTAAACTGAGGAGAGGGGCGGCCTCTTTGGGATGTATGTCCGCTAATACAAATTCTCCACTCAGCGCTCCGCATGGAGAGTAGTATTCGTTTGTAGTGGGTTTTAGTCCCGTGAGGACCTGTGGCCGATGTGTGTGATGCGAGGTATTTCATCAGGGAGTGGAGGTTCGATTGATTGTTGAGGCTTAAGGCGCGGGAGAAGTTGGAGTGGGCTGCGCGGGACCAGTGTTGGGAGGGGAGTGTAGGGGCGGTGACGGCCGCAATCCAGGTGCCCAGGATCTTGGCAGCATGGGCTTTGAAGTCAAGCAGGCCCATGCCACCATGATGATGAGGGCCAAACATGACCTCTAGCTGTACTGGTGGAGGGCGGCCTGACCAAATCCATCCTTGCAGCAAGGCATACAAGGATTTGAAGAAGCTTGGGGAGAAGGGGATGGCGTGGGCTCCAAACCAGAATTTGGAGAGATGCAAAGAGTTGGCTAAAACAACCCTGCCAGTAAGTGAAGTAGGGTGGGCTCTGAGAGAGGCGATTCGCTTCGTCACATTGTCCAGAATATGGCACTCCATTACTACTGACACGTATCCGCCTGCCTCCATCCACATGCCCAGATGGCATACCAGTCCTATGGTAGAACGTGGCGCAAAGGGGAGCACCAGTGGGGCGGTGTGTGTTGAGTTAGTAGGGCGAGGACGTGGGCGAGCAGATATGCCAGGTTTTGAACTGATTGCTGGGGTCCAGCAGTTCTGAAACCGACCAAGGAGGATGATTCTGGTTTTGTAAGCGCTCATTGCCGCGTTGCTTACCCGTGAATACTCCTTGATGAGAGCTTCAAGCGCGCGTGCATCTTGATTATTAGACACCCCAACCACACAATCATCTGTGAATGCCATTATCTTGACTGGGGCTTGGCCTGGCACATGGACCCCGGTGAGTTGGGCATTCACATTTCGCAGTAGTGGGTCAAGGCTCAAGTTGTATAAGAGTGGGCTAAGGGGGTCCCCTGTCGCAAGCCCCTTTGAGGGCGGACTACTTTCGTTAGGAAGCCAGGGCCACATACTGCCATTGTTGCAGATTCCGTGAGCAGCATCACCCCGTTGATGAAGCAAGGGGGTAGGCGGAATTGATGGAGGCAGGCCCTGAGTTATTCCCAGTTTACTCTATCATAGGCCTTTTGTTTGTCCAAGAATACAAGTGCCCCAGAGGCTGTGGATTGACATACTTTAGCCACAGAGTGCACATTATCCCAATTTGACCTTCTGTGTATAAACTGAATTGTTCTGGGAGATGGTGGCAGATGCTACAGTCCCTAAACGGTTAGCCATGATTTTTGTTAAAATTTTGGTGTCTGTGTTTGTTAGAGAAATGGGGCTCCAGTTGGCTAAGTCTAGCTTATCTCCTTTCTTGAAGAGTGTGACAGTAAAGGCCCCATGTCCTTCTGGTAGGAGGCGCATTTCCAACTGGCTTTGGTTAAGTGAGGCGAGCAGCAATGTGGATATATATTTAAAAATACTTTTTGTAGAACTCATATGGAATACCATCTGGGCCTGAGCATTTTCAGTTTGGCGCACCGCAAATGGCTGTCCATAATTTGGTCAGAGTAATCAAATTCAATATTTACGGGTATTGGAGAATGGTGTGGATGTGGGCTCAGTCAAGAAGTTCTGCCACTTCAGCTGGCTGAATTGGATCGGAGTGGTACAACTCAGAGTAGTACTTTTGTGTTTTATTTGCAACTTCAGCTGGTATATCCGCAATGGAATCATCCGATCTTTGCACCTGTGTGCAGGCCATGCTCTGGCGTGGTGCGAAAATTTTTTTAAAGACATATGCGGTGCACTTGTCACCTTTTGTGATGCATGTGGCCCTGTACTGAACACAAACCCAATGATTGTGTTGCCTTTTGAGTGCGTTAATGTGGGCGGCTGCCTCCGCTCACTTACGGCCCCATGCAGAGCTGTATCCTGTAGCTGGGATGTTGGACTCCAGGTGTGCCAACTCTGCCAGAGTGCACGAAATGACTGCCAATGTGGCTCGTGAGCATCCGGAGGAGAGATGGCGAGAGTGGTGGATGGTGTCATCTTTGAAAGCTGCCCATGTGGAAATGGGGCCCGCGCAAAATGGTGCAACAAACTTTTTTGCCAAAATTGCCGCTTCCACCCATGTGGAAAATCCTGGTGACGCGAGCTTGGAGGGGCAGATTTTGCACCAATGTGGGGCCTTATTAGCTGTGACAGATAGGTGGTAGGTTAGCGAGACCAGTCAATGGTCGGAGAATTCCATTTTTATTGTTTTGAAGTGGGAGATGTGAGGTTGGAATTTCACCAGCGTTAGGATAAGGTCAATTCAGGTCATGGACCTTAGTTGGCCATTGTGGACGTGGGGATGCATCATGTTTTTGAGCAGCGGGCATGTTGCAGCAGCGCATCTATTAACCCAAGGGTGGCCTTTAGAACGCGCAGTTCTACGTGACCCTGGGGGGCGTGGGGTGAGGAAGGCCACTGGTCCGTTGGTGTGTTTAGCCAACAGTTCATGTCGCTGATTAGGAAAGAGTCTGGGGGTAGCAGGAGGGATTTGACCGATGAGAAAATTCCTGACACTTGCGTGCACCATTTAGGGCATAGATGTTGACGATTGTGTGCGCTACATCAGCCCATGAGAAAGTGACAATGAGAACTCGGCCATTTAGGAATGTTTCTGAAAATAAAATTTTGAAAAAATTATTTTTCCAAATTAGCACCCCACAGTGCTTTGACCAAAAAGATAGGGATGGGAGGAGCATTGTTTTCTAAGCTTCCTCAGAACCTCGTGGACAGTGGGACTCCTGGATGGCCAGGATATCCACAGGTAAATTGTGTTGTAAAAAACTCAGTTTCCTAGCCTCGGACAGGGAGGCCTTGAGTCTGGCAATATTCAACATCCCTAAAGTGAAGGTTTCCCCCATCGCACCTTAGGTGCGATGGGGGTGGGCACCTGGGCCCACCAGCCTCCTCTAGATCCCCATGGGCCTTCACAGCAGTGCGGGTGTTAGCAGCAATGCTATCAGGGTTTTTGTTAATTTTTGCAGAAAGAGTTGCATTGGCTTTAGCCTTTGCTTTTTGTTTTCCTGACGTTGGACGAATTTTTTGTGGTGCGGATGAGTTCAGTACACCATTGAGTGGGTTGAAAAAAATTTTCAGTTGGGATGGGTCCCAAGTCAGTTTTGACCAGAGCTTAGGTGCAACGATTGGGTGAGATCAAATCCCCCATTGGATCCTTAGATTGAGTGGCCTGCTCAGCGTGGGCTTCCCAATCTGATTGGTTGATGGATTCCCAAGTTGCTTCCGCCACGAAGGTTTCCATGTCCTCCTGGCGTTGTGAGTGTGGGATAGTGGTGGTAGCTTTGGCCGCTTCCTTGGCTGCGGCCCTGCGGGCCTGTTTGGCCTTCTTCTGCTCTTGTGGGAAGATAGGCTTTACCAGTAGGAAGCAGCCTTGTGCTCCCCATGGGTAAGCCTCTTTGGTGCTTGCAGTTGGTTCGTAGTGCACCTCTCCGCTGGCCATGGCTGGCAAGGGGTACTCTTGGAATGTGACGCCCTCCTTGGTGGGGCATGCGTGCGCCTTATGGCCAAACATGTCACAGTGGGTGCAAATGGGGGCGCGCTGTCCACGGTCACCCAGAATGGGTGGGTGGTATGCCCTGCAATATCAATAAAAGTGGAGTGTGGGATCTGAGTTAGGTCCTTTGCAATCTCCTCGGTTGGGGTCAGGACTGCATAGCTTTGCCAGTGCACAAGTGTGGCATCAGCATGAAGTGTTGCATTTTGAAAGATTGTATTTCGCCATATATGGTGAGACCATCTTTCAGGTGTTGTTCCAAAAATGTCACGTTTTACCATAGTAGGCAAAAATTCAAACGTGAGGAAAATTTGGTTTGATTTTGTCCATCTGGTGCGTTTGGTTTTGATGACCCATTGCCCTTTGGGGAGGTTGACCACTACATGCACCGCCGCAGCCTCATCTGCTGCCTCTTTGCTTTTGAAACCAAGGTCCAGCCAACCGCGTGACATGGAGTGAGGTGTGGCATACACCATGGTCAGGAAAATTGTGTGCACATCTTCACAAAATTTTTCCCATAAGGCCATTTGTTGGATGTCCAGAAATATGCAGACTCCGAAATCCACAGATGAAAGTGGCTGGGAGTGTGGCGTGTTGATGTACTGGTTGCATCGTGCTTGCCATGCGAGTATCTCTGGGGAAATAGTGACCACCAGTTTTTTAAAATTCTTGTCTACTCTGCCAGTTTCTCCGGGGCGTTTTCGAATGTTGGAGGCCACGGGCCTTCCACCTGCTCCTCTTACTTTACTTGCCCAAATGCTCCCTGACATGGGCGCATACTAATCTCCTCTGTGAGATTATTAAACTAGATTCAGTCTTGAATTGAATAGGTTGCAAAAGTGATTACAACGAGAAATAAAAGTTAGTCTCACCCCATGTTATTAAGCAGACAATAATAAATCAATTAAGCTGGGTAATGTAGTAATATTAAAATTCCAATATAACCCTCACTTGACCAGATTACCCAGTGATAGTAATTTTGGAGGACAATGACGCTTAATTTTGGCCTGAATCCGCCATCATGGTTTGATTTGATGCATCATAGTGGATCTCCATTTTAATTTCTCAATGCAACGATGCATGGTCATTCTTAGTGTGTTTACTCTTCATGTTATTCTCACTGCTGCCTCCTTAGAGCTTGTTTCTAAGCCTCATGCTGTACCAGAACTATTTCAGACGCTATCACTGATATTATTTAAGAAAAACCTGTATTACCCCAGGTTGGGCTTATATGGCCAATCATTTTATTTTAGCACTAGTGGTACCCAACCCAAAAGGGGGAGCCGCATGCATCCATATGACATTTCATGCTTTAAAAAATACTAGGGCGGCTTCCCTGATTGGTTGTTTCCTGTACTCTCCCATGCTGTGCTCTCTGTTTTAAATCAGAGCGGATCCTTTCATTCTCCTTTCTCATTGGGTTTCTTTTTTGGTAGATCCCTTTCAACCTGGGATGATACTGCACAATATATGGGAACACTGCCAGATGCTTCTTGTTGAGACAAAAATAAACAGTATTAAATATAATTTTCCATATCTCTTATCCTTTATTTTATTATGTTTTTTATTATGTATTATTTTTTATATTTTTCTTATACTTTTTTTTGTTTTGTAAGGGACTTAACCTTTTATTAAGTTCGGGGGACCATCTCTTCTATTCCACTACTCTGGTTCAGAGATAAAATTTTTCAAACTTAATCAGCTATTATGGTTCAGTGGTCTTCTCTTAGGACTTAACCAATACGTTGGATTTTAGCCTATCTGTTACTAGGTTCAGAAATTCATAGAAACATTGCAATTATTTTTCCTTTAGATTCAATACTTTAAGTATTTGGTGTGAACCCGTTTCACTATACAACCATTGGTGATGGTTTTAGCATAGAGGCATCTGTCAATGACTTGGCAAAACTCTTGAATGACCCAACCATAGGGCGTCCAACCTGTTTATTCTTCCAAAATCCATGGTTATCATCATAGGCTACCCTATCTCCACATGTATTCTTTTAGTGCTGGCTATTTCTGATCATCCATTTTCTTTTCTTTAATTCTTTTCTTCAGCGACCTGTTGAATGCCTGAGATTGCAATTTGATCCAAATATTTTCCAGTCAGGTTAGGTATTTCTCTTCACTCATCCCAAAGTTTGTTCAACTGCTAATTTAGATTGGCTGTAATAAGGATCTTGATCCATATAAGAGTTTGAATTGTGTTTTTCTGTAACTGTATGATTGCTGATAGAATGTGCAAAGGTAAGTGAACTCATTTAAGATCCTTAAGTGGAAGTTTTCTTACTTCCAATTTTCGCAGCATCATGGCTACAGTTCTATTAACTCTTTCTAACATTCCATTTATCTCTGGGTGATAAGGAACGGACTCACTGCTCAGATTCACACCCGTTTGTTAAGTCTTGGAATCACATAGGACATAAAGTTGGTTCAAATTTGACTTAATAGTACTTGCAGGCAACCATGCCAGTATGTTATCTAATCTAGTATAATTTTCGCCACGCTTTTATTATCTACTCGGCGAAAATCCTTTGTCTTCACCCATTTAGTCAGATAGTCTAAAGAAAATATGATGTATTATATTTCACAGTAATAAGACTCAAGGGTAACATTACATCTATAGACACCATTTACCAAGTGAACCCAGGGCATACTAAGTTGTATTGTGTCACATCCATGTGCGGCTTATGAAGTTATCATTCCATGCAACAGGCCCAATAATCTGCTTTGTTGTAATTGATCAATTTCTAGTAATGATACTGGCATAAATAGTCAATGTTTTTAGGCCACCATGCTGATGATTTAATATGCGGCATAAATGATTTACGCTCATTCAAAAGGTTTAAGCTGTGAGTACCATTTTCTGTCAATTGATTTGTAAAGCTTTTCATTATTTACTTTAGTAATTTCCATCACTTTATTCAGCGCGCTCTGAATCTCTTGGGCTCATCCTTGATAGATCCTTTAACTTTTGTCAGAAAAACTATCCGCTTACTGATACATGACTTGATTATCAGGTAGACTTCTAAGGCTGTCTGCATTCTGATGTGCTGCTCCTGCCCAGTGTGGAAATTCTAAAATCGTAGGCTTGCAGTTTTAAACCCATCGTGCAATTCAACCCCTCTGGTTCCTTAAGGCGATGTTAATAGTTTAAAGATGAGTGGTTAGGCAAAACCTTAGAGTGTGTCTCATGTATATACACTCAATTTTGTTTAAAATCATATTTCACTTGAGAGGCACTCATGCTCTGTCACGGTATATTTCCTTTTACCTGGCGTCAATGTTCTGCTCACATATTTCTTCAGATGCTCTTTCCTTTCATTGTCAACTTGACTTGGTTGGCACTAATCACCATTAACAATGCATCAGTCTAAATTATAAATTCCCCAATTTAAAATTTAATAATTCAGTTTATGACTAGTCATTATCTATCTTTGTAACTCATCAGAAGATTTTTGGGTCTCCTAATTCCACAAGAATTTTTTGGATCCTTCAACAGGTAGAATAATTTTTGGTGATTCCAGAATTTTTTTTTATAAATTGGCGATAGTAGCTGACAATCCTGGAAAAGCTTGTTTGTCTTGATACTCTTTCTCCTTAAAATTCCATTCAATGGCTTCTATCTTCATTGGTTGTGACTGTAATCTGCTGGAGTTATTAGAAACCCAAGTATTATACCTCCTTTTTTTAGAAAATAGAATTTATCTTGGTTCTATTTTCAGATTCGCCATTACCAACTGCTTAAATACTTCCTACAAATAATATAAGTGGTCTGTAAAGGTCCAAATAATAACGTTGATATTGTCTAGTTATATAAGCATGTAGGATAACTTTATTTCACTGAATATTAATCTATGGCCCTCTGAAATGTCACTCATGTGTTTCATAATCCTTCAGGCATACTGGTCGCTGATACAACTCTTAAATAGTAATTATCACACATATTTATCAACTTTTGACAGATTGATCTGCCATTATCCTGAAATCAAGTCCATAGCTGAGAAGTATTTTGCTTCACCCCAGGCCACTAAGCACGTTTTTAATTCTTGACAGTGGGTAGAATTCTTTTAAAGTGCTTTTATCTAATTTGCAATAATTAAGCACTTCTCATATGATACATACTTCTCAACAAACAGGACTGGATTTGCCCATGGACAAAATGACAGAAAGATAAGCCCATGCTCTATTAGCTTGCTGATTTCTTTGTGGACCACAGCTTCTGTAACTCTTGACCTACAGACAGGTCTCATCCTTATTAGAGGAAATCCCCATTATTGAATTTGTGATTACGTTTTTTGCACATCTTAAATTGTATTCATCTTAAATGATTATCTATCAGTATTTTTCAAGAAAAAAATTTGGAACACATCTTCTTGCTGCTGTTTAGATAAATCGGCCATCTACTCTAGATCCACTAAAACGTTGATACTTTTGTTAGTTACTTCTGGCAAACCCATTTTGGGTATAACTCAAAAATATGAAATCTACTAAGTTCTGCCATCAGGATCAGATGCAGAAATGCAATGTTTTGATTCTTTTCAACTTATTTTGGTTTCTAACCCAAGTTGGCTATGAGAACACTTATTTCTACGTGACCCAGCATTGTGATCCCTGGCGCCACCCATGAATCAATACTAATAACCTCCATGGGCTACTGACTTTTCTTTCTCGTTGCAATCACTTTTTCAACCTATTCAATTCAAGACTGAATCTAGTTTGATAATCTCACAGAGGAGATTAGTCTGCGCCCATGTCAGAGAGCAGTTGGGCAAGTAAGGTAAGAGGAGCAGGTGGAAGGCTCGTGGCCTCCAACGTTTGAAAATGCCCCGCAGAAACTAGCGGAATAGACAAAAATTTTAAAAAACTGGTGGTCGCTATTTCCCTTGGAGATACTCGCATGGCAAGCACGATGCAACTAGTACATCAACATGCCACACTCCCAGCCACTTTCATCTGTGGAATTCGGAGTCTGCGTGTTTCTGGACATCCAACAAATGGCCTTATGGGAAAAATTTTGTGAAGATGTGCACACAATTTTCACGACCATGGTGTATGTCACACCTCACTCCATGTCATGCGGTTGGCTGGACCTAGGTTTTGAAAGCAAAGAGGCAGCAGACGAGGCTGCAGTGGTGCGCATAGTGGTTGACCTCCCCAAAGGGCAATGGGTCATTGAAACCAAATGCACCAGATGGACAAAATCAACTAAATTTTCCTCACATTTGACTTTTTGCCGACTACGGTAAAATGTGACATTTTGGAACAACATCTGAAAGATGGTCTCGCCATATATGGTGAAATACAATCTTTCAAAATGCAACGCTTCACGCTGATGCCCCACCTGTGCACTGGCAAAGCTATCGCAGTCCTGACCCCAACTGAGGAGATCGCGAAGGACCTAACCCAGATCCTGCACTCCACATATATCAATATTTAAGGCCCACCACCCACCCTTTCCGGGTAACTGTGGAAAGCGCACCCCTCATCTGCACCCACTGTAACACGTTCAGCCATAAGGCGCACGCATGCCCCACCAAGGAGGGCGTCACATTCCAAGAGCACCCCTTGGTGGCCATGGCCAGTGGAGAGGCGCACTATGAACCAACTGCAAGCACCAAAGAGGCTTTCCCGTGGGGAGCACAAGGCTGCTACCTTCTGGTAAAGCCTATCTCCCCACAAGAATGGAAGAAGGCCAAGCAGGCCCGCAGGGCCATAGCTAAGGAAGCGGCCAAAGCTACCACCACTATCCCACACTTACAACGCCAGGAGGACATGGAAACCTTCATGGCGGAAGCAACTTGGGAATCCATCAACCAATCAGATTGGGAAGCCCACGCTGAGCAGGCCACTCAATCTAAGGATCCAATGGGGGATTCGATCTCACCCAATTGTTGCACCTAAGCTCTGGTCAAAACCGACTTGGGACCCATCCCAACTGAAATTTTTTTCAACCCACTCAATGGTGCACTGAACTCATCCGCACCACAAAAAATTCGTCCAACGTCAGGAAAACAAAAAGCAAAGGCTAAAGCCAATGCAACTCTTTCCGCAAAAATTAACAAAAACCCTGATAGCATTGCTGCTAACACCCGCACTGCTGTTAAGGCCCGTGGGGATCTAGAGGAGGCTGGTGGGCATGGGTGCCCACCCCCTCGCACCTAAGGTGCAATAGGGGAAATCTTCACTGTAGGGACGTTGAACATCGCTGGACTCAAGGCCTCCCCATCCTGGGCTAGGAAACTGAGTTTTTACAACACAATTTACCTGTGGATATCCTGGCCATCCAGGATTCCCACTGTCCACGAGGTTCTGAGGAAGCTTAGAAAACAATGCTCCTCCCATCCATATCCTTTTGGCAAAAGCACTGTGGGGTGTTATTTGGAAAAATAATTTTTTCAGAATTTTATCTTCAGAAACATTCCTGAATGGCCGAGTTCTCATTGTCACTTTCTCGTGGGCTGACGTAGTGCACACAATCATCAAAATCTATGCCCCAAACAGTACATGTGAGCGTCAAGAACTATTTTCATCGGTCAAATCATTCCTGCTACCCCCAGACTCTTTCCTAGTTGGCGACATGAACTGTTGGCTAAACACACCAATGGACCGGTGGCCTTCCTCACCCCATGCCCCCCAGGGTCACGTAAAACTGCACGTTCTAAAGGCCACCCTTTTGGTTAATGGATGCACTGCTGCAACATGCCCCGCTGCTCAAAAACATGATGCATCCCCACTTCCACAATGGCAAACTAAGGTCCATGACCCGCATCGACCTTATCCTAATGCCAGCAAAATTCCAACCCCACATCTCCCACTTCAAAACAACAGAAAATGGAATTCTCTGACCATTGACTGGTCTCACTAACCTACCACCTATCTGTCACAGCTAATAAGGCCCCACATTGGTGCAAAATCCGCCCCTCCGAGCTTGCATCACCAGGATTTTCCATGTGGGTGGAAGTGGCAACTTTGGCAAATAAAGTTTGTTGCACCATTTTGCGCAGACCCCATTTCCACATAGCAACTTTCAAAGATGACACCATCAGCCACTCTCACCATCTCTTTTCCGGATGCTCATGAGCCACATCAGCGGTCATTTCGCGCACTCTGGCTGAGTTGGCACACCTGGAGTCCAACATCCCAGCTGCAGGATACAGCTCTTCATGGGGCCAGAAGTGGACGGAGGCAGCCGCCCACCTCAACGCACTTGAAAGACAATACAAACATCAGGTTTGTGTTCAGTACTGGGCCACACGCATCACAAAAAGCAACAAGTGCACCGCACATTTCTTTAAAAAATTTGCACCACGCTAGAGCATGGCCTGCACACATGTGCGAAGATCGGATGATTCCATTGCAGATATGCCAGCTGAAGCGGCAATCAAAACACAAAAGTATTACTCCAAGTTATACCAATCTGAACCAATTCAGCCGGCCAAAGTGGCAGAATTTCTCAACTGAGCCCACATCCGCACCATTTTCCGATATTCATAAATAATGAATTTGATTACTCAAACCAAATTATGGACAGCCATTCGCGGTGCGCCAAACTGAAAATGCCCAGGCCCAGATGGTATTCCATATGAGTTCTACGAAAAGTATTTCAAATATATATCCCATTTCTGCTCGCCTCACTTAACCAAAGCCTGTTGGAAATGCACCTCCTACCAGGAGGACATGGGGCTTTTACTGTCACACTCTTCAAGAAAGGGGATAAGCTAAACTTAGCCAACTGGCGCCCCATTTCTCTAACAAACACAGACACTAAAATTTTAACAAAAATCATGCTAACCGTTTAGGGACTATAGTATCTGCCACCATCTCCCCAGAACAATTCAGTTTATACCCAGAAGGTCAAATTGGGATAATGTGCACTCTGTGGCTAAAGTATGTCAATCCACAGCCTCTGGGGCACTTGTATTCTTGGACAAACAAAAGGCCTATGATAGAGTAAACTGGGAATAACTCAGGGCCTGCCTCCATCAATTCCGCTTACTCCCTCGCTTCATTAACTGGGTAATGCTGCTCACGGAATCTGCAACAATGGCAGTATGTGGCCCTGGCTTCCTAACGAAAGAAGTCCGCCCTCAAAGGGGCTTGCGACAAGGGGACCCCCCTCAGCCCACTCTTATACAACTTCAGCCTTGACCCACTACTGCGAAATGTGAAAGCCCAACTCACTGGGGTCCATGTGCCAGGCCAAGCCCCAGTCAAGATAATGGCATTCACAGATGATTGTGTGGTTGGGGTGTCTAATAATCAAGATGCACGCGCGCTTGAAGCTCTCATCCAGGAGTATTCACGGGTAAGCAACGGGGCATTGAACGCTTCCAAAACCGAAATCATCCTCCTTGGTTGGTTTCAGAATGGCTGGACCCAAGCAATTAGTTCCCAACCCAGCCCATCTGCTCACCCACGTCCTCGCCCCACTCACTCAACACACACCGCCCCACTGGTGCTCCCCTTTGTGCCACGTCCTACCATAGGACTGGTACGCCATCTGGGCATATGGATGGAGGCAGGCGGATACGTGTCAGCAGTAATGGAGTGCCGTATTCTGGATAACGTGACAAAGCGAATCGCCTCTCTCAGAGCCCACCCTACTTCCCTTACTGGCAGGGTTGTTTTAGCCAACTCTATGCTCCTCTCCAAAGTCTGGTTTGGAGCCCACGCCATCCCCTTCTCCCCAAGCTTCTAAAAATCCTTGTATGCCTTGCTGCAAGGATGGATTTGGTCAGGCCGCCCTCCACCAGTACAGCTAGAGGTCATGTTTGGCCCTCATCATCATGGTGGCATGGGCCTGCTTGACTTCAAAGCCCATGCTGCCAAGATCCTGGGCACCTGGATTGCGGCCGTCACCGCCCCTACACTCCCCTCCCAACACTGGTCCCGCGCAGCCTGCTCCAACTTCTCCCGCGCCTTGGGCCTCAACAATCCATCGAACCCCCACTCCCTGATGAAATACCTCGCATCACACACACATCGGCCACAGGTCCTCACGGGACTAAAACCCACTACAAACGAATACTACTCTCCATGCGGAGCGCTGAGTGGAGAATTTGTATTAGCGGACATACATCCCAAAGAGGCCGCCCCTCTCCTCAGTTTACACAAGAGGTACAGGAGCTACCCATCCATGATGGCGTGATCCCCATTCAGCCCCATGTCCTATCCAGGGTGGACTACCTGGACATGATGGACATCCCTTACTTCATTGAGACCCAAAAACTATTTGGAAATACGTACACCATCCTCTGTTGCAGCCTCAAGTCCGCTCCCATGTGTGGCGCTATCTGAGGCGGGTGTATCATATAGCTGAGCGTGCTAACGCTTTACACTCATCCTGTGTCATGTGTGGCCAGTACGGAACGCTGTTCCACCGCCTGGAGAAGTGCCCTACCTCTAAAGTGATATGGCGCGAAGTTAAACGTATACTGGGCCAGGATCAAACGCATCCCTTCAGTCTGTCAAGAGATATGTTTGCTCTATCAATGGCCCCCTCTCTTCCACCCTCCCTCCGTGCTATGGTGGTTGCAATCGCCATGTGGACCATCCACACGATTGTCTTAGATGCCATCCTAGGCTCCACCCCCACCCTCCCAGAAGCTGTCCACAGATTCCGGTCTCATTTGGTGGACCACTTTCAAGCGTGGATGTTTGGATACCTCCCACCACGTCGCCAACAGCTGGTCTCCTCCTGGTTCCCAGTCTGGTTCATCAAATCAGACCCCCTTCCTCCACACGTGTTCAGTACTGGCTACGGCCCCTCCACACGTTCCCTCCCCTCCCCATAGTGGCGTCCCCGCTGGCAACAAGAGATAGCATCGCTTCTCTGGGGTGCCTCCCCTGGTACTAAGTTCTGTCTCTTCTGAGTCATATTTGGAAGTGTCCGTCCCATGGTTAACCTTCCCCGCAATAAATACAAAATAACCTCCATGGCTATGACTTCTCCATATAGCAGTATATGAGCTCAATTATTATCCTTGCATTATCTACAATTTGAGTTCTCAGAAAAATAGTGTTTATCGCAGTATTCCTTAAAGGTACTCCATGATTCTTTATAATTTCCATTGTCATTTATCTCTGTTCAATCCAATTAATCTATATTAAAAAGTAAAATGCTGTTGTTGAAATCAGGTTGACAAAATTCTTCCTTATCATCAGCGGGGCTCTCCTTTTCACTGATACACCAAGGGTAGCAACTAGCCCAAATTGAAAGAGTGTTTTCTTTAAAGTCACACTTTTCTCATATTTCAAAAGGAATTCGTCTCTATGAGTATTATAATTCAGTTGGCCAGAATAATAGCAGGAGCTGATACCACCAAAAATTAACACTAAAGTGGTTGCGCACTATAGGCTCCACATGATATGATGATATCTTGTCTGGCGGTTCCACACTCTTTTTAATGCTCCAAAACTGGCGATTTCTTCATTTGTTTCACTAATTTGGTTAAACCATTGTTGATAGTCGCCCCACTATCAATTATAGCTTATACACTTATCCGATTGACTAGAATATCTGCATAGGTACACTCTGAGTGTTTTAATAAAACATTTACTAAGTTAATTGCAGAACTTTTCATTGAATCAAAAGTCTGAATTAGTTGATTGGATAAAGCAGGGAAAGGTTCCTTGATAACTATCATAGGTTAGGAAACACTTGCCTCATCCAACTTTACTTTAACTAAATCTTCAGGATTTTTTGTTGGTACTCATTTTCTCTGCTAACTGTTATGCATATGGTCAAGCAACCTCCTTAATGATTTTGGGGTCAATCATATTCTCTTTTACTTAGATAATCATGTTGCCATTCAGATTGACCACCTAATAAAGCGGATCAGGAACATAAACTTCCACAAAAAGATTAGAGACGTTTTATCACATTTATTATATCAGGCGGTACAGGTTTAACATCAGTTCTAGATTGTCCCTTGTATAGACTGCTGGTCCTTTTCCTGACTATGAACTAGTTTCCTTTTCCTTGGTCTGAACAAAATTAACTTGACCCTTTGGCTTCTTGTCCCAACAATGGGTGATTACATGACCAAGTTTTCTGCAATGGAAACAGTGAATTGACATTTTATCTACATGTTTGTGACCTTTATTTTTATTCCCCTTTATGATTCAATTCTCTGGCTCCTTAGTGGGTTCAGCAAATTTACAAAGTTCTGAGCCTTCATCTGAATCACTATAAAGGTTCATTTGGGAGCTTTAATTGTTAGTCTAAGTATCTTCAGATGGTCCACCACCTGTGAGGTCGTGGCTTGATTTGCTAATGCTGACACCATAATCTGATGCAGTTTGTGGACGGGGCTGAAGTGCCTCCTGAATGGCTATGCGTACATAAAAATTTTGTAAGCATTTTTGCCACAGCCAGGATCTAGAACTCTTTTGATAAAACAATTATCAAAAGTAGCCAGGCTCTTTTCCTAACAGAATTGTATACCCATAAATTCTTGCTTGTTATTGGCCATTCTAATTGGGCTTCCAAATTATAATATGATCACTTCTTTTGCTTCAGAGTACGACCTATTATCTATATTAAGGTGAGCTAGCAACAGTTTCTGGTAATTGGTCATGAGATTGTTCTTTATGGTCACCGCTTTTTGGCAGTCCACATACTGAAAGCATCATCTTGAAGAGATGGAAAAACGCTTAGGCTATATATAAGTAAAAGGAAGGCAATTTTGGTATATTCTGAAACTTTTTGTCATTAAACTAAAAGAGATTCCTGTTCAACGACTCAATTAACCATAGGCGTTTCTTTAGGAGTAATTCTTGACATGCAAGTGAATAATTTTGGGAAATTTTTGGGTAGGGATGTCTTCCTGACTAGAGTTTTGCAGGTATTTTTTCCAGCTTTGTTCGCCTTAAGTTGCGCGCAATCACATTTATAATCTTCTAACTCCACAATGTGCTTCATCATTTTCGCCATATTTTCATGAACATGGTGGAGGCGGTCTCAGTTTAATTCATGTTTTGGTTTTTTTGGAATTTTTCCTTAATGAGTTCATCCTCTTTTCACTTCAAAGAGGCAATTTTTCTGCAAAGGTCGTTATTCATGTTCCTAACTTGTTCAATCACTTCTTCCACTTTGGTTAGTGCTCTTCCAAGGTTTTGATATCAGCTTGAGATTCAGAGCTAAAATTTTTTGATGGTGTAAGTTTTTGATATGACTGGACAATAAGCTCAAAATAGCCATAGCGGATTGGTGAGATATTGATGACCATGATACTAATTATGATTATTTGAGCCTTGATATGAGGAGATTTTGGGTTAGAAAGGGTTATTACTGAATCACCTCCAAATAGGGCAATAAGGCGATGTCAACATTTTACAGATATTGATTAAAATCACCTTGAACTAAGGCGATAGAGAATTGAGAATTTCATACTCTGCTGGAGCCTATGAGATATGGAGTAACTGAATAGCTAAGCTAAGAAAATGATATCATCCAAAAACACTGAAATATAAGCAAGATGAGACGATTGAATGAGGATGATTATTATTAGAAAAGAGATTGCGGCGTATTGAGGATCTGCTGAATATATTACATTAAGTTACAGAAATTGTCAGTGCACTTTCTTAATATAATAATAATTATTTAAGTGTGTTCCAAGGACCAGCGATCTCAATATTATCCATTCTATTGCTCATTGAGTTTAATCCTTTGCAAAAAACCCTTCGACATATCTTTAAAGTCTCTAAAATTTTAACAGTGGTACTCACTACAGGGGGCCGTTGATCAATTACACAGAAATGATTCTTCTGTTGATGGCCATGGCGCATCAGACGTGCATTGATGGTGGATTTTCACAACGTGCTACACCAGTTGAATACGCAGAACTCAAACTTACCTTGCACACTGTGCTTATAGGCAAAATGATCTGCTTCAGGAGGTTTTTAGTAATAAGCTGCCTTTGTTAAATCTGACTTGGAATAATAATGGGTTCTTAAGCGATTTTGGTTACAATGGAAGGAGCCTCCTACCGGTGAAAAGTGAAACTTTTAATATGCACCTTGGGTGTTGGAAGTGCCAACCAAGTCACCTGTTATCATCCAAACAGTTCCATTACATACCAAGAAGTGAAGGGTACTGTGCTGCAGTTGTTCAGGGGTACCACAAAGATGTTAAAATGGAAGAATGAGCCCTTGACCATTGGGTTTCAGCGTAGTGATACCCTCACCATGTTTGCTGATCAAATTACAGCAGAGGCCCACATGTTAATAAGGGAAGGGATGTTATCTGAATCACTTGTCTGCATTGCAATGACCTCTGTAGTGAAGCCATACCACAAGCTGTACAATGTCATTCACCAATTTTGGATGAAGATGTACCCCTGCTTAAAGTTGTTCAGTTTTTGCGTCATCTATCTGTAACCTTCCCTCAACCAAATACAGAGCGGAACCCTTCCGCTGCCCTTGCCAGACCATCTTATTTGGGGAAATTCGCCTGTCAGGTTCAGATTTTACAAATTACCCCCAGGAATTCAATTTCCGCACATAATTGCTTATCATAAATGGCCCGTCTACTGACCTGAGCCTAATTATGCTGATCATTAGCAGTCATCCTATTGACCTGGCTCTGGTTACGCCAATCACCTTCAGTCCCGCTTTCAGCATGGGTCAACTTACAATAATCAAGGACACAGTTTTACAAAGTAATTTGTTTTAAATGCAGTCACCCTGGGCACTTGGCATGAGGTTGCCAAAATTTACAGGTCAAATACATACAGCAGGACTAATGCTACCAGGGAAAAGTCAGAGCTGAGTAGAGATGGGGCTTTCTAACTCTGCTATCCCAAACCCAAACGTCTCACCTTAAATCTATTGAAGTATATACAGCGGAAGTCCTCAGTATGATAACACATTCCTATATCAGCAGCCAATTGAGGGAATATATGTACTGACACAAGCACAAGCGAATGACACGGCGGATAAAGGAAATATAGAGCCCTCAAAGCCTTACTTCTAACAAAATGTTAAGACAAAGTGCTTCAGACAAACCGGAACTGTCCACAGACGCTCTTTCTTTGAGAAGTAGATGTTGCCCTCCAAAATGGACGCTATTGTTAAATGGTACCCTAAAGTCATTGAGCATATTATGAGCTTCCCTGGAAAAAAGCGATCATTTAAATGACCATGTAGTAAAAAGTCAACATTGATCTTACTTGTTTTGTACCTACTGTGTCATTGTTGTAACAAAAACCCAAGTTTGTGCTATAATAAATACAGGCGCTCCAGTTAACATAGTTTCCACTAAGCTGTTTATGAAGTTGACATTAAGGCCTGATGTGGAACATCAAATGGTGTTTGGGACTCTAGACCAGAAAACACGGTCTCTGAGGGAGCTTATAGTGCACTCCCCATGCAGTTTAGATCAATTGATGTAGCTTTGGCGAAAGTGTTACCAAACAGTAATTATAACCAGTTGATTTGAACCACTTTTATGCAACACTATTGTGCTGTCGTTGATAAGATGGAGGATATCTTCAATATTTTAGGGCAACTGATCCCAATTTATACACCTCCAGCGGAGTGCCAAAAACCTCAAAGCACTGGGACATATCAACCTTTCCTACAGTGATGGGGTGATTCCAGTTTGCTACTATTGCATAAGAGCAAGACCCAGGCCCATCCCCAGTAGATATATAAAAATCTGGGCTACCGCTTAAAGCTTCTGGCCCTATATCTATACCCTCCAGACACCAAGTAATAGAAAAAAACCGAGTTAGAGGTGGAAGTGACTGAGGGCTTTATATTTATTTCATTGGGCCCTATCAGCAATTGCGGCTTGAGCCCCACGTGGCTCCAGGCATTATACTCCCAGGACATGAGGAGATCAATGTCTTGTTAGTGAATCTCCAGAACAAACCAATGTGAGTCCGCTGACACCAAATAGTGGTTTAAATACATTTGAACCCAGTTGAGGAGATCCTACATGTTCACAAGTTTGTGTTACTGGACTTATTTGGTCTGTCTATTAAACTAAGTTTGGCATAATGGGGCTTGTACCGCTCTAAAACTTAATAGGTCATCAGAAAACCAGAAAGATCAGGCTATTGCTTTATTTCAAAAATATTAGGAGATATTTACCATTGACAAACACAATTCTAGGGTATGCACAGGGAATTGTACATTGACTAGAAACAAGTAATTATCCTCCCATCATGTCAAAGCTTATCCGCTGATCTAGAGCAGTGGAAGAATCATCACCGAGAAAATCAATAAGCTGCTGGAGCAGGGAATGCTCAAACTGTTAAAGAGTCTGTGGACTTTGCCCGTCCTAGTTTGTTAAAATTAGATGGTACCAACAGAGTAGTGATAGACCACCACAAGCTCAACAGCATTATAAATAAAGACTTATACCTCTTGCCATAAATTTATGATGCTTTTTGATCTGTTGAAAGGAGCTCATTACTTCTTTGCAATGGATTTGATATCTGGCTATCAGAAGATTGAGTTACCCATAGCAGAACAATGAGAAATGCGCCGTTATTGCATCCAAATGGCTTTTCCAACCAACCCATATGCCACACGGGATGTGTAATGCCCATCTACATTACAATGGGAGATGGAAACTATCCTTGGTAACTTGAAGCTGTTGTGCATTCTTGTATACCTTTAAAATATCAACATATTCTCCCACACATTTTCTGAGCACCTTACCCATTTGGAGGGGTAATCTTCCAGTTGGCCGAGGCCAACATCAAGATCAAGCCCCAGAAATGCCACTTTTTCAAGAATCAGCTGAAATATTAGTTCTGTGGTAGATGTGACAGGGCTGAGGCCACAACCAGCTAAGATGGAGGCTATCAGAAAATGGCTACTCCAAACAGTAAGCACAATATATAAATATTTTTTGGATATTCAGCTACTTTCACCATTTTATACCTAACTTCAGTTGTATTGGAGGTCCGATGTTTGTGTTATTTAAGAAGGATACTGCATTTGAATAACAGAATGGTGAAAATTCTCCCTCAAAACACTTTGGATGGTGCTAATCAGTGCGCCAGTGTTGCGCTACCCTAATTTTGATTAGGAGTTTTTTTGTCCAGAGAGATGCGTCACTTTCCGCCTTAGGGGCAGTTCTTCCCAAAAAGATGACAAAGGGGAGGAGAACCCAGTGTCATACTGCAGTTTAAGCCTAAATTGCCACGTTTGTAATTACACCATGACCAAGCAGGAGTGTTTAGTGGTAGTATTTGCATAAATGCAATTTAAAGTGTATTTGAATGGAATGAAGTTTAAAGTTGTAACAGATCATGCTTTGTTACACTGGTTACAGAACCTTAAGGAAACTAAAGGGCGACTAGCCCAATTGTCAGATTCAGGTGGTTGACCTGATATTAACCCTTCAACAACCAACATATCAGGCCAATTATCCTCCTAATACTCGAACCAATTCTATAACTCTCAATTTAAGCCAATTGTAATTACTTGGCTTGGGCCAATTATCCCCTACAAAAATTTGATCAACTAGTTTTAATAAAAGCTCAAGCTGAATCCAATCACGCATTATGGGCAATTATCGCTATAATGAAACTCAGCATTTGGTCCCAAATATCGGAAAAGGTATCCAACACTTCACATAGGAATAGTTTGGGATTGACCTGAAGATAACATCTAAAAGTCCCATGGACTGAAGGATATTTTAACATATTCAACTTTCCGCCCTAGGGCGAAATTCATATGTTGATCCGCATAATTGGCATGATAGCACTTGCACAAGGACTGCCTGAAAGGGAGTACCTAGTGCTATCATGAGAGAGGCCTGCTGACATCCCAATTAGGGTATGTCATCTACTTCGAATGATGCAGGAATTTCACAGAAGATGTGTTTTGTCAGCAGTATGACGAAACTCAAATCAAGAAGATCCTAGGACAAATTTACATCTTTTATTGCAATTTTTGTCCCTGAATTCCTCCCGATTTTGAGAGTATTTTACCAAAAAAAGTAGCAATAGGCCTCAATCATATCAGTTCTAGGGCCAAAATGAGTTGAAGAATAATCGGTTGAAAATATGGTGCTCTAATGTGGCCAGAAGATTCCCTATAGGTATAGATACCACCGCCTGGCCTAATGACTAATTATCAAATATTTAACATATAAAAAAGATATATTTTATTTTATCTCTTTCCTGGGTTTATTAGAATCCTTTCTTTGGAGAAGTGTAACAAGCGCAAAGCGCCAAATCCCCAGCTTGTAACTAAACCTAACTTGGCGGAAGTTCCTGATTATGACTGGAAAATTATGCCCAAATTTGACCAGAAGAATTGGGCTATTTGAATACGCCTAGTGAGTTTCTAAGCGGTGAAAATACTGTAAGCCACTAGAAATATTGAGGATCATTGGTTTGATTACATCCCAATTAAGCATGCAGGATTATTCTCTAAGCGAGCAATCCCTGGAATTTGACAACTGGTGCTCACCCAAAATTGGTGACACTCTCTGATATGGATCACATAGCCAGTTCAAGGCAGATTTGGCCAGACGAGAAAGTGACACCAAGATGGAAACTAGTGACAAGGAAATTTTAGATTATTTTAATACCAGCCACCAAGGCTCTGATGCAGGACCTCCTACTCCCTGGATCTTATCACATTTGGGGGAGCTCATGCAGATACAACGAGCCCAATTGATCATACATCTGTAAGCATAAAAGCTAATCTGGAAACTCTATATAAGGGTTTTAGGTTTAAAAATTCACAAATCAATTCCTACTTCAGCCTGTTCTACTTTATGGATCAGGCGCTCAAAATGGAGTGTACATTAAGTACCACAACTCAACCATGGCATCGGTTGCCAAAAATCTTACAAACAGTCAACCAAATAAAAAAATTCCTAATTAACTTTGTCCAACCCTCAATTAAGCATACTCAGCGAATCATTTCTAGACAAAATCTGTAAACTACAGAATTCTACCATGTGCAAGGGGTAAAATCTTAGTGAATTGCTCTACCAGAAAGATTAAATTTTCAGTTTTACTGAAGTTTGTAAAGCAATTGTTGATAATATGGGACTTGCCAATGAAGCTATAGGGATATTAAACATACTTGAGGAGCTATTAAATGAAGGAGTTCCGAAGTTAGCTGAATAAGTTCTTGCTCACCTTGGGCTATTGCATGAATGGGTACAAAACATGAATACCCGCTGTCAAAAACTGGAAACTCATCTGATTTCCTATTATCTCAGTCAATATGACTCACCATACATGCCAATTTGGTTTAAAGAAATCATCTGGTGTTAAAAGCAAAGCGCAATAATTTAAATATTCATGTTTGGAATGAATTGGATATTGTTAACAAAAACATCAAGGCCTTGCAGCAAAACCAGCCTTCCTGAATAGGGATTAAGAGGATGCCCAGAACAAAGAGAAAATTTCAAAAATTTGGATCGTAGTGTTAAGATTACAGGCCAGAAATACTGAAATTACTCAGGAGAATTGAGAACTCAGAAGGCAATTAACAATGGCAAATAGCAGAAGAAACAGTATGGCCAAAGACTTTAGGAGCAATCAAGCTTTATTGAAGAGAAGTATGACAACAAAAAAAGAAGTTTAATCCCTCAAAAAGCAAAGCTGCCAGTGCCCACTCAGCTTTGACAAAAAACAAATAGGAAAAAGCTTTGCTTATTCAGCAAAAAACAACTTGGAAAGAAAACTAAGGCCCCGACTAAAGTCTCAGAGTCCAGTAGTTCAGAGCTAAGTCATGAAATTGGATCATCGGAAATCAACACCAATGCAGAAACGGATTTTTAAACATCCTTTCTATGCCTATAGTTCTGATATCAATCCCAACTCCAGATACTCCCCACCGGGAAAGAAGGCCAATTATGAGCGATGATACACCATGAAATTCAAGTATGAATACAACTCCTTTGCCCAAAACAGGGCGAGATGACTTTAAACATTTAATTTACCAACGTTTTTAAGGTTGGGAACGTTCACTCATTCCTCAAGCTATTTGAAAAAGCAATGCAGGTAGCATCAGACCATGCAAAAGGATCAGCACTGCTTAACTCACTTGATGCCTATATCTGTGACCTCGTTATTCCCTATTTTGGCGACAATTGGTCCTATATGAATGCCAAAATTGCAGTGTCAAAACATATTGGAGGACCTGAGAAATTATAAATCCGAAAAAGAGAGCTTCTTGATATTGAACTCAAGCAGAATGAGACTTTAAGGACTTTGAAGACAAGTTTTTTCATGAGGCACAAGTTTTGTGTGGGTGCAATGAACTAGATAAGTTTGATGCCAAGTTTGCAATAGAGCACGCAGTTATGCCCTTCTGTGAACTGCACAATGTCATGATACCTGCATTCAATGGAAGTTTGGAAATCCAAGAGCTTACCAATTACTTGAAAAGCTTTTCTCATAATTTCAATTCCCGTAATCAGGCTAAAGATCAGAAAAAAATCCCAATTTTGGCTAAAAAGCAACACTATGTCCAACCAGGGGGAAAATTCTGAACTATGAAAAAAAGTTAGAGCAAAAGCAAAAAGGGCTGATTACATGTTACAAATGTGGTCAAATGGGGCATTTTGTTAACCAATGAATGCTACATACAGTCCAACAAAAATCCTGTGGTCAACGTTGCTCTAGAAATCAACAGCAACAATGAAGCGGGAAAAGGGCAGGTGGAGTAGAGGCGGAATGCTCAAACTCAACCAATGTTAAAACCATTCCACCTGACCCTGGCGAGCTCTTTAGGGCTGAAGGTGTTGCCAAAGATAACCTCCACCATATTGTGGCTAATGATGTCATGATGGTCACTACATGGGCCACAGAAAAAGCAACTAACCCCAAAAATTACCAAAAAGGCCTGAGCAGTGGTATCAAAACCTTACGCAAAGCAGATTATTAATCAGGGTTTAAACCTACAAAACAGATGTTCAACTGACCTATCTAAGCTTAACAACGTTTAATTAGTTATTCAAATAAAGACCTTAGCAGATAAATTCCCAGATATTTGCTCAAGCCTGAAATCACACTTGGATTATGGCAGCAATCATAGCATTCATACTTTAAATACCTCTGAAAACTAAACTGAATGTACTTATGTGGACATAGCAGTAAACAAGGTGTGAGTTTGTTCCAGCGTTTATAGTGGTGCTCCTATCAATATAGTCAGCACAAAGTTGGTTAAAAAACTGAAAATTGCGCCTGATGTTGCTCACTGTCAGAAATATGGAACAGCTGTAGCGCATGCAACTAAATTGCTGGGCGCATACAGTACCCTTCCTCTCAGATTCAGATCTATTTTAGCAACAGTTTTGCTATAGCGTTATTAAATACAAATTATGATATACTAATTGGGACTGGTTTACTATGGTGATATGGAGTTGTTACCAATCATAAGGGCGATACTCTCACCTTTTCTTGGCAAGGCTATTACGCTTTACTATAACCAGGATAGGACAGTTGAGAAAAAGAAACCCAGTCTATTCATAAATTTGGCCTACAAAGATGGAGTCATCCCAATTGAGCATGTCAAAGCGCAGTCAAAGATAAAAGCGCTATGAACTCGGATCAATGAGTCAAAGGAATTCCACCTTGATCAAATCAGAGTATCACTATACTATCTGGAGATCAATTAATCATCCCAAAGGGACTAACAATTAATATTCTGGAAGTAAAAAATGGTGAATTATAGCATCTATGGTCTAAATCTTGATTCAAATCAAACATTGCCCCTGGTATTATCATTCATAGCCACGGAGAAATAGACATTTCATGTGAAAACCCGCAAAATTGTCCCATCTCCATAAAGCGACATCAAACAATCGCATTTCTAAATCTGATCCCTACCTCAGAAATTCACTCATTCAATGAGCTTAGAAATTTTATTGAATTAGGACTCCCCAATAAGGACCCAATCAGCATAAATAATGTCGTCCTTCATGGCCAATTTAAGCAACTTGGCTGTCTCTGAGAAGGGCCAAGCTCTGGAGTTATTATCTAAATATTGGTAATTACTTCCACAAGATGATTTTGACTCGGGATGTGCTAAGTGTGTCACCCACAAAATCAATACCAGAGATCATAAACCTTTTGATTACGCCAGTTTGATGCTCAAAATCATCAGAAGAAGCTGTATCCATGGATATTAAGGAACTCCTTGATCGTGGCATGTTAGTACTTTCAAATCGTCCATGGGCAGCACCAATTTAAAGAGAAGAAAAATGATGGATGCAACCAAGTAATCATTGATTATATTAGAAATTAAACAACATTACAAAGAAGGACTCATACCCTCTGTCATGAATTAATGATGCCTTAGATAGGCTAGGAAGTGTAAGTTCTTCTAAGCAATGGACCTTATCAGCGGGTATTGGCAAACAGGTCTTCCCAAAGAGGAGCGCAAGAAATGTACAATTATACCCAAGAGGGCCTATTTCGCTGACGAGAATGCTGAAAGGGCTCTGCAATACTCCAGCTACTTTTCAGAGGGCTATGTACACAATTCTGGGAGATTTGAAGTTGTCATGTGTACTAGTGTACCTTGATGATATCAATTGTTTTTCAGCTGCACTTTTGACGACCACTGGAACACTTAGAGGAGGTTTTCAGAATGTATCAGCTGCAAACTTAGAATTCAAGACCAGAAAGTGCCTATTCTTCAAAGACAAAACTGGAATACCTCAGTTTTGTAATTGACAAAATGGGTCTTTGTCCCCAAAGCTCTAAGCTGGATGCCATCTACAAAATGAAACAGCATGAATCCAAGCGCGATATCCAAGTATTCCTAGGTATGGTCAGGTACTATTGCCAATTTATCACCGACATTGCAAAACTTAGGGGAGCCTCTGTTCTATCAACTTAGAGATAAGGTCCCATTCAACTGGACTCCAGCTTGCCAGTATGTTTTTGACCAACTCCAATGGCCCTATTGGGCGCGCATGATCTTTAATACCCAGATTTTGATTGTAAATTTATTGTCCAGGCTGACGCGTCCCTAATAGCCTTGGGGGGCTGTGTTATCCCAAGTTGTAGAAGATGGGGAATAACATACAGTCGCCTTTGCTAGTTGGACCTTAAATGTTCATGAAAGGAACTAACAGTAATGGAATGAGAATGCTTAGCCGTCATATATGCTTGCAAGAAATTTTGGGTCTACTCTCATGGCACTCATTTCAAAGTTGTTACCAATCATGCTTCCCTAAGATAGTTGAACAACTTAAGAGAACCTGAGGGCTAATTATCCCTTTGAGCATTTGAAAAAATTATAGGGGTTTAGATTTTTCTTGGCCAATAACCCCTATAAATACTACTTGCACAGGTTTGGGTTTTGTGCAATTCTCTGCGTTGTATGTAGTAGTTAATATAATCTTTGATAATAGTATGACGACTATTTTCTGTAGTTGAATTGAAGTATTAGACTTTGGTCAAACACCTGGCCAGTATTTCCTCTCAAAATACTTATGATCTCCTGAATGGGTATTCATTTCCTCATACCGCCTAACTTGATCTACGCTCAGATCACCGTATATAGTTTCTCTGTGACCACTTTTGGCAGCAATCCCTATTTTCTTTAGCTTCTTCTCTAGATTCCTGCTCATATCCTTACCCTTTATTTAAAGATTCTCCCAATTATCGCACACAGCAATAATATCCTTAAGAAAGAATAGAATTCTAAATGGATTCTGATAAAGTTTACTAAGTTAATACTCTAGTAAAAGTGATCTGGTAATTGATTACGCAATTGATGACATTTTATTAGTGAATGCTTTAAGGAATTTATAGTAGGAAATTTGGCACCCAACCCTCAGTTGGCACCTCCTCAATGAAATGGCAGCCGTTGCTATTGAATTACCCATCTCCATCTCAGCAGTGATGGTCTTCCCCATCCTGGCTAGGATTTCATCATTGGACATCTTAAAGACCTAAAACAGATAGAGTCAGAAAATGTGTCTTTAATATTTTCATCTCAATCCAAATGAACCAACTATATTTGGCATGCGACCTGCTTAGGTAATGGGACTTGTTACCTATTAAGGCAAGTCATGAACTAACTGATCAATTTTCTAGTTGCAGGTGGCATCACTCGCCTTGCAACTTGATCCTTAGATTCCCAATTTGTCAGTGATGAAACATGACTGGTACCAATTGGTACACCTGATAGTTAATTAGCTATCAGATACCCCTATTTTGTCAGCAACTCCACCCTACAAAATCTTAAGTAATTGTCCGGATTGATCCCAGATAGATTATGACCAGGCGAATATCCAAAATCCACTGAACATAGTTACTCTGAAGTCTGGGTCAAACGTCTTAATTAACCTCGCATATGTGAATTATCCCCTAGCAATCTCTGATAATCTAGCCCTCTGGGAATATGGGCAAAAATTCCAACACATCCCCCCTCTTGTCTAGATTTCCAGTGAGAAAAGACTAGAGAAGGAGACCATCACTTCAGAAACTCAGTTAAATACTTAATTTTTCAAGTGGAGTATGATCATTAGTACACAATGCTACTTGGGACGACCTTTGGCATGCAGCTCTCCTCCTCTTCCTCCTTGCTACTGCCTACTCAGAGCATGGTCTCCATGATCCACTGTCATGTCAGGCTGATTGATTTACTCGTGATACTAATCCTGGATCCAGTTTACCCTCCATCAGTGCACATGACCCACTGTCATACTCAGGATTCTTGGTCTGGCA